>VZRZ01007449.1:255248-347596 GCA_013398175.1 Climacteris rufus | reverse complement strand
TGCCTCCCTCCCCGCAGGCGGGCGGGCGCGGCCGGGCGGGGCGCGGGCGGAGCGCAGCGCATCGAGGAGGCGGAGCGGGGCCGGCCATGAGCACGCAGGCGCGGGGTCAGGGCGCGCGGAGAGCGGCCGATCCCGACGGCGAGATGCCGGCCACCGAGAAGGACCTGGCGGAGGACGCGCCTTGGAAGCGGATCCAGCAGAACACCTTCACCCGCTGGTGCAACGAGCACCTGCGCTGCGTCAACAAGCGCATCGGGAACCTGCAGCATGACCTGAGCGACGGGCTGCGGCTGATCGCGCTGCTGGAGGTGCTCAGCCAGAAGCGCATGTACCGCAAGTATCACCAGCGGCCCACCTTCCGCCAGATGCAGCTGGAGAACGTCTCGGTGGCCCTCGAGTTCCTGGAGCGAGAGAGCATCAAGCTGGTCTCCATCGGTGAGTGCGTCTCCGGCGGGCGGTTTTGGTGTTTTCTCATTTTATTGTGGTTTTTTTTCCTGCGCTGGACTTTTGCCTGGAGGAACCGTGACGAGCTCAGGGCAGCGGGGGCCCCGGGCTCGGAAGATGAGGGGCTGCTGCTGCTGCTTGTGTCTTTAAAGGGCTGTGTGTGCCATGGGGCTGCCCCACAGCCCGGCTCTCGGGGCCGCCAATGCGCTCCTGTCCTCCCCAGCGTCTCTCTTGGTCGCTACTTCGTAGGTGAGGCTTTGCCTTCATGTCTTTCCTAAAGAAGGCTAGTGCCAGAGCGTGTTCTCTCCCTGTGCAGCCAGTTCCCGCAGGCACTGACCCCTGCAGCAGCCCGGCAGGAGACGCGGCTGGTGCGATGCCGCCCGAGCCGGGCGTACCTGGGCGCTGGCAGGGTGCCGGGGCCAGACTCTCACGCTGTGCGGAAAGAGCTGCAGCCGTAGGTAGTGAGGAGAGCGAGGAGGCTTTTGCTCACCCCAGCCCAGTAGATGATGCCAGTGTTCAGATTAGCACTGATGCTTGCCTAAGCACGGTTGCAGCTTTTGAACGGGATTGCACTTTCTCCTCAATCTTTCTGTCGCGGTAGGTTACGGCAGGAAATGTGCAAGGAACCTTGCTAAGCCCAGGCAATGGGTGCTTTGAGCTACTGCCACCCAGGCTGGCATGAGATTTGCCTGTCTGTGCCATACTGGAGCGTGCAATTGGTAGATAACTGGTGGTTTGGAGACGAAAGCTGCTGGCACGCTGGTCGGATTGCGGATTATCCCGCAGGAATGCATTCGGTGACCGTTTTGGGAATAGCTCAGGTGTGGCTGCAATATAGTCTGTAAAGCAGTAATTTGAATGCCTGAGAGATCTCTGGGAAAGAATGTGAATGCCTTTTCTAGCTCTTTGCCAGATAACTAACTACTGCTTGCTGATGACTCTGGCCTCGATGTATTGCACAGCTGAATTTGGGTGAGTGCAGCTCTCCTGAGTTGTCTAAAACGCTTGGCCAAGGTGAAAACTTTTTCTCTTCAGTGGCTTTAGCTACAGTAGCAAGAAAATAGAAACTTCTTCAGTTTGGGGGAGACCTGGCCCTCTCTGGAAACCTGTGTCTGGGTGGAGTAGCTGGGTACCCTCTTGTTCCTCTCTACTAATGTGTAAAAGCAGCTTTGGACAAGAAGTGAAGGCTCTTGGTCCCGAGTGGCTGATGGTCCTCCCTGGGCAGAACAGCCAATGTACTTGCAGCTGGGAATGGAGCTGGTGCTAATTATTTACTTAGAGATGGATTCCCTTCACACACAATGGGGTTCGAGTTGCAGCTGCCGATTCCTGGGCTGAGCTTTTGCTAACATCAGAGCTCACCTTTCTGTGGCAGCTGCTGGACTAGCTCCAACACCAGGCCAGCACTCCCCTCCTATTGTATTGTTTTCCCTAGAAAAATGTTGTTGCTCCAGCTGCCTTCCTATTTGTCTGTGGAACTTCCCGAGGGCGACGGGTTTGGGAGATCAAGGCTACTCCAGTCAGGTCTGGCTTTCAGTGACTTCCTTTCTAGAAATGCTGTTGTAGCAGCACAGCTCCTCTACATGATTAGACTGAGCTGCAGGGTGGCCATAATAATTTAAGACATGTCTATTTGTTTTACAGCTTACTGGCATTATGTTGGCTATTAAAAAACCAAATAAAATAAGAAAACCCAAACCCTGAGAAAACTTGAAGCTTTGGGAGAATGGAAGGACTATGACTGCTAGGGCCTTTGCCATATCCCAGCCTCTGCAGGAAGGGCTGTACAACTCCATCTGTGCTGTGCCACCCGGGCTGGAGCCAAGCAATAGCACAGGAGCCTTACTGTACAGTCTTGGATAAACTGAGCCTGTCCTGAAAAAACACTCTGAATGCCCTTTCCAAAAAAGACTTTCTGAGAGAGCCTTGCAGTGCTCTGCTGGGTTGAAGGGCTGAAGCCCTCGGCACCTCTCCTGCAGGTGCAGTATCTGCTGGGATCACTACCTGCCCCTGCTGTGTTTTTCCCTGCAGGTTCTGAAGAGCTTGGGGCTTTCTCTTTGTTTCTTCTGTTTAGTCTGATTTGTGTTACTGAACAAAACCAGGGCCATTGCAGGCCCTGAAGCTAAAGTGAAAAAAAGAAACTAGTAAAGGCTTTAGGTGGAGAACTTTTATGACCAGGTTGGTCTTTAGGGCCTGGGGTGTTTAGGGCCAACTCTGAGCCAAATCAACTGGGAAAACCCGACAGCTGCGCCTGCTGGATTTCTGGCATTAATAATGCCATCAGACCTCTGCTAAGTGGATGCAGTGCCTGTTCCAGTTATTATTTAACTTCCAGGAACATTTTGGAAGCCATGTATTATGGCTCAGCTACTGCTGCTGTACTACAGCCACATTTTAAAACCTTTTCAGTAGCAAACTTTTGGCATTCAATGTTTGTCCATTTAAAATAAGTCTGCCTATACACAGAGAAATCAGTTAAACTTGGTGTTTGACCACGAGTCTTTCTGGATGCACATTAGCACCCCAGCCTCTCCTCCTTCCCCTCAGTTAGTCTCTCCTCAGAGTCTTGGTATTTTCAGGAAGCTTTTCTTCTAGGCACGAAGTGCCTTCAGTGCAAATTTGACTGCATGTGTGATCTACTGTAAAGAAGGCCATGAGGCACATAGGTGATTTGTGCCATCCAGCAAAGATGGGACTGAATGCTCTGAAAAAGCTGCTGTGAGGGCAGGTGACTTCACGGAGCCTTCTGCTCAACATGAGGTGGCTGCTGTGCTGCTCAAGTGTTAACAAGTGTTAAGTCTAGCTTTTTTCCTTGTCTGCTAGACTGAGATAATTGCAAATTCCTGGGTGCTGAGTGGCATGCTGCATGACAGGCACTGGGAGTAGGACGCCAGGAATGCAGAGCACAAGGGCTTTGCTCTTGGTTGAAGGGGCTGATCAACTCCACAGATTACTTAGCAGAGAAGAGAGGGGAGTTGAAGCTAATTTGGCCCTGAGCTTGTCCCTAGTAACACTTATAACTGACAATAGGAGTCAACTGATTTAGCTTAAAAATGGAGGAGTTTGGTGTCTGAAGCCTGGCAAATGGACCTGTCAAGTTGCACCCACGCTTGCAGCTGGCAGGTTGTAGGTGTGTACTCTGCTGGTGCTAGGAGCCTGTTGGCAGTGTTCTCGTGGCCACTGCTCAACCCAGCAGCCTCGTGTCACTGGCAGAGGCAGGATGGGTGTCAAGCTGTCTTGTTGGGTAAAACTAAAGTCTTGGTCTGCCACAGTCAGATTGAGCAAACTGAAAATGTGGTTTCTCTGCCAGGTTGCACTTTCACCAGGTAAGTGAGCTGACCTGGCTTGCCTCACAGTGGCAGGATGTCAAGTGGTGATGCAAGTAAATGGATGGGCAGTGGCAGATCTGCTGCCGTGGCAGTAGGATCTGGTGCTGGCCTTGGCTACAGCTGTGTGCTTTGTTCACAAGTTTGTCTTCGTGGTGGTCCTGAATCCTGCTGCAGTGCCTGCAAGGAGTTGAGCTATGCCAGGAAGGAGATGGGTGAGGAGAGAATGGGGTTATAATCACGCTCTGTTGGTACTTGCCTCATGGAGAGTTTGGTGGTCTTGGCCTGTCCCAGCTGCAGGAGTACTGACCAGGCCTAACCTGTGTGTTAGGTGGGGTTTTGGTTAATGACCGAGTACTTGATGCACACACTGTAGTCTGTAGTGTGCTAAAGGTGAAAGCACCTTGATGTGTGAGTCTGAAGACCTTATAGAAATCTCACTTTAGGAAAATTGTTGAAAACCAACTTTCCTCCCTAGGCTGTTGGCACACCAAAGAGTGACAAAGCAAACCTTACATTTCTAGAGGGAAAACTAGTCTCTTGTGAAACAGTAAATGTGTTGTGCTGTAACACGTAGAGCTAGGTGCTTCAAAACTGAAAAAAATAAAATGTGTTTTCTGCCTCTGTACATTTAAGGGTTTGTCTGTCTCACTCAATGTTCTATTAACACATCGTAAGGAGGTAGTCAAAATACACTTGAGTTTTGTCTGCCACTTATCTGCAACTTCCCTGGAGGCTGTTTTCTGGAAAATACCCAGTGTGTCTTGGAAGCAGATTTCTCCTTCTTGGAAATGTGACACTTAATCCTTCCCCTTGAAAATATTTTTTGATAGACTGGCAGTGGACCTCTTTGCTGGAGGTGGCTTCAGTTTTGAAGGGTGCTTGGTCTCCTCAGGGCCTTCTGTTTCAGTAGTTGGACTGCTGGTCTAATGAAACAGTGCCTTTGCCTGAACTAGGAGTTCCAAGTTACAGGAAACTTTAAGGTAGCTTACACAGACTGTTCTTGCATTCTTTTACATATGAGCGGAAACTTGTAAAGTGATCAAACTTCAGTAAAATTACTTGGGGCCAGTTAGACTAATGTGCTAAACAGCTTTTTCATTTAAAACACTGAAGGCTATGCCAGCTATTCAAGAAGGACTGAAATCTTAACTGCTCCATATTCTAATGCCATGTCCTGTATTGACTTACATGGGGATGTTTAAATCTAAATGGGTTAGGATAACTCTTTTCTAGTCTACAACTGTAATCTAAGAATGTGGTTAGCCTTGTGTGTGGCCATGCTGCTATGTTGCCAGCATTGTTCTGTGTCTGCTCCAAGCAATGGGAAGTAAAACAATGGTCTCTGAATCCCCCAGGCTGCAGAGGAATTCTGTTTTCTCTCTGCCCCTCAGAAAGAGACTTTGATGTGCAGCTAGTTTGGGTCCTGACAAGGCCTGCCAAGTTTAGACCACTAATGCATGTTTAGCAAGCACAGCAGAGTGAAAGTGTGTTGCAGGTGATGCTGGAGTGCATAAACCTCTGCTGTACTGTGACACTCGCCATGTCCCTGCCACCAGCATCAGGTGGCCCTGTCTTCCTTTACTGCCTGGCTTGATGCTGAACTCATGAATATGGCTCCTGGCTTGTAAGTCATTACAGTAAAAAACAGCTCAGAGTGACCTGGGGTTTGTCTCTGTCAGTGTGTGTGGTACCAGTGTGCCTGAAGAGCCTGTCACAGTGGCTCTTGCTTGCAAAGCATTGAGCTTGACTCTGGCGGGTGGTGAGGTAGCCAGGCTTTCTGTAGACAAACTATAGGTGCCTGTGAGGTTTTCTTGCTTTTTGTGTGTCATCTGATAGTACTGTGGGTCCTGTTCTAGAGTACCACCCATGGGGACAGAGAGTGCACATAGGGTGGGGTAGAAGTTGAGGATGGCTAGTTGCAATAGGGTTGGATGTGGCAAGAAAAACGGAATTGGATATACCAAGTGTGTCTGCCAGAGGAAGGAAGTGCTGTGTAGCTGAATGTTAACTGCTGGGGAAAGAATCCAACCCAAAATATATGTAGAAAAGACTAGGGGAAGGCACTAACTACCCTTGTAAGGAGATCTGAGGAGTCTGCTACAGCCTTGGCTGTATGGCACCGCTTAGTTTGTTGCAGACTGAATTTATGCTAATAGTCGGGGGTGATGGTCATGGAATAATATGTGTCTCTATGTTGTGTTTGGAGGAATAAGAGTAGCAGTTTAATGAAACTTCTGTGTCTGTGAAACTTGTGTTAGCTGCTTCTGTATCTTTTCTTGATTGCTGTACTTGCCTGTCTTTGTGTGTGTGTGGTAGAAGTGGATACTCACCTACCCTCTTGCAACCACCCACCGGGTGGGGTGAGTACAGCTACCCTTGCTCTTCCTGGGAACTTGACCTCGGGTTCAGAGTTGAGTCAACTGAGATCTGAGGTCCTGTGCAATGGGCTAAGCAAGCTCTGCCTGTTTATTTGGATTTGTGCAATGAAGCACTAGTGAGTTTTTCCCCCTAGGTCCTGCTTCTGGGGACTTGGCACAGATTTTTTTCCCCACAAGGCAAAAGTTTGTGTAGCTTACACTTCTGCCTGTTTGTGTTCCTCCTGAGGAAGAACCAGTGCTCTGTAATCTAATAGGGAGGACTTTCTTCTAGGTCATCATTAAGAGATAAATCCCAGTTGTGTACTCAAAAGCCTTGCAGTAAGTGTATGCTGTATATTAACCAGATGGTCCTCTGGGCTCTGATGTGGTCTCTAACTTGTCTGGGAGACTCCCTTGGCTTTCTGTCCCTCCTGCAACTAACCTTGAATTTGGAAGATGCCTACATAATACCTGATACATCCCAGTGGGGATTGGATCTGCTGTGGTGGGCTTTGGGTTCAGCTAATGGATTGCAATTCCTTGTGTAAGCACTATTCTGCTGTAAGCAATTGAATTCTAACATGTAGTGAGGTGTATGCAATGTCTAGTTCCTACCAGTGCTAGTACATGGCAACTGTGATACAACCACTTCAAGAATAAACTGGATTTTTTGAGTTAGTGAAAACAAGCTAGGCCACTTCAAACAGCAGCTAAATGAAGCTTTGCCCAAGTTCCTGAGGAAGCAAGGGTTGCCTGGCACATCCTCCTTTGTGGTAAGGAAGCAGACACTGCCCTGGGCTGCTTTGGAGTGGACAGGGGGTGGAGTAGCTGAATCCTTTCTCGCCTGGTGTGATGGGTTGGGGTTGTTTGGACCTCCTGCTGATACTGCCCTTGAAAGAAAGCAGCCACGTCTCTAAAGTGTCTGAGAAGAACGGCCACACATGCAGCTGCACTGTCTGGTTACTAGTGGCTTGCTTCTGCTGAGTCAGGGAATGTTCTCTGCTGTTCCTTACAACTGCAGAAGTAGAAAACTAATCTAATGAGACAGAACCAATAAATATGGAAAGCAATCTTTTACTTTAAAGCATAAATTCAGCAGATGCTTCAGAGTTAATTTCTCTGGGTCACTGAAATATAGCAAGTTTTACTGATCAGGCTGTTAAGTTGGTAGTGGCAGAGCTTTGACGATCCAGGCTGAGGCCTTTCTTGCAAAAGGATAAGCTGTTTTCATCCAACAGCAGCAGCAGGTTGCATGAACTGTCCTGCCAACGTTACCCAGTAACAGCACAAAAAAGACTGTGGGCTGCAATGACATCATGGGCTGTGGCTCCTTCTCCCTTGCTCCGGGCCATGCTGTAAATCATGACGCATTTATTTGTCAGTGCTTTGAATTACTCCGGCCTGAGCTGGCCAGGCTGCGTGGCAGCACAGCTCCCAGATGATGGGTGCTCTGAGGGCGAGGTGGGCACGGCCCCCGGGCTGCCAACCAGCCTGCCTGCGGAGGGGGCACATTGGGCAGTGGCTGTGGCAGCAGCACGGCCCAGGGCTGCATTGCTGTGGGTGCAGTGCTGAGCAGAGGCTGCCAGCTGCCCTCTGCTCTCCCCGTGCTGCTGGGGTGGCTCTTGCTGCCTCCTGCTTGCCTGGGTGGGGTGCAGGCATTTGCAACACTGGCCACAGCCCTCTGCACGGCTGCTGTGCTGCACAGCAGCAGCTGAAAGCACTGGAGACAACTGCTAGCCCACAGCTGCTGTGCTTCCACCCACTTTTTGTGCTGAAATCTGGGGGTTCAGCTTTTTGTGCTGAAACCTGTGTGATGAGCTCTGTGCTGAGCTGTTAAATGCTGCTCTGAAACGCCAACTCCTGTGCTTTGCATTGGTGCTGGGAGCACGTCTGGACCTGGGGGCTGCCCCAGCCTGACCAAGGAGTAGGAAGCTGGCGGCCGCTCTCCTCTGCGTCTCACAGCCCACGGCAGTTTTGGGCTACCCTGTGTGCTTGTGGCTGCCTACTGGTTTTGATTAGTCTGTGGCCTCTCTTGTAAGAAGACAATGTATGTGACTGTATTTCTGAGCCTATATTAAAGGGCACTGTCGTGGTTGGTGGGCCCAAAATGAGCAACTGGTGAGCTATGTTGTGTACATGTCTGCTCTGGGGCCCTGCAGCAGAAGGCACAGCTTACAGAGCTGTGTTGAGCAAACACCCAAGATATGTGCATCTGAAGGTTATTCAAACACAGAAGAGGAAATACTATTCCCCTCGGCTAGATACTAACTTGCTCTATCTGTGTTTCCTTTAATTGGTGTAATTAACTGTTTTGCATTCCCTTTTCTCACAACAACATTGCAGTAGTAGGTTCAGCAGTTTTAGTGGACTTTCCATAGGCAAATACTGGCAAGCCAGGTCTTGGAACTAGGTTAGGTCTCAGTGTTATAACACTGGTGAGTACATCTTGGAGGTGAGCTTTATCCTTGTGCAGATCCTCCCTTTGTTATAAGGTGAGTGGTAGGAGCAGGTTTCCCTGGTCTCAAACCACAGGAGCAGAGAGCTTGACCTGGGGAATATGTGCAGAGTCCTGCATTTGTTCTTGATGTATCGTCCATGCTGGGAACTGGCACTATAACAAATACACATTGTGTCTGTCTTGGTGTGAGAACAAATCTTGGATTTTTCTGTCTGCTTTTGATCCTTGCTACAGAATAGGAAATGCTGGCTTGCTAAACAAAATTGGTGTCTAACTGTCATCTTGATGGTGCAAGATTCCACATTACCTCACCATCATAGCTAGACAGTGAATTTCTGTAGGGTTTCCTTTTCTCTGCAAGACTAGAAGTAATTCTGCTTGTTGGTCTCCCAAATAATCTGAAGTCTAGGCAACTTTGAGCTTCCTCTAGCACCTGGATGTTCCTGAAGAGCTGCTGTTTGCTGGTGTCACTTTAGTTGCAGTGACTCTCTGAGGAGTTGTCCCTTGCTCAGACATGGCTTGTTATCTAATTTCTTTGTGAGGGACAAGCTGGTGTCTGAGCAGACTTAAAATACCGTCTGTGGGAAGGCTTGGGATGTTAATCGTGTTGTTTCAGCTTTGTTCCGGCTGTTGATTACCAGTGTGGTTGCATGCAAATATCCGATAGCTCATGTAACTGCTAGAACAAGATCAATGATCTAATTAAAAGTCAAATAGAAACAGCTTTAGTTGTCCCTGAGGATTCTTTCTTTTGGTAACTCTTTTAGGCATGTAGGAAAAATGCAGCTATGAAGAAGCAGAAAAACTAGGCTGGTGACTGCCAGGAAAATTTGTGGTGACACTTGAAAGGGGAGTGACTTCCAATGCCACAGCCTGAGCTCACCAATGCTGGACACTGTGGCTGTCAGAAGTCAGAACAAAGACATGGAGGCTTTTGAAACAGGACCACAATACCCTGTATAGTGGTACCATCTTAATGCTCTCAATGCATTGTGATTGTGTGGCCCTGTGCTATTTAGTGCTGACTGACGAGAGTTCGATGCTCGTAACAGAGGATGCAGCGTATGTGCTGGGCAACTGAACAGCAACATCAAACGTGGGTGGCCCGAGGGAGGAGGGTAACTTGCCACAGCCCAGTACAGCTGCTTTGGAGAAGACCCCTGCTGGCAGAGGTTGCTGCATGTTGATAAACCAGCTCCTGAACTAATAGTACTTCTCTGGCCTAACCTGAGTGCTGAGCAAGAGTGAGGATTGCCAGCTCAATCAAGGTGCCAAAGACCAAGTGAGATGTCTACTTGGTGGGAGGCCACAAAGTCAGGTTAGCCAGGAGTGCCTGCAGATCCCCAAGCTGCAGTGTGCCCTGGGGTCCCCAGAGCTGTGCAGAAGCAGGACCATTTCCCAGGTAGCCAGTTATGGTTTTTTTGAATCTGAAAAAGCTAGAAGAGACTGAGACAGAGTTTCTTCACTCATGTTTTTGAAGAGAACCTGAACCACTAGAAGACTGATTGCATTCAGCTCACAGCCACTCTACAGGAGGGTGGCTCAGCACTGCCCTTGGTGCTGTCACACCGGATGATCCGTGGCTGCTCAGTGAGCATTGCTGAGCATGCTAATGACTTGCAGACATCTGCAGTTGTAGGGATAGCAGCATTTGGGAATCCTGGACAAGGGTATTGCAAAGACCTTGTCCCAGAGAATTAACTGCATCGCCACTGGGATCCTCACTGGAGCATATCCCAATGTACTGCTTTCTGGAAGGAAGCAGTTTGGAGATAGTCTGCGAGGGTCATCTTGTGGAGGTGGTTTGCTTTGCTGTGAAAGCAGCAGGAGCAGCAGACTTGAATGAGGAGCTGCTGGTTCAGCCCTGGAAACAGTGGAGATGTCTGGGATTTCCTGGGTGGAACGCTCTGCTGAATGACACTTCACTCCACCAGGGAAGCCCCCTGAAGTTAGTGGCATAAAACCCTACTTCAACAAATCCACTTCAGATATTGCTGTGGTTTTGTAGCCTAGTTCCGAGTTCAGTGTTTAAGAGTAAAGAAACATTTCTTCTGATATAGATAAATAACTCAAGAAAATGATGGCCCTTTGACAGGTTTTAATGGCAAAGAGGAAAAATGAACAGCTTCACACATAGGGCTGCAGCTATTGGTTGAAAGCACTGCCTGAGGCAGAGGAAGCTCAGATATTTTAATTAACCAGTTTTATTGCTTAAACATAGGCTTTAACAAGCTGCAGAATATTTCTTACTCTACCTGTAAGAAAAGTAACTTGGACTTCTGAAGCAGTACCTGGATAGCAAGAGTATTCAAGCTCAAATGTAGAAGCTGAAAGAAGCAGCCCAAACTTCCTCTGGGAGTAAGATAAATGCTTGTGGGGCTCTTATTGTGTCTGGATGGAGGTAATAGTATGTCAGTAAACATTTTTCATGGTAAAACAGAGGAATTGCTAACAAATGATGTTGTCTAATGCTGCACCAAACCTGGCAGGTGACTGGATGAGGTATGGGAGATCAGGCAGAGCAGCATAGCTTGTGAGGTTACTGCAACTATTCCAGCTCTAGAAAAATTGCCCCATAGAGACAGTGCTTTATTTTTTTGTGTTGTGTTAAAAATGTGAAATACAATAGGCTTGCAAATGTGAACAATGTGAGACTGCAGATTAAAAATGGGATGTTGCAGCCGGTGAGGATTTGGGTAATTGCTTGCACCCTGCTCGGTCAGCATGTGTGTGGTGGAGTGTTGTCCCTGAAGGCTAGGGAGAGAGCTGCAAGCTTGTAAAGTTTGGAAAGGCTTGTGTCAAGCCTTTAGTTGGAGGATTTGAAGTCCATCCTCTGGAGAGGAAAGGTTGTATCCCTCTGAGTGCTGACTAGTTTGGAAACTCTGTTAGCAGCCAGTGCCTGTTATGGCTGAGCAACTCCTGACAAAGTTGGATTAGGCTGCTGGTTTCAAATGAGCAGAGCTGCCTCTGCCTCTTGCTAGGAGCAGCCTGGTGGGGTGATGTGGGGGGATGGCTCCTGAGCAGAGCCCTTGCACAGCACAGGACCCACGGTGTAGGAGGGTAGCTCTGGGGGCTGGGGCTGGCCAGCCCATGGCAGCTGGGGTGAGACGGGGACTTGGACTCTCAGGGCCACGCAAAAGCCACACGTTTGAAGCAAAGCTGTGCTGTGCAGTGAGTTGGAGTGGGAGGTGGGGGTACGTGGTCTGCATGAGCGGGCGTCGCACAGCTGGGGCTAATGTGTGCTCAGGCTGTACCATTAATCCCAGATGGTCCTCTCGGAGGTGCTTGGAGACCACCCGTGCAGGCTGTGCCTCTGCAGATTCACCACCGCCTTCCGCTCCTGAAAGCTCCTCTCAAAAGAGCTCTGTCTGATAGTGGCCGCCACCGTTGGATGAATTACCTGGGCCTCCAGCCAAGCGTCTATTCCGTATGTTAGCGGCTTGTAGCTGAAACCGAATAAACACAGTGCTGTCGTGTGTGGGGTGTTAAACACACAGGGCTCACATCGCCACTGTGCAGGGGAGAGCCCCGGGGGATGTGCACATGCAAGTGTGTTTACGTCTGGGTTGCACAAGTACACAAAAATGTGTTCAAACTTCATTGTTTCCCCAGAAAGAGGGGAAAGCTTCTTCCTTCAAGATGCAGCTGCACAACACTAAATATTTTTTATTTAAGATTTGGTGTTGCAGGAAGAAAGTGACCCTCTTCCTTCTTGGAGAGGGATAGTCATGTTTTCCAGTGGAGGAGAGGGTAGGTGCCTGTATGTGAAAGCTTATGGGGAGTTCTGGCTCATGGACATGTTTTGGTATCGGGGTGTGTGGGTGTAGGGCTGCTTCTGGTGCAGTGTGTTTGTGTTGAGTGTGTATTGTGTCTGAATGTCAAAATGAACTGATGAAATGGCTCAGATTTGGTGGGGCATCTCCAGAGTGGCTGTTCCTTTCTGCAGTGGGGGTACAATTGCACATGTTGTAGTTTAAACCCAGCCAGCAACTCAGCCCCACACAGCTGCTCGCTCACTTCCCTGCTGGGAAGTGGGCTGGGGAAGAGAACTGGAAGAGTAAAAGTGAGAACCTGTGTGTTGAGACGAAGACAATATAATAAGCAAAACAAGGCATTTGTTCACCACTTTCTATGGGCAGGAAGGTGTTCAGCCATCCCCAGGAAAGTTGTGCTCCTTCACACGTAATGGTTACTGGGGAAGACAGGTGACATCACTCCAAACATCCCCCCCTTCCTTCTCCTGGTTCTGTACTGAGGGTGACACCATATGGTATGGGATATCCCTTGGGTCACTGG
Organism: Climacteris rufus; assembly: GCA_013398175.1. NCBI lineage: Eukaryota > Metazoa > Chordata > Aves > Passeriformes > Climacteridae > Climacteris > Climacteris rufus. The sequence goes on along the minus strand of VZRZ01007449.1, from coordinate 334,712 downwards.
GGTCTGCTGTCTCCCCCCAATTTCTTGTGTATCCCCAGCCAACTTGTTGGGGTGAGAAGCAGAAAATGCCTTGACTCTGTGTAAGTATCAAAAACATCCCTGTGTTATCAACATGCTTTTCAGCACAAATTCAAAACAGCCCCATTCCAGCTACTGTGAAGAAAATTCACTTTATCCCAGCCAAACCCAGCAGAGCATGTTAGAGTTTAGTTACCTTTCCTGTTGCTTCTCAGGGAAATGGTTGGACAGAGACAGCTGACCTGCTGATACATTCTGGAATAACTGTCATTAAGCTGCAGAGGGCTGCAGAGCATCTGTAACATGGTACCTGGGCTTATATGCTTTGAAACAAGCCTGCATAGAGCAGCGCTGTTAGGTGCTCAGATTCAGAGACGATCAAAACTGAGACAAACCACAAATCTTTTGCAAAGCTAAAGTAACTGGCAGGGTACTTTCTGATGTGTTACTAACCCCAGACCACAAAATGTGCTCCAATCCTGAGCACTTTGGTGCTGCAGCGTGGAGATGGGTTGAGCTGTTCAGGGCTGCGTGAATGGGGATTTCCTTTGAACAGCCCTGTGCGCGGTGAAGCACAGTCAGCGTAGCAGTTCTGGTTTCAAATGGAAAAATTGAATCTTAGTGTATGTTGTGGCCAAGGATTTCCCCAAACAGTAATCACTTCTGATAATTTCTAATGTGTTGGTTTTGGCTTCAGAAAGTTCATCCCTTGCAGCTTTTGTGCCTGGCGTCTGCTGCACAGAAGATGTTAGACAGCCCTATCTGAATAGGCTCATTTATCTCGGCAAGATTTTACATGCTGTTTTGTATAACTATCTTGACCTACCCCCAGTGTGAGTAAACATGCTGTTAGTAGCAGAGAGGTCACTCTGGTGTCTGGAAACGTCTGGATCATTCGTTGCTTCTTGGTCTTGCCAAGGCTTTTTTTTTTTTTGCGGCCTTGTCTCTTGCAACTTTTTCATCTCCAATGCACTCTGGTGCCTTAGAGTGGACCTTGCAGTTGTCCCCTGCACTGAAGCTTGGTAACCTTCCTTCAGTAATGTGAGATACAGCACAGCACTAATGGCTTGTCACCTAATGCCTCTGCAAGCCCCTGGGAGGTCTTTGCAAGACCTAGACAGGTTTTCGACCTTGATGAGACCTGAAGTAACCTGTGAGATTTAGGATTACCTTAATCCTACAGAGATGGTTACAGCACTCTTAGGCTTCAGAGACAATTTGTAGCTTTATGGTGTCACTTGTTCTGCCACTACAGTTTTTATCAGTTCAGCTTTTCTGATTGAGGCTTGGCTTTCTAGTTGTGCATGCACAAGGTGTGTTGTGAGGAGGTGCTTTTTCTGTTTGCACGTGTGAATAAATAACAACCTTGAGTTGATTAGACTCCTAGAGAAGTACTTTGTGTGAGGTATAAATAATTCTACATTTGACTAAAATTTAAGGTCTTGCTTAAACTGAAACGTGTTTTGTGTGAATTGGCTAGTGGTTTTGCTGACTCAGGTGTAACTGTCTGCTCTGATGGGAGGGTGAAACCTTCCTGTGCCATGGCAGCAAATGTACTGACTCCTGGGAAGCACAGACCTGGTGTAGGATCATTCCCTTTTCCCTCCTGTCTCATGCCTGGGGGAGGGAGGTGTAGCTTGTGTCGTGTCACTTGGTTTCAAAAGCTGAGCCGTTTCTCAGCAGAGTCTGGCAAAGGCAGGAGGATGCCTTTCTTCCCCCTTCTCCCTCATTTAAAAGAAATAAATTCCAACATGTTGACTCCGTCACTGCAGGGACTTTCCTTCCCAAGTCATTCCTGGATGATTAATCAGCACTTGGGTGCCTTGTGTTGTGCTGTCCCCATGGCTTCCTGGAGCTTCCCTCTACCCACCTCTGATCCTGGGGCTATTGGGGGTGAGTGTCCGTGTGGGTGCTATCCTGAAGCCCTTCTCTACAGCTCCATCCCATGCTGCCAGCCGCTGTCTGGGGGCATTCCCATCCACCTGCTGCCTGTGAGGTTGATGCAGTTGGCAGTGCCATGCTGCCAGCTATGCTGTCCTGAAGGATGGGGGACTGCTGAGTCAACCTGGGCCTGTGGGGAACAGGAATATCCCATGCGGGCTTGGGCTCCGTTTGTGTAGCAAAGCATGAAGGGACTGCAGGTCTGTTCCTGTCCTGCTGCCCAGCTGCCACTCATTCCTCCTTGGAAATGAGGATCTTTCCCATCGAGGGGATTGAACATCAACCGCTGGTTCAATGCGGGTTCAGGATGCTTCCACTGTCTGTCCCCAGCATAGGCAAGTGGGAGCTGTGGTGTCCCAGCCACTCCTGGGGCCGGCAGCAGCACCGAGGGGCGTTGGGATGAGCTCAGCAGCAGGGAATGTGCTTTGTTGGTGCAGGGGCTGTGCTCACAGGGCCCATTGTGGGGTGGTTTTGGCAGTGATGCCATGGCCAGCGTCGTGCCCCGGCAGGCCCAGAGCCTGCAGGGCGGGAGCCACAGGTGGGGCAGGGGGGGTTCCAGGAGTGGGGGGCCTCGTGCTGCCTCCTGCCCCCGGCTGCACCGGTTCTTGCACCGAGCGGGGTTTTGGGGTCAGTGTGGCACTGGCGCGCTGCCCCGCCAGGCTGGCGAGGGGCTCGCTGGCTGCAGACAAAGCAGCACTCATGGCAACTTGCTGCTGTACAAAGGCTGAACATTCAGACGCCTTCCTCCCCAAAAGGGATCTCAAATAATTAGCACAACATTCCTGTATGTGGCTCAGCTGGGTATCTGTGCTTCAGCCCTGCAACTGTGAGTGGGAACCTGCTTGGCAGGGAGCAGCCAAGTCTGAAATAGCCACTGTGAATGGCAGCTCTTATTGTTCTGTATTGCATCCTTGCTCACTGCTAATCCCATCCCAGCAGTGTGCAGGCAGTCTGGAGCCCTCCTGGTGCTCCCAGGGAGCGCTCATGGCTAGGGCTGGATGTGCACTAACACCTGCCTGCAGCTCTTCCTGGACGTAAGAGTAACGCGTTTACCTTCTCATGTCCTAACTTGGCGTGTGGCACTTAAGGCGGCAGAAACCCTAGGTGTGTTCAGGTTGAAAGTATTAAGGAATTTGATCATAAAGCACCCGCAGTTTGACTTTTTTCCCCACCCACCCTAGCAATTCCTAATTTTGAGATTCTTGACTTTTCTTTGAAGCCCCCTTGGGTGACTTCAGTTTGTCTTGGAGAAGCTGGGTTGATTGCTATTGCTGTTATGCCACTGGTTTAAACTTGCTTTGTGTTGTGCTTTTCTCTTCTGGATGTGAGACATGAGTAGTTTCTGGGTGCCTATTAGGAATTAGGGCAGAGCTATTTTAATCTGTATTTTACTCCTGAGAGCTCCATCGGTTTGATTATTTTTATTCTGTACTGTATTAAAAGTCTGTATGATATTTTTTCTTGCCAAACTTATACTGAAAGGACTGGATTTGAACTTATTTTTTTCAGTTGCCAGTTCCACCTCATGAGATCCTTTCCAGAGGCCCAACATGCACCAGTAGACAGTACAGGCTGATGGATGCAACAATGGCCTGAAATTCTATGGCATGATTGGTTTCAAATCCAGTGAAAATAAACACTATTTAAATAGTTTTAAACCCTCTGAATTGTAATGTTTAGTATCTCAAACCCTAAGATGTCTCATAAAGGAATTTTATTTTTTCTTTCTTTTTTTTTTCTTTAATAACCAGTCACCCTAGTAACCTTAGAAGAAAATGGTTTCCGTCCCTTGCAAGAAAAGTAAAACCCCATATTCTTTTCCATCCTCCTGTCCATGCCCAGATCAGCACTCAGTTACTGTTCTTACAACCCTCCTGTGAAAAGTCATTCCTCCTCTGGAAAACCTACCTTGTAAAAAGCTTAGTGGATCTCTAAGTGCACATGGTGTATCACTTAGGCTTCCTGAAGATACACTTCCTCAGGTGATGGACTCCCTGAGGATGGTCAGTGAGGCTGAGCAATGGCTGTGCCTTGGCAGGGTGTGGGAAGCCGGTGAGCTGAAAACCCCTGCATATTCAGGTGAGCTGGATGCTGAGGAACAGCTCTCCTGGGAGTCACAGCACCACCTGCAAACGCTGCTGAGAAGCAGAGATGCCATGGGGCTGGAGCACATAGCAGTTAGAGGCTGGCAGGTCACAGCTGGGAATCCACAGAACCAGCCCAGTGCCAGCTCTGTGCAGCAGGCACGGCCTGCGCTTCCGCGGGGTGAGCGGCTACACACGGCAGGCAGCAAGCCACTGACCCTGAGGAGCTGGGACCTGGACCTGGGCTTAAGGGACCCTGGAGGAAATGGTTGCAGTATGTTCTCAAAGCACAGAGGAACCCCTGTAATTGATTTAAAGACATATTATCCCTGCAGAGGATGTCGCTAATGTCTTTAGCAGGCACGGTAAGCTTGTGAACACATACTGTATGCTTCAGCAAAGAATTTCCTTGGGCAGCTTGCTCAGCTCTATCTCATCTGCATACTTCTGTTTGGCATGCGGCTCTGCTCAGTGTGGTGTTTGCTCTGTTCCAGAAGATTAAACCCTAATGATTGCTTAATTTTTCTGTCCCCCAGCTGCTATAGCTCTTTAACAATAGGTGAGAATAACTAGAGGTGGGGGAAATGTTCAGAAACTTAGACACCAAGATTTAAAATTCCTACAGTTTCTACATAAATGATCCATAATTGAGATGAACTTTGTGTGTACTATACAAAATTCGTTCCATGTCTGGAAATAAGGAGTAAGGTGATACTGCTCCTTTGTTTTGTATCGAGGACCTTGCATCTCGTGTTGTCCCTCTATATAATGCGTAAAGCAAAAGCTTAAAAAGGGAAGACATAAAAATTGAAGAGGAAGACCACTTTTTAGAGAGGGTGGATGCAAAGATAGTGCTGGTTATGGTTTAACTTCTGTGTGTGAAAATCAACAGCAAAGCTTCTGAGATGGCTTTATGAGATAGTGAACAAGCTGTGTTGACTGACTCAGCCAAGGAACTATTAAAAAAAAAATTCACTACTCAGAACTTGCTTTTTCAGTCCTTCATTTGTTTTGCAAGGCTTCCACAGTCTGTGTGACTAGCTAGATTTAGTAAGGAAGCTGTCTGCTTCGCTAGCTTATCTTGCTTCCACTAATTGTCCAACAAAGAATGACTTGAAGCTCTGCTGTAGGGCAGAGTTTAAGGAACATTGCCACAGTTTGGGTAGTACTTATGCTTAATCTGAATGCAGAGCAGACTTGCACATCAGCAAAAGATAGTAGTCACAAACTTATTTATAACACTTTTTTGATTTTTTTTTTTTAATTGTAGAATTATAGACCTAATGAAGGTCATACAGTTCAAGCCATGTGTGCCAGGTAGAGTTTAGGGATTTCAACTGGAGTAGATGAATGTGCAAGCTTCAAAGCAGTGCCAGGTTTCAGTTCTGGCACTGGCTCGGGAGGCAGCTGTAAGCACAAATGCAGAGGACCAAGCATTGGCGGTTTTTCACTTGGTAGGTTGGGTTGGGAAGTTTTTTGTGGCCCAAGCCATAAAAATGACACCCATTTGTCTCAAAATGGGCACATTGCTGGCTCAGACTAGTCACACTGCTAGCTGAAGCCCTGGCACTTTAACATCTTTCTTTTTGCTTTGAGGAGTGTGATTTTAGCAGTCCAAGTGTAACATATCGTATTAATATTTAGTATAGAGCAACAATTATAAATCAGTTTGAGCAGTTGAAACTTGGTTCCTTTTCAAGACTGAGACTGGTGGTATGTACTGCTGGCCTATAGAATTGCCATAATCCATTTTTTGGGCTGGTTGCCGCTTAGTTAATAGGATAATAAAAGGGGAAGAATTACAATCTAGACTCAGAGGTGTGATGGGGGAAGCAATTGAGCTCTGGTTCAGCCTGTTTTCCTCTTCACCCTACTAGGCAGCCACTTAAATCTTAATAGCTGCCTAAGAAGCAGGATACTTCTACATAAAACTTAATGTTGTGGGCTATATATAGGTTTTGGTTTTTTTTTTTTTTAAAGAAGAGTGAGTGCTTGCTTGTTCAATACTGGTGTTGATTCTGCAGAACAGCTTAAGTCTGGCTGGCAGGTTTTCCCCAGCAGTCAGCATGTAGGTCACGTCAAGATGCATCCCAACAGCAGTGGGCTGACAGCAGCCCTTCCCTGCAGATGGCTCCTGCCTGCCTGCAGCTGAATGGGGGCTGTGCCTTGCTGATGGCTGCTGCTGTTTTGTTGATGTTGGATTATCATCGAGTACTTTTAGAGGAGGAAAGCGAGTTGGAGTTGGAGAGTTGAGGTTAAAATGCACAGTGAGCCGTGTAGGTGGGAATGAAGGTTTGTGTTAAAATCCAGACTTGAACGTTGCTGTGTTTTCTGCTTCTTGCTGCTTCAGCATGTCCAGCTATGAGAACTTGCACACTGTCTGGAAGTGGTCACCTTGCACCATTCAAAATTTTGGAGTCCACAGCAAGAGTGTCAGGAGGATGTGCATATAACACCCCCAACATTCTTAGTTCTAATAATAATAAAAAACCACCAAAAACCAGCACAAAAACCCCTCTCCAAACCCTTCACCCATTGGCTCCTCTAGATGGCATCTCTAAAGTTGTGTGTTTCCAGCTGAGCTGAAGTCCTCCCAAGTGCTGGTGTGAGGCAAGTGAGAGGCCCTGTGACATGGATTCCTGTTTCATGCCTGGGCTTCCTGTACAAATGTGCCCTTTAAAAGTGGAAGTCCAGTGGCTGTCAGCAGGTATGAGAGCTGTGCAAGGACTTTGACCTCCAAAGCACACATCTCTTACTGGGAACCAGGGAACAGGAACAGTGCTCTCTCTGGCACACCTGTAAGTGCATCTTGCAGATATTAACATGAGCACTGTTATGTGAATAAAGTAAATTATGCAGATGACCATGCTTTCTCCAAGAAAGGCTACATTAAAGCTGTCTACAAGGATACTGTAAAAAATTGGTTCAGCCCCACTAAATTATCTTGGTTAGCTGAGATGCGACAGCTCGCTTCCTCCGAGCCGCAGGAAGGCCGGGAGCAGCGGCCGTCTCCTGCGTGGAGGGGGTTCCTTTAATCTGCGGAAACTCGGCTGGTGCTGTGGACTAAACACTCTCCCAGCTGAAGGCAGGCTATGTGCTCCCATCCACCGATCTCATCGAAGCTGGGGGTGGTGGAGATGAATTGTTAAGGGGCTAGGCCGTTGCTGTTCTGAAGCACTGACCACAAGTGTGCATCTCTGTTGTAAATTTACTATGAGCTCCAGAGGAGCACTTGAGAAACATTATTTTAAAGGCTTTGTAAAGCTGTAAAGTATTGATTGTGTGAGTAATAAGTATGCCTAAAAGTAATTTTTGTACTAGGAAAGCAGTAGTGGAAATCTGCTGTTTATGTAATCCGTTTTCCAGCCTGAGATGGCCAGAAGTGTCTTGAAGCAGACCAGGGAATGGAGGGAATTCAATGGAAAGCCAGCTGAGCTGTGGTACACAGCAGCGCCTGCAGTAATGATTGTTGGTGCTTAAGTGTCATTGGAATATATTATTTTTTCCACTATCCCAACACCTTGGCAGTTTTACACTGACAGTGTGCACGCAGAGCTGGTGGGGGATGCCTGCAAATTTGGTTGTACTTAGAGTGTTCCTAGGGCCAGCTTTGTGCTTCCTGTACAGGACCTGTGAATGGATGTGTCTTCCAAGGTGCCACTTCCATCTTAAAGTCCAAGAGACCTTGAGGAGAATGCACTGAATGTTTTTAGTCAGTGAATTAAAAAGGCAGCACTAAAGCACAGGCTCTTCTGGAGAGACAGTGCTCAGGTGGAGCTGAACTTGAAGTGCATTGAAGCTAAGCCTACTTTGAGCTGGACTTTGGTCTTCTCTTGAGTGAGGAGAGTCCTTTTATATAGTGATAGAGATTGTGAGCCAGGGTTGAGCTGCTGGTGAGATCCCCTGTAGCTGGGAGCAGGGTGCCTGTGGAAAGGGCATGTGGACCGCTCTGCTGGATGCTGATAAGGTCTCTTGTCCTGCCCAGGAGTTCCCCCTCCCTCTCTTCTCCCCACCCCAAATGAAAGCAGACAAGCCCTCCTCCTTGGCTTGGAAAAAATTACATCATGAGATCCCTATGCCTGTCAGGAAGCTGGGAGGCTGTGAGAGCTTGCTGACTTACTAACAAAGTGCAGTCGTGGCGATGGCACCAGCCCCAGAGAGGAAGAGCTGTCCTGTTCCTGTGGTGACCTTTTCCTGTGATCAGGGCAGCCCTGTGCCCAGCCTCTCTGGATGAGGCTGATGAGATGGGATATTCTTGCTCTTGATGTGAAGCCATCTTGTGTACAGGCTCTTTTTCCTCAGGTCAAGGGCCACAGCCCAGCCGTGCCTTCATAGAGGGCAGTGGGGTGCTGGGAGGAGCTCTGAAGACACGGCTGGTTGCTGCAGTAACCACAGTGCAGCCACATACAGACATTATTTATGTGCTATAAATATAAAATGAACCATTCTTTATCTCGAGTAATGTGTGTGCAGCATTGTACTCAAGGTGGTTCTGTCCTGCTGGCATTTCTCCCTGGAAATGCTGGATAGCTTTCTGAAATGAGCTTGCTTGTAGCATACTAAATCATCGTGTGTCCCTCTAGTAAAAATGCCAACATAGATATAAATCTGAGACTGGAGCTTGGAGCTGTTTCTGGAGCAGGGATGGGATGGCCATTGCTGTGCTCCAGCACTGCAGTGTGACCTGGTGGTCATGCCATGGGGCAGGATGGAGGGACTGCGGGCACAGGGGGCAGGTGGGCAGTGAGGGCTTGCACCAACAGTCTGGTGTAAGGGAGCATCTTCCCACCACTGACCAGTTTGCAGCTCACCTGGAAAGAGGACAGAAATGGGGAACAGTAGGGCATGTTTAGTTGTTGCTAGGAGACACACTGCTTACGTGATGTAGACTTTTACCTTGGAACCTGTAATTAAAACCCAGTGGGGCTTAATCACCTCATAGCTATCTATTGTGTATCTTGGACTGGATGTGCAGCCAGCACTAAGCAGCCAAGTGGCAGACACTTATCATAATCTTGTAAGATTAATCAAAACTGGTGTTAAAAAATACGATGCAAATAAAATCTGAGTAGAAACCAGACACTATCCAGAGAGTCCAAATGCCATTCAAGGTCTGAAGTTACAGTATTATCTGTGTAGGACATACCACTCTATTGTGAAACCTTGTAAATATTAACAGCTTTGCCTGAGCATTGGGTTAAAGGGAACACCCTGGTGATTACTGTTCTTGGTCACTATTCTGTATAATCACTTGTTTTGAAAGTCAGTAGGTCTTTTTGTGTTGATAAGATGGTGCTGGGTTGCTGCTGTGGTCTCTGTAGCTGAAGAGAAGGTGAGGCATGCCCAGTGGGTGTTGGGCACAGGGAGGAGGACTCTGCCTGTTAATTTGAACTGGAGAATGCAATCCAACTAGTGAACACTTTTACTTTGCTAGCTAGGACCCTGTAAGATCTTTGTACAATTATTCTGGTGGCATGAAAGAGAGTTTATCCGGTTGTAGTTGCCTTTACTCCAGCATCTGCTGCAGGAGCTGGAAAGCAGACAAAAGCTTCCGGGTCACCTGTAACTTCTGTTGACTGAAAAGGGATTTCTGTAACAGTTTTCACTGAAATGGAGGAAAGAACAGAAAAATGCTGTGATGTAACATACTGCTGTGAATGAGAGGACCTGTCAGGCTGAGGGCATCCCAAAATATTGCTAAAGAGCTCTGGTTTGGGTGAGCTTGAAAGAACTGGAGCTGTTAGCAGTGTAATACAACCTGAGTAACAACTACAAGCTCAAAGGGAGGGAGGGCATCCAATCTGTGACTCATTAAAGCTAAAGTAACTTGCACGAGTATTCACAAAACTGTAGTGGTCACTTCAAAAGGCCAAACTGATGCAAAAAAGCATCCTGCCCCTGCAGACAGCTGCTTATGAAAATCTGGTCTTAATACCCAGCAGCCTTCAGCTTAGCTCCATGGTGTGTCTTAAAGCAGAGCAGCAGTATGGCCACTCTGGTGATAAATTTTTGTTAAGCTGGAGTATGACATGGAAAAGCCAAAGCTGCCTCTTGTTTTCTGTAACTTTGAATGTGTAGTGTGAAGGGATGGCTTCTTGTGCGATGGTGCAAAGGATCCTCCATGGACCTCCACCTCCTGCTTTGCTGATTGTACACAGGTCTTGATATATCCAGGCTTTGTTCTAATTCTAAATTCTGTTTGCTTGTCTTCACTATATAGCAGCATTTCCCTACCATTTTTAATGCAAATTGTTCTTATTTGTGGGGAGACATGTTTCTGTATATAAATGTTGTTTCCTAAATGGTGCTTTCAGCTATGCCCTGGGGTGTTTCATGCCTGTTGGGATGCTGTTTTTGTGAACTCCATCACATGCTGTTTGGCCTTTTTCATAAAATACAAATGCCATTACAAAATACCAGGTGGTGCTTATCATCCAAATCCAAAATACCAGGAATCTTAAACTGCCAGTTCTCCTAAGCTAAGACTGTAAAGCTGAAGGGCAAGTCACACTACCCTTGGAAAGCACTGATCTCTCAAGACAACTGGAGACCACTGAGTGCTTTGGCTCTTCTCTTTCCTGCTGTCTAATGTAGCATGTGAAGAATGGTGTCTCTACCTGAACAAGTGCCTGCAGAGGCCTGGGTCAGTTCTCTTGTCCTTGATTACCCAGGCACGAATGTGGGTGCACTGTTTTAGAGACATACCTCTTTCCTTTAGGATGGCAAATAATCAGTTGTATGTATTTTGTCTTCCAGATAGCAAAGCCATAGTTGATGGAAACTTGAAGTTGATCCTTGGCCTGATATGGACCCTTATCCTCCACTACTCCATTTCTATGCCAGTGTGGGAGGATGAGGGTGACGATGATGCAAAGAAGCAGACCCCTAAGCAGAGGCTGCTGGGCTGGATCCAGAACAAAATTCCTTACCTGCCAATCACAAACTTCAATCAGAACTGGCAGGATGGCAAAGCACTGGGTGCTCTTGTTGACAGCTGTGCTCCAGGTAAGTCCTTTGTTCTGATGGTCAGTGTTTTCCTTGCTTGTTATCCTTGTGGCTGCTCTTCCTATGGGAGGTTTTCACTGCTGAACTGGAGACAGGAATGAGGCTTGCAAGAAAACCAAGAGTCTAAAGAGACCAGCTGCAGGAAGCAGCAAGCTGTAAATGACTTGGCCAAAAGAAATTCTGGCCTGAAGCAGAATGTGTGATTGCATTATGGGAGGCGCCACGTCTAAGCTTTGTATTGGGTGCAAGGGACAAAGGCACAAACGCTGGCTCCTAAATGGAAGAAAGGCTTGTTCCCACGGCAAGTGCCAACAACCTTTCAACTTCAGGGTGCAGCAGGAGGCTTCATGTGTTCTCCTGAAATAGGATTGCAGAGGGAGCACAGAGCAAACAGAAGCTGCACACTACCTGAAACTTCAGTGTTTAGCAAGCTGAGGCTGAGCTGCTTAAGGCAAATCATTTGATGAGGTGTGAAAAAGACACAATTTCCTCACCTTCTTGTAAAACAGGCTTGCTAGTGTGATTGCTGGTGCTCATCTAAGGCAGTCTAGGCTGCTGTGGCAAGGGGTTGAATTTTTTTTTTAACCAAATTTGCTTCGGGAGAGCCAGTGAAACATAAAGGATGGTAGATATATTTGTGCTAAATTTAGAGTGGTGTCTTGCACAAGTTACACAGAGGTGGTAGAATTCCCATCCCTGGAAACATTCAAGGTCAGGTTGGACAGGGCTCTGTTGAAGATGTCACTGCTTGTTGCAGGGGGTGTCAGTCTAGAGGACCTTTAAATATTCCTTCCAACCTAAACCATTCTATGACTCTGCCCTGGCTCTTGTCTCAGAGGTGTTTCAGTGATCAGCATAGGCTTGTCTTGTTTTGGTTACTTCTGCAAGGCTCTGAATGTCTTTCTGTGAAGCAGTGTAACACAAGGGGCTGTGGAGTTTTTACTTGGTTCCTTCAGCTAGGGAAGCTCCTTTGCAGATAACACATAAAACCTTAAATGTGCTTGCAGGCTTGTGCCCTGACTGGGAGACCTGGGACCCGAAGAAGCCCGTGGACAATGCTCGGGAAGCCATGCAGCAGGCAGATGACTGGCTGGGTGTGCCACAGGTAAGGCCAACACATGGGCTGCCTGTGAGGAGCACAGTGGGCAGCTTTGGCCTTGTGACCAGCTGGAGCTGAAATTGAGGGAAGCAGGTGAAGCTGCTTGGATACTTCAGAAAGTTACAGTTAACTCATGTAGAGTTGCCTGACAAAGGGTGCGCTGTTATGAAACGCACTGTTACACTTCAGAGCTCTGGTTGTAAGATTCTGTGTAGGTGTCTCTGCTGAAGACAGCTGCTGTTGCAGCATGTAGGGTAGGAGGAAAAGGCCTGTGTGGTGCTGCCTGCTCTGTTAGTCCATGGAGTGAGTTTGTTTTGCTGCATTGAATTCCACAAAAGAAAAACTTACTGTCTTAGGAAATCACCTGCAATGATAATGTTCAAACAGAGCAATGTATTTACAAACTGGATTACTTTCATGCTGATCAATTTGGACAGAATTCCTGAAGCTTGTATTGTGGAAGCAGAAGACTGGTCACAAGTTCTGCTTTGCAAGCATTGCAGTTCAGAGCTGTAGCATACAGGATTATTAATTGCTAATTTTTTTTACTAATCAGTTATACTCATGTCACTTTTCAAGGGGAACATAACTACTGTTGTCTTGACTTGATACCATTAAGCTTGTTGCAGTCTCCTGAGAACCCCTAATAATCAAGACACAAAAAGCCCCCAAACCACATTGGGACTATAATGAGCTTCTTGATTTTCTTGCCTGAGATAATAAATGATGTTGTGTGTATCAAAGGGAAAATAAATGTAAGAAATCTCATTAGCATGTGGGAGTTTTGAAATCTTATGTCTGTGTCATAGCTCTGTTTCTGTGTTGACATGTGGTAACCAAGCACTGGTACAATATACTTAATTGCACTGTCTTTCAGGTTATTACCCCTGAAGAAATTATCCACCCTGATGTGGATGAGCACTCTGTGATGACTTACCTGTCCCAGTTCCCCAAAGCCAAGCTGAAACCAGGAGCTCCTTTAAAACCCAAACTGAATCCAAAGAAAGCAAGGGCTTATGGCAGAGGTAAGGACTTGGTGAGCTGAAGCTGCATGGAGCATGTAAATCATCAGAAAGCTGGGTGGGGTTTTCTGCTTGAACTTCAGACCTACTGTAACTAACTGACTTCAAAGTTTCACTTGTATACTCTTGGTGTGGTGCCTGGTTTCAGAAATACATGGATATAGGCCAAAAGACACTCCTAGTTCTAACATGTAAATTCCCCAGTCTGAACCTGTTCTGCAAGCTGCCAGCCTCCCATCCACAGCTGGAAGAAGCAGCATGATATGGGGCTGGAACAACCTTGGTGTGAAATTCAAGGCAGCAGTATTGCTGCTGATGGCTGATGATCTAGCAGTGAATGCTTCTTGTGATAAAGCACTCCTTTAAAGAGGAAAATCTTCATCACCTCTGTGTGTGTCTGAGCAGGCTCTCTATAGAGGCAGTCTCCCATTTCTTAGGCTTGATGACAGATGTGTGTTGGGGTGGGCTAATTCCAAATGACTTACTTGAGTTGGTTGGTAGTGTGAATAATTGCACATGCACAAAAGTGAGTTGGTAACCCCTGAGACTTTAATTAGTACTGAGCCATTGCTGGAAAGACTGTATTGGCAGTATTTGCTGATTGGAAGGACTTGTCCATAGATGTTTATGCAACTGTAGATCTACATAGGCATTCTTATTTTTAACTCGTCTTTTAAATGGATAATTTAATATAAATTCTGATGAGGTTCTTCTCTAGATTGGCATACAGTCACAACTAAAGTAACAGATTTTTACCTTTAACATGCTTTGTATGTTGGAAGACCTCTGTTCAGCATTACACTTGGGTCTCCATTCCATCTTAATTATTTTTTTTCAGTCGTAAGGCTGCTGTTGGTCCTTCAAGATTCTTAGAATGGGTGGGCTTCAGAATTGGGTGTAGAAGAATGAAATGGAAAGAAATAAAATTTTCCTTATTTTTTTCTGGTTTTCTTATTTGTTTGGCATTTTTTTAACTTGGTTTTCCATTGACACTTAACTGGTGGAATGAATGGACATGGACATAATTTGTGCACTTCAGAACAGTTGCTAAAGTCAAAGTGGGCTTAGCCTATCCACCTTGGGGTTTGTCCTTTGTTGGTGCCTGCCACAGCGAATCACAATACACTGACACATTTTTCAGGCCCCAAATGTGTAAATGACTCATCAGCTTGCCTCAGTCTGTCAAGTCTGTCTTTAGTCAGGTTCTTATTCTTTCAAAAACTGGAATTACTTTGTTGTCTGCTTTCATGTGTACGGTGCTCTGGAGCTGTTGTAATGGAAATTACTTTAGGGTGAGTGGCTCTTCTTGAAAGATTGACGTTTTCCTGAAGCCAATTGCCAAAACACAGTCACTAAATATAATAATTGATAATTCTGACTGCTAAGATACATCAGAACTGGAAGGTGACTCCAGCAGCAAGGGGCTCACTCCCCAGCTGAGCAGGGTCTTTCGGACAGGTGAGAAACAGGTCTTTGTGCTTCCAGAAAAAGGTGACTGTCAAGTGTGAAGGGTCAGTCTTAGCTCTTTTTATCACCATTTTTCCATGTAATCTGCTCATAACCTCCCAACACAACTCTTAGCTGTAGCACACCACCTTGGACACTGTGGAGGTTTGTGCTGAGGTCAGCCGTGTGTAGACCTGGCGTGAAATGAGCCTGCAGAGGGGATGTACAGAGTTGTGCAGGTCATCACTGGTGCACTAGGAGTTCTCATTTAACCATCCAAAGCAGACCTCTGATAAGAGAGCAAAATCTAGAAGATAAAAAGTAGGCTAAGAAAGTGTTGTAACTAATGCTGTCCTGGCTGAAAGTGTCTTCAGAGGAGGATAATCAATCCTCCTTGTGCTCACAGAAGGTGAGATACTTAACTTGAATACCATACCCTCATGCTTGTGGGGTGGACTGAAGAGACTCAGAGCAAATTTATAGCAGTTTGAGCTAGATGATAATCTAGGCCTTAGTTTGAAAGAATGAATATGTCAATTGTTAACACCTTATCAGAATGGTCAGATTTCCTAGCAAAAACATGATCTTCCTTGCATTGCTCTCAAGTTACTGTTTTCTGAAGATAAACAAGTTCAGGAATTCTGTTGTTCACAACCACTTCCTTTATAATCTATCAGACATTGCACTTTCCACTAATTGTGCTATGGAGCAGTAGTGCCCACGGTTTTATGAATCAGCCAAGGAGTAATTGCCTTGGACGGAAGGGTATATGTGTTTGGGCTAGTCTGGAATCAGCAACTTTGGGAAGTTCTTCCACCCACTCAGTCTGACACCACCATGACAGATGTCATGACCTGGGACTATGTACAGGGAGATGATGAAACCCTGCTGGTAAATGCATGCTGTAGCAGGCCCTGTGCTGAGGAATAAGGAAACTGATTAAAAGTTAAGTGGAAACCACACCGAGTAGCAGGATTTTTATGGTTTAAAGAGGTTCCTGCATGCCATTTGTACAGTGTTCATTCTGGCAAGGTAGTCTGAGCAGATTTCAAAGAACAGTAAGTCTGAGCTGTGTCTACTGCTGGGTGCTGAAAATGGAGTAAAATGGGACAGTATAGGTAAAAGTTGTCTTGCTTAAAATAAGTCTTTCACCGTTGGCTCTAGGATAAGGTCTTCACCAAAAGGCTTCCTAAAATTTCTCTGCTGCCTCCCTACTCATCCTTCCTGTGGTGTAGCACACTGAAACATTTAGCTGTGTGAAGCAGAGCAGCTGCCAAAGAGCAGCTAAAGCACATACCTCACTTGCTGTTGGCACCAGGCCTGCACTCACCAGCTCTGGGGGTGACCCTCAGTACCTGTCAGGGTAACTTGCTTTTGCACAAATCCAGATACCAGCTGGGTTCCTGACTTGGTTGGAGATCATGAGATGAGTTGAGTGCTGATGATTCAACCAATTTTTACAAAACGTTTGTATTGTAAGAGAAGGCCTTACTGGTAGCATGATGCTGTGGGCAGCAGGTGAAGAGGTGTTGTGCAGGACTCTGGGGAAACTGGTGCTGGGGCCTTGCATGGGAGAAGGGGTTGGACAGCCTTTGGGTAGCCTCCAAACTATCTTTTGGGTTTTGTGGCAGCAGCTGATGTGCTGTTCTGTGTCTGTCTCACAGGGATTGAGCCTCATGGGAACATGGTGAAGCAGCCTGCCATCTTCACAGTGGATACCATCAGTGCTGGGCAGGGTGACCTGATGGTCTTCATAGAAGATCCAGAAGGAAACAGAGAGGAGGTATGTATGTTAAGTGTCTTGTATGAACAGTAAAGTTGTTTTGAATGCTGTAGTTTTTGCAGTAACCTTCATCTTTCACAACTGAGTTCTTGACAAATAAGTAATCTAAGAAGAAATTGCAAAATACCGTTTATCAAAAGTGCAAGAAGCCTCAAGCTTTTCATCATAATTGCCTTGAAGAAAAGTCATTATCTGCAACTAAGCAACACAACTCCAGTGTCCAGTAGTTGCAGAGCTTTAGCTTGACTGGCCAAGTACACTCTGACCTGCTTTTAGATAACATACATCACTAAATCACTGTCTGCCTTTACTCATTCTGCAAAAATGGCTAAAGCAGCTATTTAGATGCCATGAATCATTTTGAGTTAAAATGCTGGTTTTAATGTTTATAGAAACTTCTCATCCAAGTGTTCCACTTGATCATGTTACAACATTCCAGAAAAATAACAGCTGTACATTGGACGTACTGTCTCCTCATTTTTGGCCTGCCTCAGTAGAGCAATTAAAAGCAAAGAAAGGGGTGAGGTGGGGAGAAGGTGGTTTACTTCCTCTAGAGTAAAGACAAAACCAGTGAGGTGTTTTTCCATGTGAGAAGAGGGGATAGCAATGATCTCTGCTCCCACAGCAATAAGTGTCTGACATTGCTGACTCTGGAAATAGTTTGCAGTATCAGAAGACAGTTCAGCTGGTGTGTGTGGGCACAGCTCAACAGTGGATGTGTTTTCTCTCCTAGGCAAAGATAACGCCGTCCAGTGACAAAAACAAGACCTATTCAGTGCAGTATGTTCCAAGAGTTACTGGCCCTCACAAGGTGGGTTGTGTGTCAATAACCAGGATTCTCTTGCTAGACATGCTGCTTTGCTGGTTGTTAATGTGAATGCCTGAGGGCTGCCTGTTCACTGGTGGGTAAGAGCCACCCTGGGCATCTTGCACAAAAGGTAAACTGATGTGGCCTTAGTTCTCCATCTGGCTTTTGGGTTTTCCCCTTCTCAAGGTGGAAAGTGCATCCATGTTTGGGTATCAAGTGCTACAGTTGGCTCTCCTCTCATGTGGGGCCACTTAATGCAATTCATGAAGCCAATTTTGTGGGTTGTCACAGACATGCAGATGAAAATAACAGCTTGTTTCTATAAGGTATTTCTTTGCTGATGGTACTATACACTGTAGGGGTTTTGCAGAGAAGGGTTCCCACTCTCTGTGCCCAGATGTCCACAGAAGCAGGTTTATGATGGGTGGTCCTGTTGCTTTGACACTTCCCTGGGTGGCTGGTCCCCACAGCCAGCCTGAAAAGATAAAATGCAACTCCTGCTGCCACTTAACTGCTGTATGGTGATCTGCCTTTTATTGGCACATCCTGATTCAAGCTTCCATGCTGCTGTGTCTGACTCTGTAATCAATAGCACTTTAAGGAGGTGGCCAGCAGTTAGGATGTGTGGACAGGATGAGAGCTGGGGATGGATGGTCCCTCAGCTCTGAGGGAAAGACACTGTGTTGGGAATGCCAGTGCTTGACCCTGCACTTGGTTGAACGATGGGAATCTGAGCTCTGCCTCTGCCCAGTGGGTCTGAGCTGATACTGTCTCTCTCTAGGTTTCAGTCCTGTTTGCTGGGCAGCACATCTCAAAGAGCCCATTTGAAGTGAATGTTGACAAAGCCCAAGGAGATGCAAGCAAAGTGACAGCAAAGGGGCCAGGACTGGAGGCGGCAGGGAACATTGCCAATAAGCCTACCTACTTTGACCTCTACACAGCAGGTAAGCAGGATGAATGATGGAAATCCTGCAGTTCTCCAGTGTGAGAACCTAAGGCCTTGGAGAAATAAAAATGCTGAAAAGTGGTTGAGGATTTGTAGCCCCATCAAGTTCAGAGGTGAAACAGCCAGGCAGCTTTGAAGGCTTCAGCTGTGTATGAAATGTTTGAAGTGCGGAGCTGAGCTGGGGCAGGAGGGTGCTAAGCCTTACCCAGAACTTTGCCATGAATTTGCTGGATGGCAGCAGTCAAATTCCTGGCTGGTTTCTTTCCCCAACTCATTTTGAACAGGAATGTGACAGGTTGAACATAAACGTGGAGGATAAACTGTGAGCACACTGTAAATGCATAGTGTGTTCTGTATTTAGCTCTGCAGAAAGAACCTGCTGCAGTGCTACTTTGAGTTCATACTTCAGTGATGAACTGGTTTCAACCTCTATTGTAATTATTAGAGGGCTACTATCTTCATTAGGGCATCTCCATCACATTATTTGTTACCTGCTATTAGGCCAATGCTGTAGCCTAGAGGAATGAGTCAATAAGATGCTACAAATGTTAATTCATTTAGAACAATGTGAAACTACTTAGGGCAGTTACTTGTAGCATTTAAACACCAAAATATGCTGAGTAGCATATTTTGAATTGCCTTCTGCCTGAGGGAGCTTGGGAATAAAATTAAATGTGGCTCTAGTGAGGGGAAGTATTATGTTCAGCCTCTAATTGAGAAAGGGAGTGGTCTGAATCATGTAGAGACATGTCTGGTCTCTGAAAGTGTATAGAAAACTGTTTGTTGTATGATGAGTTGAATAAAATGTGAGAGGAGCAGGTGTCTGAACAAAGTGAATACCTATACTCCAGTAGAGAAGGATCCTGGTCAGACCAGCATTCACATTGTCCAATCTCTTAATCTAAACCACTTCAAAGTTTAAGAGATTGAATTGACTGGTAAAGTTGTGGGCTGATCTAAGATAGAGGTGCTATACAGTGGTAGCTACAGGCTAACCAGGCTGTATGTATAGTCAGTACTATGTTGTGAAACCCTGTGGCTGGAGCAGCAGAGCCCTGTCAGTTTAACTTCATGGACATGCCACCATCCTGTCTTGCCCTCTCCCTGCTCAAATGTTTGGTTGCTGTCAGCAAAAGCTGAACACAGAGGTTGTGCCTAGCATTGGCAGCAGAGGATGGCTGTCAGGGATAGCTGGCAGTGGTGCCTGTTGCTGTGGGGAAGCCAAGGCTCAGCTGGGCTTGTTTCCTTTGCAGGTGCTGGTGTGGGTGATGTGATCGTGGAAGTGGAGGATCCTCAGGGGAGAAGCCTTGCTGAAGTTGTTGTGGAAGACAAAGGCAACCAAGTCTACCGTTGCACCTATAAACCTGTTCAAGCTGGTCCTCACATTGTCAAAGTGACTTTTGCTGGAGAGGCAATTCCCAAAACACCTTGCACTGTTCTCGTGGGAGAGGGTATGCTTTTTAAAAATGCATCTAAATGTAGATGACCACTTTTCTCCTTGGATGCGATCACAAAATATGCTTGAATCTTGCCTTTTGCATTCTCTCTACCTTTCAACATCTTGGTCCTGTTTCAGTGGGTCAGCTGGGTATTCTCAGGGTAAACCAGTGCTCTCTAACAGTAATATGGCTTTTGTTGCTAGTTTCCTTTCCTTTCTGCCTAGACTTACAAATGTTAAGCTGCCCTTTGTATTTTTTTGAGTGACTTATGTAGCTATGCAGTATCTTGCTGTTTTCCACCCTTGTTCCTCAAATGACTATATTTACTGTTTTCCTCCTTAACTGACACCTAATTTGCTTTCTGTTCCATCCTTACGTGCTCCTATGCTTTTAGATCTCTGCTCATCTCTCCTGAGCTACCCTCCATTTGTGGAATTTTGGACTTCACTGCTAATGGCTTCATAGTTGGTAAGAGGTGTGCAGGATGCTCCATCATGTTTGCTTTTTGTAAGCTTCTAGCCTGCAGCTTGTCCCAGCCAGAAGGGTTTTTGGTTTTGTTGGGTCTGGGGAGGAAATTTGCGAGCGAACTGAAGCGGTGTGTGAGCCAGTGAGTGAAACTGGCTGAACCACAAGCCGCCTGACACAGCTCTGTCAGTGCTCTGTGCTGTTCCCACTCCACGTGGACCACACTGCTGCGTTCCCACTGAGCTCTCAGAGCTGGCAGATGGCACACCAGCCCCTCTCACACTACCCCGTGTAGCACACGGGCAATGCTGGCTGCTGCAGGGTGGGGGCCAGACCTGTAAGCTGCTGTAACCAGTGAAAACCTAACGAGCTGCTTGGCAGACTTGTGCTCCTGCTGTAAGCACAGCGTGTTTGGGGAAAATGCCTGTTTGGTTTACAGTGCTGGGAAGCTGTGGATGTTTGTAAGTCTCTTGAAACCCTTCAGGTCTCTGGCGTTGAAGACCTCATGACAGCTGGGATTGTGTAATGAAAACTGTTCATAAGTGCATGGTACTTATTTCTGTAGCCACTCTGGAGGCCCAGAGAGGTGCTTGGAGTAAAGAAGCCAAGCATAAGCCTAAGCCATGTGTAACCTCCTGCCCCTACCATGGCTGCTTTGGTCTGCAGAGGGCTTGGTGGCTTTGCTTCTGTGAAAGTGTGAACTGTGACAAGCAGGGGGTTTTGATGTGACATCTAGTATGAAGCACATGCAAAAGTCAGCTTTGCTAATAGCAATTATCCCAGTCATGTGCTTGTGAAAGACCAGCACAATAATACTGTTCACTGGGGCTTATCTGCAGAAGGGACCCTTCTCTCCACACTGCGGTGTGCCTCAACGCGAAAGGCATCAGGAAGGTTGTGTCCGTGGTGAATATCTCCGTGATAGCTGTGTAAAAGTCTTGTATTGATAACTGGCATTGAATTGGAAAGCAACAGGGCTTTAGCATTTCCTATAATTCTAAAGAATAGCCCTTGGAAGAGGTCAGTGTTGCCTGGCTGCATCGACTGCTACTGCCCAAGTGCCAGGGGGCATAGACAGCAGCCAGGCAGACTCCTGCCTGCCTGCCTTAGTGCTATAACCTTGTGCTGAAAGCTAAGCTGTGGTTGCCTTGACTCAACATTAAACTCAAGGTTGTTCCAGGCTAGCTAGGCTACCTGTATACTGAGAATCAGAGACAGGATTAATGCCTGAACTTGCCTTGCAGCCTGCAACCCCAACGCGTGCCGTGCCACTGGTCGAGGTCTGCAGCCCAAGGGCGTCCGCATCAGGGAAACGGCCGACTTCAAGGTTGATACCAGAGCAGCAGGGAGTGGAGATCTTGGAGTCACTATAAAGGGACCAAGTGAGTGCTGGGTGAATCTGTGCTGTGGATGTGTTTTGGAGAAGCAGGGGGAGCAGAGCCTGGGAAAAGGAAGAGCAGGAAGGAGATGGTGTCCTGATGGAACTGATGGGATGTGTATAAAAAGCCAGATTTCAGAAGGGTTTATGGGTACTTTGTGTCTAGTGTGAAGGTTTTGATCTGCAGGGCTGGGTAAGATTATATCTGGTTTTAGTTCTTTCCATTTTAATGCATCAGTTAGCAAAACTGAGAGAATCCATGCATCTGCCTGCCATGGCCTCCACCAGGCCTTAAGGGTACACATTGTACCTTCATCCAATCTGCAGAAGCAAGTCACACACCAGAGTCTCTGGCAGGATGGAAATCCTGCTCTCATGAAGCTGGGAATGGCTCAGAGCAATATTCCTGGTGGCACTGCCTGCTTGGGCACACAAGCAGAGGAGGACAGGAACCTATAGGCTGACCTAGAGACCGTCTGTCAGGATCCATCCCCAGGTGCCTTGGTGTGTCCTGAGCTCTGGCTGTGGCCCTTTGCCTGGCAGGCTGGGAGCACAGTGGCTGCTGGCTCGAGAGGCTGCCAGCAGCAGTCCCTGTGTGGTGCTCTGAGCCCCTCACCTCCCCCAGCTGGGGTGGCACTCAAAGGTGCATTGTATTGCCTTCACCTCCTCCACTCACACAGAGCTCCCACTGCGGCTTCGTGAGGCTGGGGGGGAAAAGGCAACAGACGTATCGATGTAAATTTTAGTGTATTAAGCTTTTCTCCCTAAATTCTTCATCTTGAAGAAAATGAAAAGTAGGCATTCCCTGCATACTTGTGGTTACAAAGTCTGACAAATGTTAAGCTTTTTTGTTTTAACATATGACATGCATCATACTGCAGACTAAGAAAATAAAACACAAGGGAACTTATTAAGTCTGGTAACTTGAAATACTTTCTGCTGTATTTCTTCTGGAAGTGTTTGCTGTCTTTGTCCTAGAGGGCAGCTAGAACTAACTTCCCTTATAACCTGACCTTTTTTTTTCTGGTGGAAAAAAATTTCTTCTTGCAAGCTAAAATAAATACTAGAAAACATGAACTTGTCTGAGTAATTGAAAGCAGGATGGAAACTGTTAAGTTCAATGCTGAACTGATCTTTCAACAGAGGGCTTGGAGGAGTTGGTGAAACAAAAAGGCTTTATGGATGGTATATATGCATTTGAATATTATCCAGCTACCCCAGGGAAGTACGTCGTCACGATTACCTGGGGTGGGCAAAACATCCCAAAAAGGTGAGTTAAAAGTAGATTTTTGGGCATTTTTTATGTCCTTCAGTGGGTTGAGTAGTTGGTGGGCTTTTAAAGCAATGCTGACCTTTGAAGAAACTCTGGGGAGACAAGGTAGTGGCAAATGGGTGTTGTAACATTTTATTTTTAACAGCCTGTTTTAGGGGTGCAGTGGCTTGACAAAGCTCTGAAGGGTGATTTGCATCAGTGTCTCTAACCCAAAATAATAAATAAAAAACCTAATAAAACACGGTGGATCGTGCAGCTTGGACTTTGCTGTTAGATTTTGAAGGGATCTGTTATTTCAGAGTCCAGGGCTATAGCAAGCAGAGCAAGCTAAGTGTTTGACACTCAGGATTTGTGGTGCAAGATGTAAGCACATGATGGGTTGGATGACCTCTCTGCTAGAAAGACACTGCTGGGCACTGTGCCACCACATGGTAGCATCTATTAATTTGGAAAATCCAATGTAAAGCCTCATTAAAATGCCTGGGGAAAAACATAGATGCTGTATTTGTCCTCATTTCTAATACCATGCTTTGTTTTTCTCTTGTAGCCCCTTTGAAGTTCAAGTGGGTCACGAAGCAGGTCCTCAGAAAGTGCGAGCCTGGGGGCCGGGACTGCACGAGGGAATTGTGGGCAAGTCGGCCGACTTCGTGGTCGAGTCCATTGGCACAGAAGTTGGCTCTCTTGGTACGTTACTTGACTTAGTTTGCCTGAAATATTTGTATCTTGCAATGCTAACAATGAGCTCATGAGAAACAATAGGTTTCCCAACAATAAAAAACCCGTGTCTGTAAGACGTTGTGGTCTAAACACAAATGTCTATCAGAGTATCAAAGGCAAGTCCTGGAGACGGAGACAGGAGTGTGTGTGATGGGGAGTGTTAATCTGTGGTTTTGTGGGATGAGATCCAGAAAGGAATGACAGAGGATGGATTATCTCCTGTATTGCTGAAGAAGAGAGATAGAGAGATCAGGCGTGGGTCTGGATAACAGAAAGCTATTTGTGGCAGTGGTGTTAAATTAGCACAAACCTAACATGAAGAACCCACTTGTTCTTTTTTCAGGCTTTGCAATAGAAGGCCCTTCTCAGGCTAAAATTGAGTGTGATGACAAGAACGATGGCTCATGTGATGTGAAGTACTGGCCCAAGGAGCCTGGTGAATATGCTGTGCACATCATGTGTGATGATGAGGACATAAAAGACAGCCCTTACATGGCCTTCATTCGACCAGCTTCAGGAGACTTCAACTCAGATAAGGTGGTGCACAGGAGCTCACCCATGGCATAGCATGTCTTTGATGTAACTGCAGTAGAGATGTTTCTGAAGGATGCTGGTAGCAGACTTGACTCTTAAGCTGCCTCTGCTTAAAGCTCTGAATTTGCAAAGATATTACCCAGCTAGATATTCCCCAGCTTTTTCTAATAACACTGTTGTGGTTTTGATTTAATGTAATGAAAACTTGCTGAAGTAGTATCCCGTGCTTCATGGGGTTTGTGGAGGGGGAAGGTCTTTATGCATAAATCACTTAGTTTTGCTTCTCTTTCTGAACTGCAAACTAATACTCTTGAGGTGCTTTTGTAGGTGAAGGCTTATGGCCCAGGGTTGGAGAGGACTGGCTGTATAGTGAACAATCCTGCTGAGTTCACAGTTGAAACCAAGGATGCTGGGAAAGCACCTCTGAAGATGTATGCACAGGTAAAAAGCCAAAGGCAGCTATGTGAAATTGCAGCAAAAGGGCTTTAATACTGTTGAGAAAAATGCCTTAAGTATTTCTACTTGCTTACACACCACTTAATTCTGGGTATGTGTAATACAGTCAAAGCTCTGTGCTTTGATCTGTGTAATGTAGTCAGGCAACAACTGAAGACAAAGTGCCTTCTCTGTGGTGTGTGAAGTGCATGGCTTTGCTTTCTTACTTGGAGTCTCCTCAGCAAAGCAAGGTGTAATTTCCTTGAGTTGTCATTTGGAAGCACTAAAGTGTCTCTGAGCCTGTGAATTTCCTGTGTGTTGTAGGATGGTGTATGAATGAGGAAGTGTTAGATGGGGAAGACTCACAGGAGTGTAAATTGCATGTTTCTTCAGTATTTCTGAGCTGCAGTTCTGGAAAAAGAAAACTTGACATATTTTGGAACAGTCTTGGGCTGTTCAAACTATGCAAACATCTTAGAAGTACCTGAACCTTCTGCTTGTCTTACTGCTTTTTAGGATGGAGAAGGAAACCCTATTGACATCCAGATAAAGAGCAAGCCTGATGGTGTGTTTGCCTGCTCCTATGTGCCAGTTAAACCAATCAAACATACAATTTCTGTTGTCTGGGGAGGAGCCAATGTGCCCAATAGCCCATTTAGGGTAAGTACAGAGTTGAATAGTTCTTAGTTCTAGCCAGATAGAACATTGGTACTAGCAACTACTTGTTAGTACAACTAGGATGATAAAACCCTTCTGTGAACTTCAAGAAGGTGTGCCCTTCTTCTCCATTTTTGTAGGAATCTATACACTTGTATAAATCTTTGTTGTTACAAGGTCACATAGTGGTCTTCTATCAGCTTGGCTGCTGCCTGGGAGATTTGGGGCCATTAACTTGCTCCTGTTTCCCTGTAGCCCATGTCCAAGCAGTGCTCTGACTTGCATGTGATCTTGAGTGGGACAGATGTGTGATTCTGACCTTTGTGAATTCGTGTAGGTCCTTATAGGTCAAGGGAGTCATCCTCAGAAAGTGAAAGTGTTTGGACCTGGTGTGGAGAGAACTGGCCTGAAAGCAAGTGAGCCAACCCACTTCACTGTGGACTGCACAGACGCCGGAGAAGGTAAAGGCAGGCTGGGCTGTTGCTGTGGTATCAGAACCACAGGTCATGCAAGGGAGGGATTAAGTACTGTTCCATGCTGGTTTTCCTTATTTAGTGGAAAAACCTTGGGAAGCAGAACACTGCAGTGAATTGTGATCTGATCTGTTACATCAGTTAACATTGTGACTTTAACAACTCCTGGAACTGGGAATGTTTGGCTCTTTGGCTGACATTGTGCTGTCCAGTAGCACAACCTTTTTTGCTTTTCCTAGGTGATGTCAGTGTTGGAATTAAGTGTGATGCTCGTGTGGTCAGCAATGAGGAAGAGGACATAGACTTTGACATCATCCACAACGCTAATGACACGTTCACAGTGAAATACTCACCACCTGCAGCCGGGCGCTACACTATTAAAGTGCTTTTTGCAGGAGAGGTTTGTAACCTTCATTTGGCAGCCTGATGTTTCTAGAGTCTGTTTATCTGCTCTTTAATCACCAAGCATGTGCCAGTTCACAGCTGGCTCCCTCCCTGTCAGCTCACATGCACTTGGTTTGGTCACTGTTTCTATAACAGTGTAAAAAAACTAAAACTTCTCTTGTAATACTTGGATGTAGGCAAATGAGTGGGTTTGGCTGGGGACACTGAAGTTGAAGTGTGATGTGTTGGACTGGCATAATGAATGTGGTCTCCATGGTGGGGCAAGGCTGCTTTCTGAAGGGAAAAAAACCTAAGTGACTATCCAAGGAAAATGGGGGAAAAAGTTTTCCTTAAAAATGGAGAGAGGCAAACTGCCCAGCTGTTAACTTTGCCCTAAATTATCAATAATACTACTCAATAAGGCAATGCTTAAGTGAGGTGAAATTTTACTCAAGATGGTGTTGGAATTAGAGCAGAATTATCTTAAAATTATTATTGGTCTAATTTTGGCTGGTGAAGAGAGACCTGGTTATTTTTAGAGCTGTGTTTTTGTTGCAGGAAATTCCAGCCAGTCCATTCAGAGTTAAGGTGGACCCCTCACATGATGCCAGCAAAGTGAAAGCTGAAGGACCTGGACTGAACAAAACTGGTGAGAGCTGGGTTCATGTAGTGTGGCCAGTACTGGACCATGAGGGGCTATTGCAGGGTAGTCACTGCCTGGCTGAGCATTGTTGGGATGCAGTGATGCAGTCCTGGATACAGTGGGGTGGGGTGTCAGGCAGTAGGAAACAACACCTTTCCCTTGGCATTTTGCTTGACTGGACTTTATTGATACTGAATTCTTCTTGAGAAGAGTTTGTGTGTGAGCTCTGTGTAAATCAGAATTAACATTTTTCTTCAGGTGTGGAAAATGGCAAGCCAACACACTTTACTGTGTTCACCAAGGGAGCTGGAAAAGCACCCCTGGATGTGCAGTTCAGCAGCCCAGTGCCAGGAGAGGCAGTGATGGATCTGGATATCATTGACAACTATGACTATTCCCACACTGTTAGGTACACTCCCATACAGCAGGTAGGTCTGTCTCCTGTAGCAGTACAAGAGTGAACAACCCGTGTTGCTGTTGTGCAGTGACCTCCCTCCCTGGTACCTGTGCACAGAGGAACAAGCGGAAGAAAACTTGTCAGGGTATCCTGTTCCTCAGGATCCCTAAACCCTGCAGTACAATTGGGATTGGAAAGCAGTAATGTAGTTTTCTGGTGTAGTTATTGATAGCTGTCCACTGTTTTCTTTTCTTTGGAAAAGGGATATTGAAGCAGTAGCACACAGCTCACATCATCATTTCATGCCTTACCAGTTGAAGAAAGGTGGCAAACCTTCCCAGACTTGACAACAGAGCTGGCTGCTGCCCCAGCTGCTCTGGGCTGCCGTGGTCCTGCAGAGTTGGGGTTGTGGTGTTCTGCCTATCAGCAAGCTGCTGCTGTCAGAGGAGCTGGAGTGCAAACCAAAGCAGGGACAAAAAGGAGAGAGTTTGGGTGATGCTGCACTAGTTCTCAGGAAGAAAAGTGAGCAAGTTGGTGCTGAGGAGGGAAGCTGGGCTGCAGATTAAATGCGTCAAAGTATTTGTCTGCATTTGAGGTTTGCTCTTAGGTTGGAAAAAATTGAGTCTGACTTGGTTTGGTTCACAGAGAGATGCTTCCTAGCAACACCATTAAAGAGCTGAAAGTAGAAGCTGCTAATAACTAGAAGTATTTTTCCTTATGCCGTACTTGTGTGTTTGTAAAGGGCCACTTAATGCCAGAATGCACAAATCTTGTATTTCTGAGGCTGTAGGTGCTTTGGTGCTGAGATGAGAGTGTTTTGCTGCTCATGTTCCAAACAACCAAATGAACTACTAGGTCATCTGCACCAGCTTCCTTGAATGGAGCTGTGTAAAAGTGGACTGATAAGGAAGACTGCAGTATTATTTAGCTGATAATGCTGGATTAGTGTTCTTGGAAGGACCATAGAGCTAGCGTTTGTTTTTGGATAAAGCAGTTGCATGATCTTAGGATGTGGCTGGCGTGCCTGTTTGGAGAGGCTTTGACTTGTTCAGGGTTGGTATGCAGAAGGGAGCAGTCATTGTACTCCATGCATGTGTTTGTGAGCAGTACCAGATTGCTGTGTTTCACCTGAAAAACAATGGTGAAACAAGTGAGGGTGTTCAAACCAGGTTTCCCACTTGGGTCTTCCATTTGGAGAAGTACATGTGTGGGTCGTGGAGGAGCTGTGTACTTACAGGAGATACTTGAGGGCAGCAGAGACAGGAGAGCAATGGTTAGAAAGAGATAAAAATAGACTGCTCAGTAATTAGAGTAGCCTTATTGTCCCTCCAGGCTGTGAGCACATAGGTCTTTCCAGGACCCTGTCTTTCTCAGGTTCCTAAGTAGCAGCTTATGAATGAGCCTCTGGACTCTTCAGGGCAGGGGAAGGACAGACTAGGTAGTTAAATTCCTGAGGGGCAGCGTCAGCTGCAGCACAGCCTTGGTTTAATGCTGTTTATTCGGCCTTATCTATCTCGTGGTGTTGCTACAGCTACCCGTGTGTGTGTTTTCTAAAAACAACCAAAAATAATCATGGAAGTTATTCACTAGCTTGCATAAAACATCCATGATTATTTCACTTGGGAGCCCAACCAGCCAAGAATGAAAAGTAAGCAAACAGTGAATATAGCTAAAATATGGACTGCAGTAAGAGAGAATAAAAGGAGCACACATCGTGGGCTGGAGCTTGCCATGGCTGTGCAGCATTCCAGCCAAAATACACAAGAGCATTAATCTTTCTGACTTGTAGAGCTTAAACCCCTGGTATTTCAGATGCTGTAATAATACGGCCTCTTTGCAGTCTTAGCTTTGGCCTCTCCATGTGGTGGAAGGGGATACCTGGTCTGGAGCACTGGGACATTCATTCAGCTGTCGGGCCTGAGCGCCGGGAGGGTGGGAGCCAGCCTGAGCTGGAGCCTTTGCCAGGCAGCTTGAATATAGTCTAATTAAATGTTGGAAAGAACTGTCTTTTTCTCTCTTCCTGTGTTAAATAAAAATCATTTAGTACTTTGAAGGGCTGCAGTGGTGTGAGAGCTTTAGTGGCCATAAACCAATAAGTTTGGCTATGGCCAGCTAAAATGGATTAGGTGATGTGGTTACATACTGTTTGGATGTTGGTGTGTTTCTATGAAGTAAGGAACTGAGCTAACTTGTAAATTCTCTGCTTAGGGTCCAATGAAGGTTTTGGTAACTTACGGTGGTGATCCTATCCCTAAAAGCCCTTTCACTGTGGGCGTTGCTGCTCCACTAGACCTAAGCAAAGTTAAAGTCAATGGACTCGAAAACAGTAAGTACCTGTGGGCTGGAAGCCTCTGAAGTGTCTCCAGAGTCTGGGTGATAGCCAACATGTCCTGCTGGAACAGGAGCAGGCGAAACAGTCTTCTTTTTAACTTGCTACAGTTGGGGACCAACCAGCTCCAACGTTATAGCTTGACTACTCTTATTTAGCTGGTCCTCTTGATGACTGAATTTTAATTTAGATTTCTTTTCTTTTTTTTGCAAAAATTACTTAGTAATGTGGACAAAACATGTTGGGGTTTGGTCCTTTGTGGTGAACAGAGCTGGATGCTTCACCAGGCTGAACATTCACTGATGTAATGTTTCCCTCAGGGTAGATGGCTCTTTGTTCGAATGTATGAAACTGGTGCAGTGCACAGTGTCATTCATACAGTCTTCTTGTTTTCCAAAAGTGGAAGAATTTAAGGCTGTGAACCATTGTTGCTTTCCTGAAATGAGCTTCTGATACAGTGAGACCACGTCTTAGAGGCTTGTTTTGCCCTGTAGCTTTGTAGCATCAGTTAACCAAAGCATTTTTTTTGTTTGTTTTTGTTTGGTTTGGGAGGGTTTTTTGCCTGCAGAGGGATAGAGACTGTGCAGGGCTCTACCAGTGCCTGCTCCCTCAGTGGTTTGTGCATGAGAGTTTCCTTGGACTGCTGTGTGATGTTAAGTAAGTAACATAATACGGGTTTTGTCTTTTTCAGGAGTGGAAGTAGGGAAGGATCAGGAATTTGTAATTGATACCAAAGGAGCTGGTGGGCAAGGTAAACTGGATGTTAATATTTCCAGTCCAATGAGGAAAGCTGTGCCATGTCTGGTGGAACCAGTTCTGGGTAAGGAGTGCAGCACTGCAAAATACATCCCACGGGAAGAAGGACTGTATGTGGTGGATGTGAGTTACGATGGCAACCCAATCCCAGGGAGCCCTTATACTGTGGAGGCCATGTTACCTCCAGACCCCTCCAAGGTAAGTGAATGCTTTAGGGCTGCAACACCAACTGCTACCCAGAAACTGAATTGTGGGCTATTGCATGAGCCTTGGCTTGGTCTTGGCCAAACCAGACCCAGGCACATCCTTACTCAGAGCACTCAGTCATTCGTTTTGCAGCCTTCATGACTGGTGGAAGTCATTCCTGTAACACTGTATTTGAAAAGAAACATTGAACTAATCAAGAATATGGCAAGCATCCTGCATAGTGTGACAAATATAAGTATTTCTCCTAATTTAATAGAAGTTGGCCTGATAAGCATCTCTGATGTATTAAGATGCTTTTTTCCTGAGGAAATATGTTTCAAGAAAAACATGTGCACAGCCATCAAATATTTTAACATTTCCACCTTTTATATCCCATGGCTATATAAAAACAGCTATGATGGGATTATAAACATCCTTTGGAGGACAAGTACCAACTCTAATGTACAACTGGGGTGAGCAGCAAAGGAGACAGTGGTTTCTGTGTATTTTTAAGAGCCTGTTAATCGAGTCCCACATACAAACAAGTCTAACTAGGCAGTCTTCTGGGAATAACATGGAAAAGATGGTTTAGCTCTCGTGCATATTCTCTTCTAGGTAAAAGCTCATGGTCCGGGTCTTCGAGGGGGCCTCGTTGGAAAACCAGCCCAATTCACAATAGATACCAAAGGGGCAGGAACTGGAGGTTTGGGTTTGACAGTAGAAGGCCCATGTGAAGCTAAAATTGAATGCTCGGACAACGGTGATGGAACCTGCTCTGTCTCCTACCTGCCTATGAAGCCTGGAGAGTATTTTGTAAACATCCTCTTCGAAGAAGTTCACATTCCTGGGTCGCCCTTTAAGGCAGACATAGAAATGCCTTTTGATGTCTCTAAAGTCATTGCCACAGGCCCGGGTCTGGAGCGTGGTAAAGTGGGTGAGGCAGGGCTGCTGAATGTGGACTGCTCGGAGGCGGGCCCCGGGGAGCTGCGGGTGGACATGGTGTCAGAGACGGGTTCCAAAGCCGAGGTGCAGATCGACGATAACAAAGACGGGACCTACGTCGTCACGTACGTGCCGCTCTCGGCTGGCATGTACACAATTAAGATGAGATACGGAGGAGAGCAAGTGCCTAAATTCCCAGCCCGGGTCAAAGTGGAGCCAGCTGTGGACACAAGCAGAGTTAAAGTGTTTGGGCCAGGAGTGGAAGGAAAAGGTGAGAATAACTGTTGTTATCAGAGCTTGTAGGACTTGTGGTCCTTTATGAGTGTTCTGAGTATTGAAAGTTGTAAAAGCCTTGCGTGTTTCCATGGTGATCCTTGGACAGATGGGAGTCTCACTATGTTCCTAAACAAGTTGTTCATCATGCTGCTTCACCAAATGTTTTGTTGTTGGAAATGTATGCACTTCTTGAAGAGACTCTTAAAATATTTCTTGCAGATGTCTTCCGAGAAGCTACAACTGAGTTCACTGTGGATGCTCGACCTCTAACAAAGGCTGGTGGTGACCACATCAGGACACAGATCACGAGCCCATCTGGCTCCCCCACAGACTGCCTCATCCAAGACAATGCTGATGGAACATATTCAGTAGAGTACACACCATTTGAAAAGGGTAACCTCGGGTTTGTTTTCTTTTACTTGAAAGGGGAAAACCAAGAGCGAGCAGCTCTTCTGACGCTTTAGTTTGGCAAAACCCTGAGGTCTGCCAGTAACTTGCTGCCATCTTTGCAAGAGGTCTGCCAGTACAGGAGCTAATTCTGCAGGAAGCAGCTTTATTTTAACTTGAAAAACTGACTTCTATGGTAACTTGGCTTTAGAAGAATAGTATGTAGATGGCATTTTGGTTACGAAACACCACTGAATTCTTGTGAAATGCAGGAGAAAACTCTTACCCATATACTGACATTTAAATCTGTAGTGTCTTGTAGAAGTGATGTTAAGTGATGAGTGTATTTAGGGAATTCAGGACATGTTTTCCTCTTCTTAATAGGTCCACACACAGTCAGTGTGACTTATGATGGTGTGCCTGTGCCAAATAGTCCCTTCAGAGTGAATGTCACAGAGGGCTGCCATCCATCACGTGTGAAGGCACAAGGACCTGGACTCACAGAAGCTTTCACAAATCAGCCAAATGCCTTTTCAGTTGTCACCAGGTAACAGGCCCTGTTTGATCTTGAAGGAATATCTCAGGGAGGGAGGAGTGTAGTGGTGTATACAATGCAGGATGCTAAACTCAGTACAAATATTTATGAAAAGGTCAAGCTGTGTCCAGCTGATGACTCTGTGTGCTACCTCATCGTCCAATGAGCACTCTGCTCTGCAGATCTTCAACATTAGGGGTTGATAGTTGTTGAAGAGAAAATTCTAGGAAAATGTGAGTGAGTAGCTTTGCATGCTGAAGGTTGAATGTCAGAAGTCAGATTATTGTGTTTCCAAAAAGGATGAAAATGCAGCCAGACCATGTGAAGGCTACAAAGCTGCTGTTTGAAGCAGGGGATTCTAACAATGTGTGTTTCTGTCTTGCAGAGGGGCAGGAATTGGTGGCCTTGGAATAACTGTTGAAGGACCTTCAGAATCTAAAATTAGCTGTAAAGATAACAAAGATGGGAGCTGCAGTGCCGAGTATGTTCCTTATGTTCCCGGAGATTACGATGTTAACATCACGTATGGGGGAGAGCATATTCCTGGTAAGAGCTCTTGTTCAGTGGCTTTCAGAAGAGGGAAGAAGTCAAAACAAAGACTTGGAGTTCTCAGCTGACTGTATCTCCCTTGTGCTGTGGGATGTTGATATGATTTTGACTTTCTGCTTTTCCTCAGAATTCAGGAGTAAAGGCAGTGGCATTTGCTCAAATGGGTACAGATGAGTAGGACAGGGAAAGGGACACTAACCCTTGACAAATAACTGCTATTGTGCACAAGTGGTGTGTAATACTTTAGGTCATGAAAATAAGTCTTTAGTATGTGGATGCCTTCAAGATTTTGTTCTGCTGTAGGAGGGTCTAATGGGTGAGCCTGTCATGGGGATTATATTAAATACTGCAAGTTTTGGTCACTGCAGAAAGCATAGTTCCCTAAACCAGATATTTACCTGTGCATGCACTGGCACTGGGTGTTTCCAGTTGGTCCCATTCTCTCTGTTGACATACTGAACTTAGATATGGAGGAACCAGGTGCCTGCATGATGCTTCATTTGCACTTCTGGTTTCTTTCATGTTTGCTTTTTTCCCTGAGATGTGAGAAGCAGATGGATCACAACAGAATTGCTGTCAAAAATTGTGTGAAAATGTAGAAGTACCATCATTACACTTCTAGCTTTTGCAGAAGCAGAGGGGTAGTGTGGAGGATGGAGTTGCCATTCCTGCCTGCAGCTGAAGGATAGTAATAAAAAAGCCTAAGGAAAAGAAGGGAGGATACACCTTTTGTTCTCTGTAACTGTTAACTCTGCGGTGTTTAACACTTGCTGTGTCACCTTCCAGGCAGTCCTTTCAAGGTTCCTGTGAAGGATGTTGTGGATCCCAGCAAGGTGAAGATAGCAGGACCAGGTCTGGGAACAGCTGTTCGAGCCAAAATACCACAGTCCTTCACTGTAGACACCAGCAAGGCAGGAGTAGCACCCCTTGAGGTGGTGGTGACAGGACCCAGAGGTAAGAACCCAAGTGTTCCATCTGGCTGTGCCCACATCTGTTTTTGTATAGGTAACATGGTCCTGGCCCTGCTTGCAAAGGTGGTGATGCCACTTGAATGAGCCTTTTCCTCTGTTCCTGTTCATTTGAAGTTGCCCCTTACAGCTGACCCATGTGTCATGCTGTGAAAGGAGAGTTGTCTCCTAGGTAGTGCTGCTTTGGACAGTGCTTTGATGGCTTTAGCCTGATCCTCGGAGCTGGGAGAAGAGACATGAGTTATCATCACCGGTGAACAATTGTGCATTAGTTGTAGACACCAAAGAGTGAATCCAAAGTCTAACCCATGAACAGTGACTTGGGAGAGCTGTGTCACTGAGTTGCAGAAGGCTCTGAATCATGGTGGAACTGCTCAGTGATCCCAGGGAGCAACAAGGCCCTTGAGTGATAGTGTTAATGATGTTTGCATTAACCTAGAAAGCTGTGTCTCAGTGGCACAGAATCTTGGCAGTGAGTACCTGTTGGCTGCATATCTTGCCTTGCTGAGAGGCAAGAGGAGCCTCCCCACAGGAGTGTCAGGTCCCGCTGTGCAGGTGCCCCGCAGGTAACACTTCTCTAATTCTAGCGGATGAGACGGATTCCCAGGGATGGCGCTCCCCATTGAAAGCCATTTCGGATTTCTTTAAAGGTGGTCCAAAGGGTGACACTGAGACAGGTTTGAACTCTCACTAACTGCTGGCAGTTTTGGCTCTTGGAAATCCAATTGGCAGCAGCAAGAATCATCTGGAGGAGGGAGTGGGATCTAGTGGTGTTGCTTTTAGGCTTTGCATGGCAACTGTGTACGTTTCTTTTGAGCTTGTCTTACTACTAATCCTTTCTGTGTTTTAAAGCCAACTTGTAATTGTAGACTGCTTTGTGTGTTGATCTGAACTGATATGTCACATAATCTGTTGTAGATTTAGCTTAATGCAAATTGAAATAATTGATCCTGCTTTCTTAGGTCTTTGGCAGCTTGCAGGGTGTTCCTGCCTAGGCAGCAAGCCTGCCTTTCCAAACACCTGATTGTGAAAGACTCAGTTGGTGAATGCTACACACCAACTGGCTTTAGGGCTCAATTCTGTGCAGTGAATCCCAGTAACAGTATGTAATCTTGTAAATGACAGTTCAGACAATTATAACCATTACTCATTTTCTGTCTTGAAAGATCTTCAATGCATTTTTAGCAATTGCTCTTGACCTGGACTGTACGGAAAGGCAGATCTTTCTCCAGTCTTTTCACGCTAGCTTTTGTTTACAGCCAGAAGATGGGAGCCCGGAGAGCAGTGGATAACAAATCTATCTCAAGTCAATGGCTTTGGCTTTGAATACAAAATAAGGGAAACTGATCACTGATCCATGCCTGTTGCCTTCCTTTAAAAAAAAAGAAAATTTAGCTTGTTGCAAACTGTAAATGAGCAGTGCATCTTGGAGCTTTGTGCAACAAATGACTGGGTTTTAATAGAACAGCTGAGAAATCATATGTTGTTTTTTTAGGAATTGTGGGACCTGTTAATGTGGTAGACAATGGAGATGGCACCCACACAGTGGTGTATACCCCTATGCAGGAGGGACCCTACATGATCTCTGTCAAATATGCTGATGAAGAGATTCCTCGAAGGTAAGGTGATGAGAGAAACTTTGGAGAACTGAAGATTTAATGATCCAGGTGTGAACACCATTTAAGGACTAACTGTGGTCCTTCCTACTTAACCAGTGCAGCTTCTTGCGTGTCTTCGGGGTTCAGTGGTGTTTTGAGCCTGCTGCATCTGCAGCAGACACCATAGGGAAGGTGTATGAACATGGACCTCAGCATGTACTGCAGCAACTATCAGCCACTGACTTGGGAGGAGGGGAAGTAATGGGTTTTTCTTTTAAGTCCCTTCAAGGTGAAGGTGCTTCCTACGTTCGATGCCAGTAAAGTGACAGCGAGCGGACCAGGTCTCAGTTCCTATGGCATTCTAGCCAGCCTGCCTGTGGAGTTTGCTGTGGATGCTAAGGATGCTGGGCAGGGACTTCTGGCTGTACAGATCACTGTGAGTAACTAAACCAAGCAGGACATGAAACGTGTTGTCTAGGTGGGCATGAGTCTCTCCTTTCAGAAGTGTCCACAGCTTTATCCTAACATACCCAGTGTCCTGGAGACTGGGCTGCTGGCTGGACCCTAAGGTCTGGTAAAGGAAAGTCTTGCACTCTGCATTTGTGAGGCTCTTGTGAGTGCTGTTATGAAACTTCTGTCTGAAAGTCATCAGCTATGCTGTCTTTGGCTCTTGCTTAACCTTGCACTCTGCAAATGCCCAAAAGGACATAAATAGTTTCTTGTAAGATTATGAAAATAGTTGCATTTGAGATGGAGACAGCCTTCTAGCAGTGTAGTTCAGCAAGGCCATGAGATAACATCCACTCTGAGCATCACATTATGAGAAATTAACACACACATCACCCTCAAGGTTGCTAAAAGTCATAAGCTGCTTAAGAAGATACTGTAGGAATGTTTTGATTTGTCTTTGTTACTGCTCTTCCTGAAGTTTCTGGTGTCTGGGCTCTGTGGCCTCAGCAAAAAGGTCTCTGGTTAGTGGACCATAAAGCACATAGCTCAGCTCTGGCATGCCTAGGTCATGTCATGGCTGGTTGTACTTGCACTTCTGCATTCTTGCTCCTGTCCTGTCTCAATGTCTGCCCAGGTGCACCAAAGCAGTTGCCATTTTTCTGGCAAGCAAGTGTGCTCTTAAAGGATCCAAAAAGCTTATCAGAGCTACCAGCCTGGCTGTGGCTTTGAAGATCAGGCTCCACAAGTCCTGTATGGTGGAAGTGCATAGGTGATCCTCCTGGCAGCATTTGTTTGCTTCTGGTTCTGAGCTGTTGAATGTCAAATGTTTCACAAGCCTTCCTGAAAGAAGTAAGCTCTTTCGTGCTGTACTTAAAATCTCAAGTCCTTTGCAGCTTATGCTCTACTCCAGACAGTGTTGTGTCATAAAACATAAAATGGAGTCAACATGTAAGCAGGCTTGGAAGACTTTCTAAAATGCTTTGTGCCTTGCTGTATCTGTTTAAGACTATCTAAATATAGTTGTGAACATATTTGATGCCCAGCTAAAGAAATTCAAAACTACCTTCATAGTGCCTAAATCTTCTGCTTTGCATCCCTCAGGACCAAGAGGGCAAACCCAAGAGAGTGGACATTCATGACAACAAGGATGGCACTTACACAGTGACCTATGTCCCTGACAAAACAGGCCGCTATACGATTGGGGTTAAGTACGGTGGGGACGATATCCCGTCCTCTCCCTATCGCATCCGGGCATCTCCGGCTGGGGATGCCAGCAAGTGTTTGGCCACGGGTGAGTATTTGGCTCCTCTCTGTTGCTGTTGTTTGTGCTGGGTGTAAAGCTGCCTTCTGAGCATGGTACAGTTGATGTGCTGGGTGTAGAAGGCACGCTAGAGACTTCTGTAATCTGGCTGCTGTTACAGAAGGGGTTTTCCTAAAGATAAAGAAGTGTCCGCCCTGTGGGTGAGCAGGGATCTCTTGCAGCCTCTAGCAAAATCTGTCAAACTGCCTGGGCTGTTATAAATAGCCAGATGCAACTGTCTGATGCTTATTTTGGCATAGTTAAATCCTACAGAGAACTTCAGTGAGGTTGATTTAAAAATAACCCATATGTGTGTGTCCACTGCATCATGCTCCTTGCGCTGTGAGTGTTGCAAGAAGCTTTTCATTCCAAGCAAGAACAGAAT
Organism: Climacteris rufus; assembly: GCA_013398175.1. NCBI lineage: Eukaryota > Metazoa > Chordata > Aves > Passeriformes > Climacteridae > Climacteris > Climacteris rufus. The sequence continues at coordinate 297,104 of VZRZ01007449.1, read as the reverse complement.
TAATTCTGAGGATGTAAATAGCTTCTGTATTAGCAAACCCTGTTCAGGCTGGGTGTTATTAGTGGGGGTTTCTGCTACTTTTCTGTCTGGTCAAGGTTTGCCAGGGTCTGAACAGACTTTTGGGAAGGAAAGAACCAAAAGATAAGATATTGCTATGACTGAAAAAATCACTGCCTCCAAAATCAATGCCTTGGTGTAGGGGAGAGTCTCCAAATTTGTTGCTGTAGGAGCACACAGCTTTGTCACTTACCTGGATGTCACTTACCTTACTTCTCAGGATGGGTATTCATCACGTGGCTTTGGGCTGGTCACTGTGGCACGCTACCACCTCCCAGGAGGCTGTGGCAGTGACCAGAAGAGACAGGAACTAGTTCCAAAAATGCACTGAACATTAAATCCCCTGATTGTAGAATAAATAAATAAACTAGATAAGGCCAAATTGAACAGGGAAACCTAATCTGTTGTTGTAGACCTCCAAGAGTGTGTGAGCATTGTGCTGGACCTGGGCATCGTGCAGTTAGAGTGCACCTGATGCCTGTCCAGGAGCTGGCTGCTTTCAAGTTGTTTTAAACAGAAATACATTCCTGACACAATGGAAGAAAAAAGAGGTATCCCCTTTGCCTCAAAACTTGTTTAAAAGATTCCTTAATGGGTAAATCTGATACTCTTCCAAGTAACTCAAGTCACTAACTATTCAAAGTAACAGAGATGGAGATTACTGCCAGATGCCAGATAAAATTTCCCCTTTCCAAGAAGTGCTTCTGATTCTGTGCTGTAAAGCTGAAATACAATCACCGTAGGAGTAGATGCTGGAATACTGCCAAGGTATTAAACCAGCAGGTTTGTTGCCACTTGAAAATGAGCCATATACCTGGTAGCAAGTGCGGGTCAGAAGCAGGAGTATTCAATATGTACTGCAAATAAAACATAATGGTTCTCATTTAAACACAGTGTTCTTCAAGCTAGATCTGATTGCTACGATTTGGGCATTGTTGCATGATTCTTTTTTTGGAATGTGTGGCAGAACAGTGGAAAATGATTTGTGGATAATGGTGGAGGAAATGTGGCCATGGCTGCTACTGTGCCCTTTTATAGTTGCTTACACAGGGAGGTTTATGTTAAGCAATGCAGCTGAGTTGCTGGCTGGGCAAAAGTGCCTTTGGCTCTGCATAAAGGAGTATGATGATAAGAGTGTGGGTTAAGGCATTGCTTTCTTCAAACTTAGCTTTTTTTCCTCTCTGTTCCCATCCAGCCTCTCTGATTGCAGAGAAGGAGAGCTCTGGTAGCCAGCTCTTGCATGCCACTGTGCTGACCAACTTTACAAATGTCCCTTGTTGTACATCTGCTCCCAAAACCACATCTGTGGGTCCCTGGGACCAGCATCTTGGTGCCATGCTCCCCAGGCGCCTCACAGGCGGCCTGCCTGGGAAAACTGCCCTCTGAACACTTTCTGTAATGAAAATTGCCTTGTAGGTCCTGGAATTGCACCCACTGTGAAGACTGGTGAGGAGGTTGGTTTTGTGGTAGATGCCAAATCAGCAGGGAAGGGAAAAGTGACGTGCACCGTCCTCACGCCAGATGGGACAGAAGCTGAAGCAGATGTTGTTGAAAATGAGGATGGGACTTACGATATCTTCTACACCGCTGCCAAACCAGGAACCTATGTGATTTATGTCCGCTTTGGTGGGGTGGACATTCCCAACAGTCCTTTCACCGTCATGGTAAGCCAACTCTGCTCCAGAAGCACCTCCCACTTGGATTCCTGCTGCCGTGTTTTATTTAGCGATAGGTTAACTCTGTGTGTAAATGTTTGCTCAGACATTTATTAGGCTAGCAGGAGCTAATGAATCCTTGTTCCTTGCAGAGCTTCTTTTGAGCAGGCAGTACGGTTAAGGAAAGCGGGATAGAAGCCATCAGAGGAGGAAGACTTGGCTTCTCCAAAGAAATTTGGTTTTCATTTCCTGACTGTGTAGTTCTTTTCCTAAATGATGTAAGGGTGGTTGTAATCAGCTTCTACAATTAATTACTTTAGCCATTGTTAGATACAGTGCTCTGCCTTCTCTGTCTCTCACTGTTTATTAAGTTGACCCCAAAATAAGGAACGGTCTGCTGACAGATCCCGGGGAAGCAGACTGTTAGCTCACACTTTAAAATGATTTGCAAGTGCTAGTTAAACTGTTAGAGCCAAATTCCCCCTCCTCTAATCATCTTCCTCCGACATGCAGCACTCCACATTTAGGAAGCAATGCCCTAACCCCCTGACAAGCAGACTAGGAGCCTCTCAGGGCTCACAGAAGCCCTTCGTGGGAAGAACAGCTCTCTGTTGGCGAAACAATTCCTGGTCTTGTAATCTCAGTCAAAGCAGTCTCTGGTGCATTTCAGTCCATGAAATCACAGGACTGTACTTGTGCTGAGTCTGGACAGAGCTCATGGGCAAGTCCTTGGGGCTGGCAATGCTGGCTGTTCCTACCTGTCATCCTGGCAGATTGCTATGAGAGTCTGAAGATCTCCTTGAGAAAAACGTAGTCCCTTGGTCACTGCTCAAGGATCACCACAGGAAATGCCTCTTGAGGTCAGGGAGTCCAATCCTAGCCAGCCAAAATTCCCACTTCCTAGTTGACTGATACAGTATGTGTTTGACTTGGGTGTCTCAGCTGGGGACAGAGAACACTGAAACAGGAGCAATTCTGTTTTGCTTCGGTTTTCTGAGTCCTTCCGCGCAGAAGTTTCCAGTGGGTTATTTCATTAGGGTGTTTTGCAGTGGTATAAATGGGCAGGAGGGGCTGGGATGGCTGAGCCTGGGGGAGCTGCCTGCGTGGGTGTCAGCCCCAGCCACTCGTGTTGGGTTAATGGGGGAGATGGGAATTTGCAAGTCATCCTCTTGGCATGCCTGCTGAGAAGAGCGGCTGCGCCAGGGGAAAACACATTCGGTGTCTTGACGACGCAGTCACAGCTATGAATCAGAAGAATGCCTCTGCAGCTATGGCTGGATGTGGGCTGGGTCATTCACCCAAGTGCATGAGCTGGAGCAGCCTTCCCACGGCAGCCGGCTCCCCCACCTCCCAGCTGGCACCTCGTGCTGCGCAGCGCTCGGGGCCCGCATCTTGGGTTTAAACCTTTCCCTTTCCTCGCTGCATCAGTCCATAAGAAAGCAGCTCTGATATTCAATCCCACCAATGTTCAGGCACAGCTTTCAGCTTCCCTCTCAAGCCCTTTGTGCCTTTGCTGTGCCACTGGTGGCTTCCCCCCAGCGCCCAATGCCTGCGGGTGAGGGCAATTCCCAGCTTCCCTGACTGGATCCAGGTCTCTGCTATGGTGAGAGAAGTGGGAGGGCTACATGGTGGGAGGAAGGTGTTGAACTGGAAGGAGCTGTGTTCTGAACTCTGAAAGGTGGGAATGCCTCCATGCCAGAATAACATCTAATAACAACTAACCTGCCTCTGCCCCTGCCCAGGCTGTAGATGCAGATGATGTCGCCGCACGGTCACAGGAGCCAGTGGGCGCTTCTCCCCCCGGATTCCGCCCTTGGGTACACAATTTTTACGTTTTTCAGCTGTTTTTTCCCCATCTGTGTTCCATTTCAGATGACAGCCTGCTTCTTGGGACTGCTTGATTGCTCTGGTCATTGTGTTCATTCTTTCTGTTTCATCAATTGTTCTTGGGATCCAGACCTTATTTTTTCTTTGCTGCTTGAAGGGAGTCTCCAAATAAACTCATGTAAACATGAAGAGGATCACTGCACCCACAGCTGCCACTTCTGAAATGTCTACTGTTGGCAAAAGCACCCTGAGCGCATCGCTTTGTTTTCCCAGTAAAATCACAGTGTCTTGAGTTCAGAGTCGCATTGTGAAACTTGTTTCTTTTGTCCATTTTGTGTTGCAATCATTCTGCCCCATTTAAAAATCACTTTCTCTTCCAGGCCTTAAGCAACTAAATCCTTTCAGATGGAGCCACTTTGGGTCTTGTGTGTGCTACATTGTCTTCCATCCCTGTGTGTTCCATTTTTATCTCTACCTTTTTTCCAGCATGTCTTCCATCCACGCCGTGTTTGATTTGCTCTGCTCTGCGGTGTGGTGTTGTGAAGGAGAGCTTGGCCAGACACTGCTCTGGTTGAGCCCAGTCCTTGGCTGGCTGCAATAATCACTGCACACTCTCTTCTGCTTGTGCTTGCAGTGGAGTTGCTCAGTGCTTGTTTGGCTCTACCATCCTTTTTGAAGTGAGCCCTCTTTTTGCTTCCTTTAGGTTACAGAAGAAGCTTATGTCCCAGTTGGAGACATGAATGGCTTGGGATTCAGGCCCTTTGATATGGTTATCCCGTTTGCTGTAAGGAAAGGAGAAATAACAGGTACCTGGAGTGCCTCTGGAGGAGGTTTTTGCTTTTTGTTAGTGTGTTTATCCGTTTCCAGCTAACAGACTGGGTGGTCTAGACCACAGTGTGTGGGGGAGGTTTGTATCCTGCCAGCAACTTAGTTATTTAATTTCACATCGAGTGGCACCCCCTGAGGATGAGTAGGATACGCCCCTTCAATGGTTTGAGTTAAGTGAGGGGACTCCTGGTGCTGCCGTGGCCCTCAGTGCCAGGCTGCAAGCTGCTGCACTGTAGGGCCTGTTGGTGCTTTTTCCTTTCTGGAGCAGATACATGCATCCTTTATAAGCTCCATTGTTTCTTTTGTGTTAATTCTGCATTTCTGTTACATACCGTCCCCAAAGCAGGTGACCCCTCTTCTACAAGTCTGGCAGCTGAGAGCATCACCCCAGTAGCACCCTGTTGCACTAAGCTCCTGCACACAAGGCCTGGGTCCCCCCTTTCCTCTATTTCAGCAATCCCACTCCAACCCCTGGGCTGTCCCAGCATGAAGGAAGAGTCAATCTTTCCTTTTCAAAAGAGCAGCAGGAGAGAGGGAGCATCTTGCTACGAGGCAGATCAGTGCTTTTTCTGGGGCTTGCTGTGGAAAGCTCAGTGGCTGCAGCAAGCAGCCCTGCCTGTGGAGTTTGTAAGGTCACAGGACTGTTTGCCAGATGTCTACCATTGTGTTGTATTCATGTAGCTTAAGTAGAAAACACGCCTGGTTAGTGTTCCCATTAGTCTCCTATTTGTGCCTGTGGGTAAGGAATTTAACAATTTAAAATGGCTAGACAATTCTCTGTGGGTGGGAGAGGGGAAGCAGGCAGCTTCTCCTTCTGTAACTCCCATGGTGGCCTTTTGTAGGTGAAGTACACATGCCCTCTGGAAAGACGGATACACCAGATATCGTGGATAACAAAGATGGCACAGTAACAGTGAAATATGCTCCTACTGAGGTTGGGCTGCATGAAATGCACATAAAATACATGGGAAATCACATCCCAGGTGAGTCTGACAAAGCAGGATGGAAATCCTAGTGCGGGGTCCTGCTGATGCATGTGTGCCCTGGTAAGGCTCTATAGCTGAGTTGTACATGCTGTGGTAAGAACTGCCAGGGATGTTTTACCATTCAGCAGCACTTTTTCTGCAAGCAGTCCCGAGAGAACTAAAGCAAGGGAGTAAGTGCTGGCACATACGAGCTTCCATTGTGGTTTAATAGTACCAGCCAGGCTTAAAACAGATTTTGGTTTTGGGAACTAGCTTTTGTGGCATTTTATTATGAAGAAGAAACATACAATTTTCTAACTACCAATTTTTCAGGTTGAAATTTACTGCCATGATGCTCAGCAAAACTACTGGTTGCAGTGTGTGTTTATCCTTAAAACTGCATTGGCAAAAAATCTCCAATCTGTGAGGAAAACTGATTGGCTAAAACACTATAGTTACTCTTTCCATCTGATTGCAATAAAATAAGACGCACAAGCACACTATGCTGTAATCTTTCTTTCTTCCTGGCTGCTTCTTGACAAACAGAAACCACTGCCTTTCATTCCCTTTCTCTTCTTTTGTCCTTGCTGCCCCAGCTCCCCAGCAGAAGCTCTGCCTCGCCCGGAGGCTGTGGCTGCCCCACGGTTCTCGAGGCGTGCCAGCTGCAAGGGGCTGGGCACGAAGGGGCAGACCTGGGGAAGGATGTGAAGACATGAGACAAAATACCTTCAGCACTGCTTGGGCAGGACTGCTGGCTCTCTTGGTGTGAAGGAACACAGGATAACTTAGGCTGAAGTAGGGAACTTGATGATGTGATGTATGGTGCTGCTTCAGTCTCTGCAGCACTTGATGGATACAGCACCTTCATAGGTGCTGAATTGTCTGATGTATTGGTTTACTAAAACCATTACCCTGTGCTGGGACAGAAAGATGATGTGCCATAATGTTTCTTTCTTGAAGGTTGTCATGAATCAAACTTTTTACTGCCTCAGCTGTGAAACCAAATTTTGTCTGAAGAGCTATCTGTGCCTTTTTTTGAAACTATTATTGGCTGTTGGTGACTGTACTTTTTGTTCTTGTGCACCAGCTTAGCTAATCTGAGGCTGGCAAATACATTTTTGGATACCCTTCAAATTTGCTAGTTCAGGTTCATTGAGTCAGACAATGTGCTGTGCTAGTTCCTAATTCTGAGCTACCAAAATTCAGAATCAGTGCCTGAATTGAAAGCCTGCTTCTGAGTCATGCTCTGATTTAATGTGCTAAAAATAAACTTGCAATGAACAAGACCCTTTACAACATCATTTAGGCTTATCTCTGGTAACTAGAGTAACACTTACTCTTCCATGACAGAATGTGGAACAAATTGTGGAGAAGTATCTTTTGAGGATGGAAGTGGAGGCTTATTTGGGTTTTAAGTGCATTACAGTCACAATAAGGTTTTTCAGATACCACATAATGAGAAGGGCATTCAAGAACATGGGTAGCAGTTCTTGTAGTCCAGAGCGCTCATCCTTAAAAGTGCTGCTTTTGTGGTTTTTTTTTATCTTTAGAGAGCCCTCTGCAGTTCTATGTGAATTACCCCAACAGTGGCAGTGTGTCTGCTTACGGGCCTGGCCTCATTTATGGGGTTGCCAATAAACCAGCAACTTTCACCATTGTCACAGAAGATGCAGGAGAGGGTAAGTCAGTTCTTTAAACCCATTCTACCCTAAACTAGGAACTTCTTGGTAGTGTAATGCACATGGGCTTTAATTTGCATTTATCTGTCCAACTATGAATCTCTGAAGTGATACAAATGACTTGTGCAAATATCAGGCTGTAACTTGCAGTAAAAACTGTTTTATTATCCCGTCCCAGGAACAGTGGATGTACCCTGTGGTACAGGGTGCAAATGATTTATTTAATTAAAAATAAACTGAAAGCAACTGAAATATAGTGTATAATGACTGGCTATGGAGTCACTATTAGGTAAATCTAACAGACTGAAGGGAGCTATGGCCTTAGTGTATTGGCCTGAGTTCTTTTTGCTACTGTCCTTTGTAAACATGCATTTCAGCTGCATTTTCAGTACCAAGTACTGGATATTTCTCTTCGGATGAAGATTTACAGAAGTGCCACTCTCCTTTTTTTCGTAGGTGGGCTGGACTTGGCTATTGAAGGACCTTCAAAAGCAGAGATCAGCTGCATTGATAACAAAGATGGGACGTGCACAGTCACATACCTGCCCACTCTACCTGGGAACTACAGCATCCTGGTCAAGTACAATGACAAACACATTCCAGGCAGCCCATTCACGGCCAAGATCACAGGTATAAAGTTTAAACTTCTGGAAGCACTTCATATTAAAAATTAACCTCTGGTAGCATGGGGAACCTGGTTTGTGGAAGGAATTTAAAGTCCTCTGACTCCTTCTGCATTTAACCTTGTAATGTTTGTGACTTGTTTCCCTTTGTATTCAGATGATAACAGAAGACGGTCTCAGGTTAAGCTTGGTTCTGCTGCTGACTTCATGTTGGACATCAATGAGACTGATCTCAGTCTCCTAACAGCCAGCATTAAAGCCCCATCTGGTCGTGATGAGCCTTGTCTTCTGAAGAGGCTGCCCAATAACCACATTGGTAAGCTCTGAGAGATTAGTATGATAGCATTTACTCCAGTTTGCTTTGCTATGTAAAATGATTGACTTCTCTGTTCCTTCCCAAGAGAGTGTTGTTCAACCAAGTAGTTGATAGTGTTTGGTATGGTTGCCCAAAGACAGAAAAGTTTGAAGAATGGCCTCTTGTCTTAGCTTGCATGTGACAGGTTGTGATTGAAGTGGTTTTAGTCAGCATATATGAATGGCTTTGTGGTCCACTTGAGAGTCCACATGAGTAAAGAGTGCTCTTCCAGTATTTCATTTCTTGGTGTGATTAAGGCATTTAAATCAAGGATAACATGAGTAAAAACTGAATACATTTCTCAAATTTCTCTACTTTGTAGGCATCTCATTCATCCCACGGGAAGTAGGAGAACATCTGGTTAGCATCAAGAAAAATGGGAGCCATGTACCAAACAGCCCTGTAACAATCATGGTGGTCCAGTCTGAGATCGGGGATGCCAGACGGGCGAGAGTTTTTGGCCGTGGCTTGGTAGAAGGACGAACCTTTGAAATGTGTGACTTTATTGTAGACACAAGAGATGCAGGTTAGTTCCATCACAAAGGGACTGAGAGATGCTGTGAGACATGTATTGACTCTACATGAGAGCATTGCCTCCCTCAGAGTGCAACCACCAGGTCACAAGCTGCAGAGCAGCAGCTGCCATTCAGCACACTCACCATTGTCAGTTATTAACTACAGACAATGCTATTAATTTAAAATATGCTTTGCATGGTCCTGGCTCATGTCTTCTGTTACAGCCAACAGAGACTGTCACTGGGGCACTGATGAAGCCTTTTCATTAGATGGTGCTGGCTCTATTATCATTTGGTACAACAAGAACAAAATGAGGAAGATATTTATTCCCCTGTTGGTTTAATGTGGAGCCTTGGATAACTACTTAGCTTTGAAGATAGCTTTTCAACATTAATGAAATAAAAGGGATATGGACAGAGGATTTTAGGAGCCAAATGCATGCTGTGCCTTCAGTATCTGACTGATCAGGAGTACAGAAATGCCATTAAGGCATCATGCAAGTCCCATGTGCCCATTGTAATACAAACCTACCAACTAGCAACTGCTATGGGTTTAGACTATTTTATGTCAGATTTAGAGTAGAGCTATGGAAATCTGGGGCTAACTTACCTGTGTGTTCTAGGTTATGGTGGGATCTCACTGGCAGTTGAAGGACCCAGCAAGGTAGAGATCCAAACTGAAGATCTAGAAGATGGAACTTGCAAAGTGTCCTATTTTCCGACTGTACCTGGCGTATACATTGTGTCCACTAAATTTGCAGATGAGCATATTCCAGGTAAGCAGAAGTGTGGGCAAATTTTGGTTAGTACAACAAAAGTCTTATCTGGCTGTCCAGTGCTCTGAAACTGTGGGTGGGCTTTGTGATCTGGCTTGGACCATCAGTCCCAAAGATTCAAGGAGCTCCTCCCCAAGCAGCGAGCATCCAAAACTGTTCTGGTTACATAGGTGTGTTTCACTTGGGCCTGACTCGTAGTTGGCTGTAAAAGTTCCCCTATGATCCCCTACAAGTCAGAGGAAGCTTTAATTTCTGCTCTCAATGCAGTGTGCAATGAGCAGAGGAGGAATGACTTGCTGTGGTACTTACAGGCAGCCCATTTAGTGTGAAGATAAGTGGTGAAGGAAGAGTTAAGGAGAGCATCACACGAACAAGACGGGCTCCCTCTGTAGCAACAGTAGGAAGCATATGTGATCTGAACCTGAAAATCCCAGGTAAGCAGCAACATCCTTATTCCCAAAACTACAACTTGTACTTGGGTGTACCTGAAGCAGTGAAAATATGAACTTCAGTGTTATTAATATAGCTTAGAGAAGAAACACTGGTAGTGTCTTTTCAAACAGTTAAAAATAAACAGAGCCATGATCCACATACAGACAAATACTGGGGAGGGTTTAATTTAATTTATTCTCTGTACAGCAGGCTGGAGAATGGGCTACACAGCTCACCCCAGCTCCAGGGTTTTAAGATCATCATGGTGGCTGTTAAATGTTTGCACTGCTGTCTGGAAACTATGAATCATGTAGGCCAGGCTTAACTGGCTGCACTTATCCAGCCACTTCATCTGCCTCTGTAGCACCTGGGAAGCTGCAGCCGGCCAGGCTTGCTGCTCAACAGCACACATATAGCTGAGCATGCAAATGGGCATCTGTGTGCCTCTTCTGTTATTTGCACTGTGCAATCACTTGAACTCAGGTCCTGCTTCCCAAAACCAAGTACCAAAACCCTTTGTCACTTTCTAATCTGAAATTTTTTATTCTCTTCTTGCTAGAAATCGATTGTGCTGATATGACAGCCCAGGTGACTAGTCCCTCTGGGAGAACCTTCGATGCTGAAATTGTAGAGTGTGACAAAAACACCTACTGTGTCCGCTTTGTGCCACAAGAAATGGGGGTCCACACTGTGGATGTCAAATACAAAGGGCAGCCAGTGCCAGGCAGCCCCTTCCAGTTCACTGTGGGCCCACTGGGCGAGGGAGGAGCCCATAAAGTGAGAGCTGGAGGCCCAGGGCTGGAGCGTGGAGAGACAGGTGTACCAGGTGAGTCCTCTGCTCTCACTGGGCTCCAGGATCTGCTGTGTGCAGGTCTGCAGTGCAGGGTTTTGGCTAATAGGAGCCTCCTGGAGAAACTGCTAAGCAGCATCTCCCAGGATGATGGAGATGGGATGAGGTACCATTCTTCATATGCTCAAGTGTGGAACTGCACAGTCTGTTAGGAGCAAGCTGCAACCCAGCAACAGCAGCAAACTTACTCCTGTGTGTGCTCTCGTGTGCTTCAACAGCTGAGTTCAGCATATGGACACGGGAAGCTGGAGCTGGAGGACTGTCTATTGCTGTAGAAGGCCCAAGTAAAGCAGAAATCACCTTTGATGACCATAAAGATGGATCTTGTGGTGCATCCTATATAGTTCAAGAGCCGGGTATGTACTGAGACCAAATCATATGGAAACAACACTGAATGTGACTTTCAAAGAAACTAAGGACACTCACTCACTGCTTCTCTTCTCCCTGCAGGCAACTATGAGGTGTCCATAAAGTTCAATGATGAGCACATTCCTGAAAGCCCCTACCTGGTTCCCGTCATCGCCCCCTCCGATGATGCCCGCAGGCTCACTGTCACTAGTCTTCAGGTGAGACATAAGGAAACATCTCTGCAACTTACCACACAGACTGATTTCGTCCTTGTTCTCCAAGACCAAAGTGGTTGTCCTTTCTTCTTAGTAATGGCCTTGTCCTGGTTGGTAGCTGTTTTCAGCTCGGTTTGCAGCAAGAGAGGTTTTTGGCAGCTGGCCCGTAGGTAACTCTGGCTAACCAGAAGGCTCAACTGAGTGTGTTACAAGTGATAAACATTTGGAAATTAGGAATAAGAGGTTCCAGAAATAGCACTGGAGGAGCCAAAACATGCTTCCCACCCCATTAACTAGGGGAAGGCCAAGGAGAACTGAAACTCAGAGGTGAACCACCAGTCATCATTCTGGTACCAAGTTCCTTGGTTGGCACGTGGATGAAGATCTGGGTTTCCTTGGGTGAGGCAGTGCAGGGCTGCGTGGCTGGGACGTCACTGCAGCCTGGCTGGGCAGACAGAGGGGGCCCCACCATGATTCATGAACAGTAGTAAATCTCAGGAGTGAATCATGGCTTCGTAGCCAGTCTGGGCTCATCTGTTAACCTCACCATATCATTTGTGTGTGTGTGTGTGGTTACAGGCATTAAATATACAAGTAACATTAAAGGCATAACTAAAATCTCCCAAGCCAGAAGCTTGGATGTGAGACTGAGAATCTGTGTCTAAATATGCTGTACCTCAGTCCTCCTTGATTGGTAACTAGTACTTCAGCTGAGGCTTTTTTTTGGCTATGGCCCAGCTGTGGTCCCCAGGAGTTTGCCTGGCTGTGGAACTTCTTCACCTTGGCTGTGTAAATGACCCATGGCAGCCTGATCTGATAGTATCTTTTCTAACCAGGAGTTACAAGGGCGTTAATTAGTCACTGTGGTATTGATGTTTGCCTTGTGTTTCATTTAAAGACTCTTTGACAGGAATACTCACTTCAGTTAAATCCTGGAGAGGCAGATAAAGCTGAGTATTCAGTAATGGAGTGCATTGTGCAGCATCAGCCTCCACTAAACCCACATCAGGGACTTGTTTATACATTGTACCTCAGTTCTACTCAGTTGCATTTATTTCCCTCTTCAGGATTTAGTTGAAAACAAAATCAGGTAAAGTACGTTAAAAATGAGATATTACTGCTGGATAGCTGCATGGGCTGTGCTGCTCAAGGACTGCTGTGGCTCGGATGTGGAGCTGCCTCGCCTTCCACCGATGGCCTGACAGCACTGCAACATCTGGTTTCATGTTTTAAATTACTTTCTCATGTTTAAGACATCTTGTGGTGGCGTTCTAAATGCAGCCTCTTGTGGCAAATATAAACATGCATATTACTCTTTCAGACAACTGGATTATCAGTGACTTTTCCCTGAATGAATCTGGAATGAATGAATGGGCTGAAAATGGAGCTATAGCTTAAGCATCCTTTAAATCAAGTTCCTGAATACCAAGGGCTGACCTCAGTGATAACGGGTGACTAATCTTGTAAACCTGCCTCTCTTTGATGTGGCACAATTGTCTGGCTTCCAAAAACAGTCTGTTACCATGGGAGAGGTCGGCCTAGCTAACGTGGGTGACTCCTGAATCAGCCACCCCCTAAGAGGGAGAGAGTTTCTGATTTGAGAGTTAATGCAAGTCACAACTTTATGCATTTTTGTTAAAATCTAAAAAACCCCTCATGCTGAAGTGGTTATTTCCCTGCCACAGATCTTGTGCTGTCTGCAATGCAAGTTTAAATTTGTTAATCTGACTGTTGCATTCTCAGGAGTCTGGATTAAAAGTTAATCAGCCAGCATCCTTTGCTATAAGGCTGAATGGGGCAAAGGGCAAGATCGATGCTAAAGTCCACAGCCCCTCCGGAGCTGTCGAAGAGTGCCATGTGTCTGAGCTGGAGCCAGGTGAGCACGGCTTCATGGTGATCAAAACAACTGCATGACATCCAAAACACTTGCTGACCCATAGGGAATTCAGTTCCTCTGGCTTGCAACTAGTGTGTCCCAGGGATGAGCACATTGCTTGGAAATGGCTTTTTGGTGTCAAGACCTGTTCAGTCAGGGTTATGTCCATGCTTTTCCATGAATTGACTGAGCCCCAACTTGTGTAACATAGACATTTAAGTCTTGGCTTGCCAGTGAAGGTACAGTGATATTAGTAATAAATGAAATATGATGTGGTTGTTGAATTTAACCAGGGAAGAAGTTTATTTTTCAAAGCTATGCTTCCATCTTTAACTAATAGTTTATTTTTAACTCACACTCACTCCTTCATATGAAATGTCAAGGAAGCTGGCTATAAGCAAACACTACAGAGAGCTCAACACCTGTTTCAGCAATGAGCTTTTCTTTTTCACTTGAAGTCTATGTGAGTTATGGTCTGTACTATGAACAGACAGCAGCTGTCCAGCTGGGAGAGATCAGTCCCTCCTCTGAGTTAACACGCAATCAAAAATGTGAAATATCAGCAAATTGCTAAATGACTTCATTAGATAAAGGTGTGGTGTCAGAGCAGCACGCTCAGCTCACTGGTAAGATTTGGCTTGCTCGGACCAGCTGCTTTTCTTCTCTGCACTGCTCCCTCAGCTGCCAACAGATTGGGCTGTGATTCAGTTGTCATGTTTAGTGCACGAGTGAGGCAAATGACCCTAAAACTCAGACAGCAGAGTAGATGACAGCTGAGATCAGGTCCTAGTACAGAAGGTGAAAGTGCAACCTGTAAAACCTCCTGTGATAAATACAGCTTTTTCCTACTTAAATATGAGCTTAGCAGCTCGTCTGGCTGAGTTTGCCTAAGCTGGGACCAAAATATGTCAAAGCCTTACAGAAGCTTGGGTTGCTGACCAGCCCAGCGCAGGGTTCAGTTGTTGGTTTACTGTTGGATTGTTCCCTCGGGTTTGTCAGCAGAGCCCTCTCTCTTGCAGATAAGTACGCCGTCCGCTTCATCCCGCACGAGAACGGCGTGCACTCCATCGATGTGAAGTTCAACGGGAGCCACGTGGTGGGCAGCCCCTTCAAAGTGCGCGTGGGCGAGCCCGGCCAGGCCGGCAACCCCGCCCTCGTCACGGCCTACGGCTCCGGCCTGGAGAGCGGCACCACGGGTAACCCTGCCCGGCACACGGGCACCTGGGGGCACACACAGCCTCTTGCTGGCACATTTGTACATGGCTTTACCAGCTGAGGCAGCTGAACTAACCCACATTCTCTGCTGACCTGAGCGCAGGCTAATACTGCTTTCTAGCATGCTCTTCATGTCTTGTAACCATTACTCACAAGTCTGCGGGCTATACTGAGCCTTAACAAACTTAAAACTTCTGTAAATCAGTAACTGCAACACACGTTCACTGAGCTGCTGGTTAGCAGCTGGGCCCCAGCTCTGCTGGTTAGCTTAGCTCCATGTCGGTGGTCCCTCAAGCTCTGGAGATGCTCTGGCTCCCTTCCACACATGAACATGATGTCTGAGTTTGCTGTCTAAATTAAGGAATCTTGCTTAACTTGCGTTAATTGAATGGGTATGAGGGTGTACCCTGTTACCTTCCCTTTGGTGCTTGCACCTCTAAGAAATTTCAAGTGAAATGTAGGATGTATAAACCCTAGGGAGAAGGTGGGTGGTTCTGTTGGTAGTGTGCTATGCACGCTCCAGATGCAGCGTGAACAGCCTTGTCTTGGAAATCTGACACCTCGTTGTCTACTGTGGCTGCCTCATCTGATAGTTCTCAACTCAAGAATGTAGAGTTTAGGGTTTGTTTTTTCATTTCTGTGATTTGTGGCCTTAGTAAGAAAGTATGAAAAAATTCCAGGATATGCACTTTGATTTACTTAATTGTGTGCTTTCTCAGGCCACACACAAGGTAAATAGCAGAGTAACACTGATTATTTTTCTTTACTTCTGTTATGTAAGGGGACTAGCTAGTTCATCTTATCCTGTCTACTGCTGTCTCTCCTGGATTCCATTTCATACCTTTTTTCTCCCTGTGAAAAAAAGAAAATACTGCAGTTGTTCAGTCAAAGCTTCTGCTGTTCTGGAGAAACCAAGCAGCTGGTTTTGGAAACATGCAGATACACTCTATAAAATAAAGATATAGCTTATGCTGCTTTAATAGGTGGAAACAAAAGCACTCATTAATACTAGCCAGTGATGCATCAGGGACAGGGAAATTTTTCTCCATCTATAAAGCTGCTTGGGGTTGTTTTTAATCTAAATAGACTGTTTAAGTTCAGCAAAGCTACTCTGTGCCCTGTTGTTGAATCCTGGCCACTGCCAAAAGCTGAGTGCCCTGGGAGCTGCCGAGCAGCATTTCCAAACAATGGCCCAGTGTAGGGGTTTCAGTGGGCGGTGGCTGAGCACCTGAACCGTCCCCCCGGCAGGGCTGAGCGTCTGCAGCCTCCAACAATGCAAGCCTTTATTTGCCTCTCGAGCAAGAAGCTGTGAAGCTTGCTGGCTTTGAGAATTAACTTCTCTCCAGTTGAGCAGGGCCTTGCGGGCTGATGCCTGCCCTCCCGGACGGGTGGTGCCAGGGACATGGGCTGCTGGAGCACTGGTGCCAGGGACATGGGCTGCTGGAGCACTGGAAGGTGGCACAGTCCTCTGTGGGAGCTGGGCTCTTCCAGCATTGCGACACAGCAGCTCTTCTGTGGGGAGGCTAGAAACTTCTCCCGAGTTTATTCCCACGTCTGCATGCTTCCATCACAGCAGCAGTAAACTTTCCCATGGCCGTCCTGCTTTTGAGTGAGCCTGAGCACTTCATTCCTCCCCAGCAGTGTCTCATGAAACAGCCCAAAGATCATAAATATTTGAAGCCAGAGTTTGACAGTAAATTATTTTGGGGGCTGAAAGCCTTACTTAATTTTTTCTTGTGTTGCTGGCATTGTGTCATTGGCTTAGTATTAGCAGCAATAATTCAGCTGTGTTAACCAGATGCTGTAATTAAACAAGCTTTTGTTTCCACAAACTGCTTGGAGTGCTGTTGCCGAGCAGTTCAAACACCCATCTCCAGGCCATCTCCTGTCCCTTGTCTCTCCTGCTTTCTTGTGGGCTCTTCACTGCTGATTTATGGTCCAGGCAGTGAGACAGCTCTGAGCTCTCCCAAACTTAGCTGGAGCTGTGTGGGTGTGGGCTCTGATGCCCAGCAGAAAGGCTCTTGTTTTCTCTCTAAGCCAGTTTTTTTGATACCAAATTACTTCCATTTCAGTCCTGAAGGGCTCTCATGACCCCTTTTCCCACACAGTCACATAACTTAATTGGAGGAGGGAGCAGCACAAAGCCAGGGAGACTTCCAGGGGTGTAGAGCCTTGTTTGGGGCTGGCCCATGCCGGGGGGGATTGTGGTGTCCCTCCCTGCCTGCAGCCCTGGTCTTGCAGCAAATGACCCCTTGTTTGATGCCTGAGGCTGCGTGTGTGACATCGCGTGTGAGGAGGAGTGTGTCTCACTGTGCTACATCTTTCTAGGACTGCAGTCGGAGTTTTTCATTAACACAACCAAGGCTGGTCCAGGTACCCTCTCTGTTACAATTGAAGGGCCATCAAAGGTGAAAATGGACTGCCAGGAAACTCCAGAAGGTTACAAAGTCATGTACACACCCATGGCTCCAGGAAACTATTTAATTGGAGTTAAATATGGTGGACCTAACCACATAGTGGGCAGCCCCTTCAAGGCAAAGGTTACAGGTAAAAAGCTAACCAGTATTTACTGTGTGCCTGAAGCAGTTCATGTCATTTAACAAAGACAATGTGGTGTTCTGGTCTAGATGGCCAAAAACATGAGAAGCAAAATGTTTCTCCCCATCACCTCCACAGCCTAGATGAGGGGTCTCAGGAGCAGCTCCAAGAGCAGTAGTCATGGAGCTTGGCAGCTTCACTCAGTAATAGGCCATAAAACAGCTTTATGGGGGAGTATTAAGTCCTGATCTAGTGTTAGGGTGTTGCACTGGTAGCAGGTAAATATGACTTATTTACCTATTTCCCCTACCAAAGCCTGAAAACCACTCACATGTAGCATATGTGTTGCCCCTGCTGGTGTCATTTTGGTGCAGGTATCACCTAGCCAAAGGTCAGTTATGTCTGGGAGGCTTCTAGGTGAAGTGAGGAAGGCTGGTTTAGGGAGCTTGTTCTCTCTCCAGCACTGTGTTTAAGCACAGGCTGGAGCTCATCTCTACTGCTGCCCCTGAGCTAGGGAATCCTCTCCTGGTGCCCATGGTGTGGTGATGTTCTTGGGAGAGGGTGGCAGGGACTGCACTCCCCCGGGCTGAGACATGCTCTGCTTTCAAAATGGGTTATTGCAAAATTGCACCTGCTTTTCTGCCACCTCAAGTCATTTTTGGCATTTGGTGATTGGAGCACAATTAACTCTTCTTAAGCAGCCAGCTTTGCTTAATGAATCCTGAAGTTCCTGTCGTCCTTTAGCCACTTGAGGGCTCTGGGATGGGATTGTTGCCATCAGTGCTGGAAGATGTCAGCTTAAAAACCCAAGTTAGGAAATTGCTCCTCTCCAAAAATGCATTTTGGATGCAGAATGCATGCTAGTCATTGGGAGGCTTTCGAAACCTCCTTGTGAATGCCTTTCAGATGGAGCCAATCTGAATGTCAGAAATCTTTCCTGTGTGCAGGGCAGAGGCTGGTGAGCCCGGGCAGTGCCAGTGAAACCTCTTCCATCCTGGTGGAGTCGGTGACGAGGTCATCGACTGAAACGTGCTACAGCGCCATTCCCAAAGCTGCCTCCGATGCCAGCAAAGTGGTTTCCCGGGGAGCAGGACTCTCAAAGGCTTTTGTGGGTCAGAAAAGCTCCTTCTCTGTGGACTGCAGCAAAGCAGGTATGGATACAGGAACCAGCTGGATGTTCAGGGTGGGTGGCTTAGCTGGGTATTTTTTTTCGCTAAACCAACTTGCAGATTTAAAATTCAAAGCTTGAGGTGATGATCTGCTTCTAAAGAAAAACTCTAAATACTGTGCTCACCAAGTCAGTCCTAATACAGAGGCTGTAAAGATCCCAGTTCCTCCCCAAATGGCTTCATCTGAGCCAGGTGCACCTGAAAGAACCACAGGGCTATGGCATGAGAACAAACAGGTTGCTGAACTTAAACAACCTTTGTGGTGCATTGTAGCACGCAATGCACCGTGTTCCTATAACCTTTTGGTGCTGATCATCATCACCATCTGGGAGTTCTGTGGTGGGTGGATTACAGGCCATCTGTGTCCACTGGCCCCTGCTATTAACTTCTGATGAACTACTTGTAAAGCAATGCCAGCTTGTTTTCACAAGCAGCGTTGATGTCTCCTGTGCTCTACTTAGTGGTAACCTGTCAGGTCTGGCGAGATACACAGGCTGAGGCTGAAAGCTTTTTAAAATAAAATTCCTTCTTATATGAAGTTAAGCTGAGGTATGGCTCAGCTACCACTCTGTGAATTAAAATAACAAAATCCATGTGTTAGACAGCCAATTTATTATGGTACAACCACACTGGCTTGTTTTGTTGCCTGGAATCAAAAGACAAAAACTTTCCAAACAATATTAAGAGTAGTAATATAACAGGTTCTTTAATGAAAGATTTCAGGTGCACAAATATGGCTATGTGCACGTGTGGTATCAGATTTCTACAATTTTTATAAGGTTAATTAATTAGTGTATCTAGGAAGTGCATCCAATAAGAGACCAGTTGCCCCAGCAACCCAGCCCTTGGGTCTGCCCCTTGGAGTGGCTCTGGAGGGTTCCTTGCCCAATATCTTGTTACGACTCTCAAATTCTGGTGCAAAACAAGTTGTCCTTGTCAGAAATTCCTTTCTTGAAAATAACACTAAATAGAATTTCAAGAATGTGTTAGAAAGGGTTAGCTTAAAGGTTGCTCTAAAATGTGAGAAAGGGCAGGGAAATACTAGAAACTACGTAATTATATATTAAAGATCTACAAGGCTACAAATATATGAAAACCATATAAAAA
Source organism: Climacteris rufus (assembly GCA_013398175.1). NCBI lineage: Eukaryota > Metazoa > Chordata > Aves > Passeriformes > Climacteridae > Climacteris > Climacteris rufus. The sequence continues at coordinate 278,074 of VZRZ01007449.1, read as the reverse complement.
GCTAAAAACTCTGTAGGCCTCAGTTGAAGCTCACACTGTTAACAGTTGGGTGTTCTGCTGTAGGTTCCAACATGCTGCTGGTGGGCGTCCACGGGCCCACAATCCCGTGTGAAGAGGTGTCCATCAAGCACCTGGGCAGCCACCAGTACAACGTGACCTACGTGGTGAAGGAGAGGGGGGACTACGTGCTGGCAGTGAAGTGGGGGGACGAGCACATTCCCGGGAGCCCCTTCCACGTCAGCGTCCCCTGAGCCGCCGGCGCTGCCGCTCTCCGCGTTGGCAGCTCGGAGGTGGAGCTGTTCTGGGTGCAGTCCTGTTTCTAGATACACACGGCTCACATTTCAGTAGTCAGACATAAACTCTGTAACTGTTTTTACAAGCATTTCACTTCTATCCTACTTACCAACCTAATGTCAATCTATTTAATATCCTCCTCAAATTGTACCTTGGTAGTGCTGTCCGGGTCACTGTTCGTGTTTGGAGAATCATGTGGATGACTAGACACTAATTTCCCTTGCGGATCTTAAAGACTTTAGATGTTAATTGAAAACTGGAATTTGTCTTTGTAATTGGGTATCTTAACTACTGATTTTATTTGACTGGAGACTTTACATTTTAGTTATGGAATATGACTTGGGCTGTCCCCAGTTCAAATTCTTTTCTGTAAAGAAATGAGGTAAAACTGGTACTATAATAGGTGCCTTTGTATACTTGATCAGTTTTAACACCTAACATTATATAAAGCTACTCTAAGTGGCTTTACCACTCAAATTTAAAATGTTTCTGAGAATGCTTTGCTAATGGTTTACATTTAGAAAAAGTTTATCTTTTATAGCAAACCAAAAGCAGACTGAAAATGACTTCCTGGAAGCTTTCAGCCTCTCTATGTTAATGCTTTGTAACTCTATAAACAGGTAGCTTTTTGGCCATGATGCTAGCGATGCGGTTTTTAATTAGCTTGGGATGCTGGTGATGTTTCTGTAACTCTACAGGTAACTCCCCACTCTCCTTTTGATTTAAGAACAAGCCCCAGGTTGGCCAGGTTAAGTGAAGCCCCTAAACTTGCCAAGCCAGGCATAGGTGTCACCTGTGTGACCCACAGCTGCTGCAGTCCAGAGCACCGTGGTGTGTTGGGAAAGTGAGCAGCACTTATCCTGGCTGTGGGCCAGGCCAGGGGCTGAGATGGGGCAAAGAAGCCAGCCTGGGAATGGGACCCACATCTGCAGTGGGACACAGGGCAGGAGGGAGGGAGGGCAGGTGTGTGAACTTACCAGTAATAGCAATACAAATAACAGCAGTGTCAATGAACAAACCCCTCTTTGGTGCAAGGTGTCTTGTTGTATCTCAGTCCAAGGACATGCCTGAAGCACACTCACCTCTCCTGAAATCCCCTGCGTGTTGCTGAGGGTCAAGGAGTGGAAACTTCCTTGTAACTTGTCTGTTTATCCCGGATTACTCCATACTACTTCCCAAGTGCATATCTGAATTGCTGTCAGCTGCTGGGGCTTTAGTAAACTCTCCTGTTGAGCTCTAACTCTGCAATTTGGAGAAGGTAGGATTTGTTGAAAACCAGTTGAAATGTCAGTGTCCCTCGGGAGAAGTTCATGCTTACGGTTATGTAGTTACGTGTGGATGCACTACTCTCCAGCACAGTCATTGGGAAAATAAAGGAAGGTTGGGGTTTTTTTTACTGTGCTTTTTTTGTGCCTTAATGTGAAATGCTCACTACATTGTAAACTAGAAAGTAAAAACAAAATAAACTGGAATAAAATGCAGGATTGTAAAATTGTATCTTATAACTTATTAAATAGAATTGTTTGCTTCATTAAAATGTGCATGTTAAAAACAACATCGGATTCTTTTCATATGTAGTCAGGAAGGTTCAGACTGAAACTATACCACACAGCAGCTTCTAAATAGAATTTCAAGAAATGGACTGTGCAGGTAGCCATGAAAATCTGAGCAGAACCTCAGCACCATTTTTTTTTTCTCTAAAACCTTTTTTTTTTTCCCCCTTAAAACAAGATGGCAGAAGTTTCAGCCATGGCATAAAAATACTGGCTGCAGTGGGCACAATGTGGATGGAGCATTACACAGCTGTGCTGGTTTGCCCCCGTGCAGACCCCAGGCACGGGCTCAGTGCTGTGTCCCTGGAGCTGCCAGCTGGGCACGTCTGAGCCCAGGGAGCACCCGCTGCTTCTCCGGGATCCCCGGGGCTGTTTGCAGAAGGTGTCTCCCTGCACCTGGGGCCAGCACCTCCAGGCACAGCCATGGAAACCAGCAGATGTTTTCCCAAACATTCTCCTGCTGAAAGTCCCAGTGAAACCTGAGCTGTAGTGGCTGCCAAGGACTTTCCTGCCCCAGGTTTATCAGACTGTTTCCTTTTAATAGTGGACTGTGTTTCATTAGCCGTGCGCTACGTCAACATGAACCTCCTACTTAATGTTTTTAAACAAAACAAAAAAACCTGGATACAGCTTTTGTGGTGAGTAAACCATGAGAGTGTCTCACCTGTGTAACTCCTATGTCCCAGTCACCCTGCTCTTGTCTGGCCTTCTCTTGCCTGTGACTCCTTGTCTGGGTTTAACGACCCCGGCAGCAATTAGCAGGAGTTGTTGGTGAAGTTGATGTCCTTGGTTGTTACCGGGGCTGGGGTTACCTCCAGTAAAAGCTGAGCTCTGTTTCAAGTGACCATCTCTGCCTGGCCTAGCACTGACAGCTGTGGAGTGCCCACTAAGGGCAGCAAGCACCCAGTGGTGTTGATGAGAACTCCTGGTGCAGCTCAGGGGGGCTGACCTTGGGCAGCAGCATTCAGCTAAACTCCAGCACCTCTGGCAGCTGAGGACTGACTTTTTGTTGGGCACACAGAGCACTGCTTTTGGGGACATTTTGCTCTGCTTTTGGCACTTTGACAAAGGTTTCTGAGTGCAGTGCTCACCTTAGCAGGCAGCTGGGGGCCTGGGGTGCTGAGTTACTGGTGTCCCAGTGCCTCCTGCTGGGTAGCCTTGCAATGGTACAAGATGCACTTCCTTCGGTATGGAAAGAGCATTGGCATCATTTTTTTTTTGCCTTTAGCTGTGGAAATGCCTTTCTGCCAATTTGGTTGAATTTAAGTTCTTATTCTTTGTTTATAGTCTCCTTGGTGGTGGTTTGCAGTAGGATTTGGCCACTCAATACCTGTGAGTCCCACTGGGAACTCGTCCATCCCTCCTCAGCTGGCCCAAAGTGTCCTGGGAGTGCTCTGCTCTGTCTGGGAGTGCTCTGCTCTGTCTGGCAGTGCCCTGCTGGGCAGCTGGAGCCCTGCCTGCTGCTGCCCAGTGACCCAGGGCAGCCCCCAGGGCAGGGCACTGCCACCCAGGAAACATGCTGGGACCCACGGCCCCTCTGGGAAGGCCACTGGATATTTTGGTGGTGGTGGGAGGTAAGTCCTGCAGCACAGCAGGTACCATGGGATGGTAACTCCAGAGCAATTCCATCCCCTGCCTGGTGTTAGTGGGGTGCATTTGTACATCTCAGTGGGCAAAGAGAAGTGGAAATGATGTCCTGGAGCTCCTCACAACCTGCACACTCAGCCTGTCCTTCACTCCCTGCAGCTCAAGTCTGCCCTGCAGCCATCCCTGACCCTGGGCTGGTTCCTGCCATACCCTGGGCTCTCCCCTGCACTGGTTGCTTTCTCCTTTAGTTTGGGGAACTGTTGGAGTTCCCTCTTCAGATCCCTCTGGCTGTCCATGGCCTTGCCTCTGTGTTTCTGATGGCCATCTCTGCAGCTAGCATGGCAAATACCTACTATACTGGGGCATTGCTCCAAATCACCATTGCCTTTCTTCTTGTGCAGCTGTGAGTATCTATAATAAATTAAGTATATGTATTTAAATTATTTTAATAACTTAAATGGTTTAAAACATTTACTATTATTTTAATAATTTAAATTACTCTGGTGTTTATTTTAATAATTCAAGTTATATGAATAATTTTAAATTAATCATTCGATTGTTTTATATGTATATATAAATGAAGGTAACCCAGCATACTCACTTTTTTTATCAGTGTTGCTGCAGTGGTCAGTCTCCAGGCCTGGGACTGTGCAGAGCACTTTGTGTGTCCAAGCTGCATCTCCCTTCACCCTCGAAAACCCTGAGCTGCTCTGATGTCTGTCAGGCAAATCAGCAATGTGGGTGCTGGGGCTGTTGCTTAGCAGGGCTCTGGGTTTGGTCAGATTATACAAAACCTGTAATTACTTTTCCCTCTAATTGTCTGTTGAAAGTGAGATTGTGAAATTTCTAATCCAGAAACTGCTTTTCTCTCTACTCACTTTTAACTTCTGCATTTATTTGTTTTAAATAGATTTGATTTTACTTTTCGATTTATTTTTTTATCCCACATTGAAATGTACTTGCAGGGCACCTTTCTCACCTAAAAAAAAGGGATCAAACTACGTATAAATCACATTTAAAAGCCTATCCGAGGTGGTTACATATAAACAGACATCACTTAACAGAAACTGGGATGGAGTTGCATGAAACTGAATTCAGGGAACGGCATGATCTTTTTCAACACAGTGTTTTTTATTTGTTTGAGAAAAGACTCTTTCCAAATTGTTTGTTATGATGACAGCAGGCTGTGGCACACTCTGCCAGGGGCCAAATGAAACTGGGTGCCCAGTTTGTCCTCTGCCAGGTCAGGGACAGCTCTGGGCTCACCAGCACCCAGGGAATGGAGTCTTGCAAAGCTGCTGGCAGCATCCCCAGGTGTTTATCTGTGCTCTGTTCCAGCTGGCTTGGAGGATCTTCTTTTTCTTATTTATCACATCTCCTGTCCCCATGCAGAGCAGCAGGAAGCAGCGCTGGGAATTTTGCTGCCAACAGCAGCAGTGCAGAATGTGCACCAGAGCACCCAGCCCTGCTGACCAAACCCACCTGGGACCTGAACCCTTCAGCACCAAACTGCTGTGGCACATGTTTATCTTTAAAAGCAATTTTATCCTGTGTTACAGTAGCTTAGGGAGATTCCCAACCCCATCCCACCTTGAGGTGCCATATCTTCATGGCTCCATCCAAGCTGGAAAAGCAGCAGGGAGGGCTGCAGCATTTTTTTCCTCCACAGCCTCCAGTAAGGGTTCATATTCTCAAGTCCCTTTTGCTGAAGGTTATCAAAACAGCCCTGCTGCCAGGCCCCCCTCTTCTGCTGGGCTGTTTCCCCAGGGCCTCCTGGGAAAAGGTTTTTAAATGGCTTTTCAGAATTTCTTGGACTTTCAGAGTTAATTTTCATAGTTGTGAATTTATATTGCGTGCTTAGAAAAAACATTGTCACTAAATCAGTTTGGATTTATAGCTCCTGTCGCTGTTAATTTGACTGAGATTTAAAGCACATTCTTTATATGACATGAATGAAAGGCTAGTATATATGATTTTTTAAAAATAATTAATAGGAAAATATGATTTAGCAGGACCCAGAGGTATGTTTGACAGCTCTTTCCTGTGCTGAGCTGCCTTTCTGCAGGACCTTGGTACTGCAAATATTTACATCCCTGCTGAGCTGGAAGCCTGTGAGTCCTTTGGGCCCCATGGAGGAGCTGGCCTTGCTGGGGGGGTATTTCCTTCTGACAGTGATGTCCAGCCAGGGTGTTTTGTTTGGGGGGGTGGGATTTTACATCTGGCTTCCCCAAAAATGGCTGGGGTCAGGCTCTCCTCCCAGCAGAGAGGCTCAGAAAGCCATCATATCTCAATGCTGGCATTTGCAGAGCTTTTCAGGGGAGGTTTCTGGTTACTTTGCCAATATGGAAATTAATTCCTATAAATCTGTCTCCCAGAAAATTACCCCTGCAAACACTGACAGCTGAGACTCTATATTTAAAATGACACACAAGGTATTTAACCTTATTTTTTGCACTGGCTGGAAAATCAGCCTGCAGAGAAAGGGCACTTGTGGTTTTACACCAGGTGAGAGTGCAGAGGTTGCGTCCCTGAACCCGCGGGGTGACGGAGAGGAACGTGGGCTTAACCCAGCTCAGGGAAGTTTAGATTGGATGTTAGGAAAAGGTTCTTCACCCAGAGGGTGGTTGAGCACTAGAACAGGCTCCCAGGGAAGTGGTCATGGCCCTGAGCCTGACAGAGTTCACAAACGCCCTGGACAATGCTCTCAGGCATGGGGTGGGATTTGGGGTCTTGTCCTGTGCACGGTCAGGAGTAGGACTCGATGATCCTTTTGGATCCCTCCCAACTCAGGATATTCTATGATTCTGTGGTTGCAGAAAGAGCCTCTGATCCTAATTGCAGCTTGCTCTGGCACTGGAGAAGGGGTTGGTGGCATCTGTGTCAGAGAGGGGATGGTGGCACCGGTGCCAGAGCTGCCTCACATCTGTCCCCAAACCAGGTACAAACCACCAAAGAGCAGAAGCACAGGCACTGGAAGACATCCCAAGGGACTGCACAGGCAGGGAGGGCTGTGCTCACTGCTGGACCAAGCCAGCTGCCCTGCTGCTCCTGCTGCAGGGATGGCAGGGACACCAAGGGGTCCCTGGGCAGATGTGCCCCATAACCCGCCAGCATCTGGTCCTGGGAGCTGCTGCTGCCCCGTGAGGGACAGCACGGTGTATTTCCCAGTTAAATAACTGTGGGCAGTGGATAACCAGGCCTCCAGCCAACAAAGTGCTCCCTTTTTACTGCAAAACTCATTCACAGGCACAGTGGGCCCAGAGAACCTTTGGGGTCAGCCCTGGGCTCTCTGCAGTGAATGAAGAGATCTGTGTGGGGTCCCTCGGGGGATGCAGCTCCACGGGGTCGCATCTGAGGGACAAATCCCGTTTCCTTGCCCGGCTGGGTTTGCTGGCTGTGCTGAGAGCTCTGGGTGCGAATTGCAGGGGAATCCGCAGCCATCCGGGACTGCAGCGATGCCAGCAGAGGGGGCCCTGGTGACACTTCGTGTGTGCCTGGCTGGGCTGGGGGCACAGCCCTGCGGGAGGGACAACAGCCCTGGGCTGGCCACAGGGGGCTCCTGGGGCTCGCAAGTGCTTTTAACGACCCGAAGATGGAGGGGGAAAAGTGATTTTTAAAATTGCTTTTCTGTTGACTAGAGGCAGGCGAAAGATGACTGCTGCCCACACCTCCTGCTCTCCATCTCCCAGGCTTGCTGGGAAAGAAAAGCCCCCACAGGGCCCACTGAGCTACAGGGGTGCTGAAGGAGGTTCCCTTCGAGTGCCACATGGGCACTGCCCTGGAGCCCCTGCTCCACTCCCAGTCCTTTTCTGTGGCAGATGCTGGCCCAGCGAGCGGGCAGGTGCAGCCTGGGGCACGGAGCTCTCCCCACAATCCCTGCGGAGGCTGAGGGAGCTGCCAGCCTTGGACCAGCTGCTGCTATCGCACTGCCGGCCTCTTTGATTTTCCTGCCTTTGATTTTGCTCTCAGTGCTGCCGGCCCTGCTGTGTGACACACAGCACAGCCCTCCTGGGGGCTGCAGCTCAGCTGTTTGCTGCACATCTGCACGGTGCACATCTGGGGAAGGGTCTGGGGCACAGGCTTTATGAGGGGCACCTGAGGGAGGTGGGGTTACTTAGCCTGGAGAAAAGAAAGGTCGGAGGGTCCTTACCACTCTCTACAACACCAGAAAGGAGGGTGTAGCCAGCTGGGGGTCGGTCTTTTCTCCCAAGTGACAAGAGACAGGATGAGGAAACAGCCTCGAGTTGCACCAGGGGAGATTTAGGTTGGAGGTTAGCTACAGACCCAGAAAGAACAAGCCAGGTGGGTCCCTGTGGGGTTTTGTACCAGCTCTCCTGTATGCTCATTGCTGACAGTAGCTCAAACGAGGCAAAAGGAGGTAGGCAGGGTCTTGTCCAGGGCCAAAGGGACTCTCACCCTGTGGCCCAGGCAGAGAGGTGTTGGGGCCCTCTCTGTGGTTAGTGGGGATCAGTGCCAAGGCCAGGAAGAGGAGATGAGCCCTCTTCAGATGAAGGTGCAGATGCAAACCTGTGCAGCAGAGATGATGGAGGCTGTAGAGAAGAGGCAGTGCTGTTCTGGGCTGCTGCTGTGGGTCCCTGGGGGTTTCCCTGCCAAGGGACTCACATCCTCGTGTGGGTTTCCACGGGGTGAGGGGCAGCCCAAGCTCCATCCTGGGAACAGGGCAGAGAGACCTTCTTGGGCTGGGGAGGGTCTCTCTGTGGGGCATTGGAGACATTGGGTCTGTGGGAAGTGAGGATGCCTCCAGTACCATGCCCTGGAGAAGGGCTTCCCAAGGACCCCAGCCTGAGGGATCAGGGGGTCTTGGCACTTTTTATTCAGCTGAACCCTCTCTGCTCTGTGTTCTTGCCTGGGCAGGGCTGCTGGGGAGGAAACAGAGTTTTCAGCTTCTGAAGAGCCTCTTTGTTTCTCTCCCAGCCATGATCTGAGACCTGGCTTGCATGAGACAAAGTCTCTCCAGGAATTTCAGATTCCCAGTGTAAAACTTCTGTTTGATCATAAATAAAGCTCAAGAAGCCTTATTCATCAAAAAGAGAAACTTTTTTCTGGCTGCAGAATATGTTGAGGCTCCTGCAGGCTGGAACTACTTAAAAACCCCTTTGCAGTTGGGACAGCTGGGTAATGATCCCCAGTGAGGAGAATCTAGAGATGACATGAACTGTTAAGTATTTCAGGATGTAATTATAATATTGTCTAATTAATATCTATAGGGACAGACGGTGCTGACAGCGGGAGTTTTGGACACCTCCCAGCCCCTATCAAACATACAATCTGAGTGCAGATGCTGTCTCTGCTGTGAATCCCACAAAACTTTGTCCCAGCTCTCCATGGAGGGGCATCATTTTGCATTAAGATGTGTCTGTGTTGGTCAGATGCTCAGCATCTCTGCAAGAGCAGCTGTTGTGGTTTAACACCAGCCAACACCTCAGCCCCACAGAGCCACTCCCTGCAGCAGGACGTGGAGAGAATTCGAAGAGTTAAAGTGAGAAAACTCCTGGTCTGAGATGAAAACAGTTTAATAAGCAAAGCAAAACGAGGCATTTATTCACCACTTCCTATGGTCAGGGTGTTCACCATCCCCAGAGAGGCCAGGCTCCATCACACGTGATGGTTACTGGGGAACATAAAAACCATTACTATCAAAGCCCTTTTGTTCCTTCTTCTTCCCCAAGTTTTGGGGAACTTGGAGTGCTGAGCATGACTCCATTTGGTATAGAATATCCCCTGGGTCAGTAGGGGTCAGCTGTCGTGGCAGCACCCCTTCCCAAATTATTGTGTATCCCCAGCCAACTCACTGGTGGGGTGAGAAGCAGAAAATGCCTTGACTGTGTGTAAGCACTGCTCAGCAGTATCAAAACCATCCCTGTGTTATCAACATGGTTTTCAGCACAAATCCAAAACACAGCTCCATTCCAGCTACTGTGAAGAAAATTCACTTTATCCCAGCCAAACCCAGCACTGCCTCAGATCGACAGCCCCTGACATCACTCCTGAGGCCCTCTGGCCACATCTCTTACCTTCCAGTGCTGGGTAAAGGGCTGCATTCAATAGCACAAATAAGGACAAATAGTTTCAGTAAAACTCAGTAGTTATTCCATCTTTTTTATGACTGAATGTGTCCATTATTGCTTTTCTGGAGGGTCATTTGCTTCTCTGTGCACTGCTCCTTTCTGAAAGCCAGGGGACAGAAAGCACTTACGTAGGAGCAAGACACGAGGCCAGAGACTCAGACTGATTTCAGCCTTCACACGAACCTCACTGCTGTCAGCCAGACAGTGGCATCTCTACAAAAATCCCAAAGTAAGTATTTGTTCTAAATCAGGCTCCTTCCTTTGCCTTTACTGCAGCATAACCGAGGGAGCACGTGAAATGCTGTATCATTTCAAGTTTAATTGCTACTGAAAGTTGGAGGATTTGTTGTCTGCCTTGCACACACACCCCTGGGATAATTTTCATCTGATTTAGTTTCTTTCCTCAAATTCTTTCTGCCTGAACAGTGAGTTTCACAAAGGCCAAACTGTTTTCCTCCTGACAAAGCCTCTCTCACTCGCCTGCCCTCCCTGCCCCTTCAGCAGGCAACCTGGGGAGTGCTGATGAAGGGAGATTAATATTTGCCTCTACTAACAGTTGGATTATTCCCACTCCTCAGATGCCATCTGTGTGACAGGGTTTGGTTTGCACTAAATACAGTCTGTGGGCTGAGCTAGGAAAACAGATTGCTGCACCATTACGTTAAATAATCATCATTAAAGTCTGGTTCATCAGAGGGCTTTGGGCTGCCATGGAGATTTTTTTGGGGGCGGGGGAGGATGCAGTTCACTTCCATGTCAGGATGCTGAAATCAGACTGTAATGTGAATTTTATGGCACTCTGTTGGCAGCAGTGTCACCTGGAATCCCCAGGACTTCCCACCTGAGGTTTGTGGGCAGGCAGGGCTGAGCATCACCAGCTTCCTGCTGCCCTGAGCTGGAGCAGTGCAGAAAAGGGGCTCTCACTGCCTGTCCCTCTGTCTTTTCTTTCTGTCTTTCCCCAGTTCCTGGATGCTGTGAGCAATTTCAAAATCCCTCTGAGAAATACCCTAAATTCAGCAACAATCTACATAGCAATCCCCCAGGTACAGACTCGTGTCCTGCTGTTGCAGCTCTAAAGCACACACACACACACACACACATACACACACACATGATGCAAAAATGTCCTTTTAATCCTTCTGCCCCTGCAGAGGAATGGCAGAGTTCCAGAGCCCATGGCAATGTTGGAGAACCCTGCCCTTCAGGTGTTACAGGTGAAGCACACAGAAGTATTTTAGCCTTGCAATAGCTCCTTACATTTGTGATCACTACAGTAAGTACAGTGTGCTGCTTCTAGCTGATTTATTTCTGCATGCAATGAAGAAAACAACCTGGAGGTTTAATTTGCCTTCTCACCCCAAATATTTGAACTTTAACAAAATATTTTGGGAAGTTTTTTCCACTAAATATTGCACTTGCTGTGAGTATATGTACAGCAGTCTTCTCCAAGGTTTGCTGGTACCCGTGCACCTCCGTGCCGTGCACAGGGACTCAGTACGCTCAGGATCTCGACTGGCGACTCTTCCTCGTTTTCCTCTTCCTTGAGAACTTTGATCTCAGCCAGTTGAAGAAGCCACCTTTTGCTTTTAACTCAAATTCGACTGGGAAGTGGTCGCTGACCCCCAGTGCCTGCAAGACAAGGACACAGAGGGTTGGGAGCCACCCGCCCATGCTCTGTCCAAGCCCTGCCTGGGTGCACAGGGGATGTGCAGTGGTGGATGTGGGGAGGTGACACGTGAGCACTGCATCACTTTGGGAGTGATGACCACCAGTGACCTGGTGTTACAGCCAGCTCTGTGTTCAGCACTGCCTGCACACTGCTGGCTTTGTGCTCCCTCTGCCCTGCAGAGGCTGTGCTGTGCCTACCTGCTCCTCAGTCATCTGAAAGTCCTCCTGGAAATCAAAGATATTGACAGAGTGTGGCACCACAGCCTGGATGAGCTTCTGTCCTTTGACCACAATCCTGCAAGGAGCAAGGGAATGGGTGCTGTGGTGGGGTGTCTGACCTGTGACAGGCACAGTGCACTGAACTGGTGGCCAGAGAGGTGGTTTTAATGCAGTCACAGCAGTCACATCTATGTATGGTTTGTCCTTCCCCATGGGCCGCCCACCCAGAGATGCTCCTTTAGGTGCCTCACTGGCAGTGAGGCACCTAAATATCTTGGTGTGCACTGGCCTTGGAAGCCAACTTGAAATGACTTCTGTCTAAACCCACCCAACAGTGCTGCAAAGTTCAAAGCCCTGCTTTGGGATACAAAAATCACAGGACAACCATGGCTGGAGTCTCAGTGAAATCCTACTCAGATCCAGACACCACCTGTTCTGGTCTGCAAAGCACTTTGTGCTCCTGACTAGAAGAATTTGGATCACATTTCCCCTGGACACGTTTATCTTTGATGGCCCCATGTTCATTTGTTTTCTCTGTTGGTCACTGACACCTTTTGATGTATTTTTTCTCTCAGAGAGTCACAACCAGCAGGTGGTTTGGCAGTGAGCCCTTTACCTGTCATATGGGCACCTTGTGGTGCTCTTCACCGTTGTGTCATTTTTGTCACCAATTAGCCAGATGAATTCGGAGTAAGTCCTCAGACGGATGTTCTTCCACTGCTTCTGGGGAACATAGCTACACCCAGCATTGAAGTCCCCCATGAAGATGAAGTTCTGGAAGGTAGAAGGGTTTCCAAATGTAATTATGAGGATGGCTCTTCAAAAGAAGACCAATGAGTATTTTTAGGGTCCATGATGTTCCCAATAGCATTACAGTTCCAGCAGCAGCCGCTCACTGAGCGCAGTGGGGCTTCTCCTTTCTGCTGGGCACACCAGGGCACGCTGATAACAGTTTTATCAGGAGATCAAGTTTACTGTATAAAATGTAGAGAACTCAATGAAGATACATCAAAGAAATACTCAAAACCTGGGGCTCATTATCAATGGATTTAAGGTTTTCAGCTCTGAACAGTGAATAGCGTGCCAGGTGACTCAGAACCAAAGCCCTGTTTGTAACACAGATGTGGGAACCAACCTCTGTTTTCCAGCGCTGTTTGACATCTAAATACACATCATAGAGCTCATCAATCTCCCGCACTGCTGTGTCTGGTGTGGTGTGCAGAGGGATAACAGCAAACTCACTGACAGCTTAAAAGCCAGGCAGAAGAACGGGAAAAAAAGTAATGGTTAAACAGAGAATGAGTCACAAAGAAACAGAGACTGACTTGTAAGCAAGGGGGGGTTTTTCTGAGGAAGAAACAGCTTCTGTTCTGACTGTGGAGCAGGGGTGATGTCCGTGCTTGCACAGTGACCCCCTGCAGGCACTCAGCTCAGCCAGAGGAGCTGTGCCAGTGCGGGCGGCCCCTGACCCGGCACCCGCGCAGCGCTGCTCCCACGGCCGTGCCAGCAGCAAGGAATGCATCCTCCAACCCCCTGCCAGGGCAGCAGCACAGGCTTTCCTGGGCCATGGGCCGGGCTGTGGGCTTTCCCAGAGGCAGCAGCCCCAAAGGCAAAATGCTGCTCTTGGAAGGAAAGCAGTGTGGGGTCTGGATGTGGCCCCTTGAGCCTGCCCTCTGACGTGCTTGGGGCCAGCCAGTGTTGCCTTGCTGGCTCACAGTGGGACCATGATTTGTTTCTAAAGCTTCTCACCAGTTTTGGGAGACTGGAACCAGATGACAAAAGGCTCTCTGGAGAAGACATCCTCATCCCCAGGCTGGGTGTCAGGGTACTGGTAGGTTTCTTTCACTGATACCAGATGTTGCCTGCAGCAGAATGAACAGGATAGGGGATGTCACACTCTTGGCTCCCTGGGACATGTCTAACACTGACTCCATGCTCTGACCTGGACTCTGGGCCATATCTGGGATGGATACAGTTATTCTGGTGGCTGTGCTGGGATGATCCCCACATCCAGGCACAGCCCATCCCACCTGCACAGCCTGCACCTCTCAGAGCACAAGCACCATGTCCAGCCCATCTGCAGGGGGCTGTGTCCCAGAGGGTAGGGTGAGGGGCTGGCCTGTGGGTGAAGGGGGCTCACTCACCTGTAGATGAAGGCATACTGCTCCTTGTAGCTGTTCCTTCCCAGCCTCTTGCTGGCCACGCACCTGTACTCCTCCTTTGGCTCCTTCAGCTGACTGGAAGGAAAGTGGTGTTCCTGAGTTTATTTCTGCTCTTGTAAGGGGCTGAGAGGGAGATGATTTTGCCTGTGCCCAAGGGTCAGGGCATTACCTGCCTGACCTCAGAGGCTGGTGGGTACAGACCATAAACCCAGCTCAGGATCTGGGCCCTTGTTCCATTGCTTGTTCTTCACTCTACCTTCTCCCTGATCATTTCAGCCTCTCCTTCAGCTGGGTCTCATGTCCAGCCAGCTGAACGTGCTTGTTTCCTCTGGACTGTCACTCCAGGAAAGCAATCCCTAATCTAAAGCAGTTCCTAGCCCTGCAGGAAGGTGGCTGTCCTGCTGCAGCCTGCTGCCAGCCTGGTGAGAGCACTTCGCTTCCCTTCCCTTCTTTTATCCTTTGGGAATTAATCTATAGCAAATTAAATCTAACTTGGTTATTCTGATTTAAAAATGTGTTCTACAGTGGTCTGGAGCTGGCTTTGCTCCTGTCCCTCAGTGAGACTGCCAGAGCCTGGTCGGTCCTTGACGCTGGGCAAGAGCCCAGACCCTAAGGTTTCACCCCAGTAAGGTGGCACTGAGCAGAGCACAGGCCCTTGCCAAGCATCTTTCCCAATATTTGTCCATTTGCCCGTGGCCACCCTACCTGGTGAGCTTCTCCACTAGGAGAGGACAAACTCGGTTCTTGGTCTCCTTTATTTCCATCAGCAACATGAGGTCACAGCGGGAAATGATCTGCAAGGGGAAGGAGCAAGAGGAAGTTTGTACATGGCAGCTTTTAGAGGATTAGGAAGGGGTTAGAAAGAAGTGGTTACTGGCATGGGGGAAGTCCTTCGTGGAAGAAGTGGCATCCAGCCTGGGATCGTGGGAGAGGAGCAGGGGCTGGAGCAAAGCTCTTCTGCTTTCAGAGCTGCTGCACGCCCCAGCAGGAGCTGGGAGAGGGAACTTGGGAGCAGAGTGGTTTCAGATTCGCTGAAAAACTTTGGCACCTGGCCCTGAGGAGGAAGTGTGGAGGGGAAGGGGCAGCAAGAGCCACTGCTGTGGGTCTGATTCTACCACCACCACCACTGCTGGGGTGCTGTCCCTATCCCCCCACACTCCTTCCCTACAATCTGCATTCACCAGTTCCAGTCTATTGCACAGCCCCCTGAAACAGCCCCTGGAGCCCAAGGCAACCCTGTCTGAGCACAGGGTCCCTGCACCTGTGGACTGCACAGCTCAGAGGGACTGCAGGCTCAGCTCCCACAGCTTCTGCTGGGATTCCCCTTGGGAAAGCCCAGCAAACACAAAGCCCATCATGCTCAGGGGCTTCCCTCTGCCCAGTTTCATTGTTCTTTAAACATTATGGGTGATTTTGGCTGGCAAAAAAAGCACCTCTTTTTGTCCCCTGAATCTTAGCCATAATTATCCAAGTTACCCCATAATTCAGTATATACTGCCCACAGAGATGACAGTATAGAAGAGCAGTCTGGAAATGCAAAGCCAAGCAATCCACTCTTCTCTGACAGTTTGCAATGAGAGGATTAAAACCCAACTACACAATGCCATTCCTCACTGAAGCCATTCTGCACACACAGCCACCCCACGAACACCGAGCACCTTGTCCTCCCTCACTGTGGCCCTTGGAGGCACTTGCAAAGTTACAAATTTAAAACGTGTCTCTTTTTAAAAGCAGAGTTATCTTCAGTTTCTGCAGAGGCAGCCTGATGGTGAGGGTTTGCTTTCATAAATCAGCAATTGGGCTTTTCAGATTTGTACCAGACTCTAAAATGACAGATACTATTTGCTGTCCTGAGAATGGGTTTACCTAGACAAGAATATGTGAGAAGAGTTAGCACATAAGGAAGGTAAATAACATATCACAAAACAAAGCTCTGTGGATTCAAAGTGAAAATTATTTTTACTATGAACTGAGGTTTTCCTCCTTTCCTAACTCCATTTCCAAAGGAAACAGCAAATGTTGTTTCTGTTATATTCCCATGCAGGCTAAAATAACAACAAATATTCTATTCAACCACAGGCTGATTTTTACTTTAAGAGTACAATATTTTTTAAATAATTCAGTCTTTTCTTTTTTACTTGAAATTTAACCATGGAAGACAAATAAAGTGCAAGATTCCACATCTAAGAAACCCTTGGAAAGCTCAGTGCCCGTCTCACCCAGGCGAACGAACGTACCTTCACCACGGCATCGACGACTTCGGGTCTGGCTATTTTAGTTTCTCCAAAAGACCTCACATTGAAGGAGCAGATTTTTAGGCTCAGAGATGGGTTGAAATGGAAGAGTGAAAGTAAGAAGAAGAGCAACATCTTCATGGAGTTGGGCAAAATGGGTTTCTGCGAGCGTGCCTATAAATATGTGTGTGTGTGTGTATTTATGTATCCGTCCCTCTGCGGCTGGTTGGGAGGCCAAACTGAGCAGTCAGCTGTGTCAATCACGAACAGGAATCACCATTTCCTCCTTGCCCTCACTTCCATCTCCCAGCACAAAGCAGCATGGAGACTTTGAACTTCTGCCTGGGGGGAAAACAGGCTCTTCTGAGCCAACATCTGAATCCTGGCAGAGCAACTGCTGCACCAGAACCCAGCACCCTGCCCACAGGGATACACCCGCTGTGGGATGCTGGCCATGACTGGGCACCAGCTGGGACCACTCTGGGCAGTGCTGGGCCAGGACCAGGCTCCCTGGGTCATCCCAGACCAGAGGTCAAGACCAGGGTCTGGAAGGCAGCAGAGGGGAAAAGTGTGATTTCTGGAGGGCACCAGAAACCCCATGGGAAGGGACCATGGGGCAGCCATGGGAAGATATGTGATGCCCCAGCACTGTCCCTTAAATTCCTGGCCAAGTGTCCCCAGCACAGCAATCTTGGTTTGTGCACGTGTGTCTAGTTTGTGCTGCGTGCTGGAAGGGGACATGAGTTTGGCTAAAACAACACTCCAGTGAGGATGCTGCAGGTGGGATGGCTTGGTCCCCTGAGGTGGCTTTTGCAGGGAAACCACCCCCCTACCCTCCCTGAATCCTCTACCCTCAGGTAGAGGGTAGTGTCAGCCCTCAGCCAGAGACACATTTGCTGGCCCCCAATGAAGGGTAACAGTGGGAGGTGTAACAAGAAGTCAAGCTAAATGACACTTTTAAGTGTCTTGAATTTTGCTCCCTGTGCTTGTCCCTCTTCCTTTCTCTGGGAACAGCCACACAGCCTGCCTGCAGCCTGCTGCCCGAGCAGGTCTAGATCCAGAGTCAGCAGGGCACGGCTGCCACCGCTGAACCAAGTGAGCAGGCTCAGGTGGAGCTGGCACAAAGCAGTGCATGGAGGGGCTCCCAAAGACACAGCACAGCCGAAAGCAGCGAGATCCAGGCCTTGCTAGGCAGGCAAGTTCTCCAGGGAGCATGCTGCAGGTGTTGGAGGGAGCTCCACAAAGCTCTTTTGGCCAGAGAGGAATTGGGAGCACTGGCTGCCAGCAAGGGACGTGCCACCCTGTGGCCTCAGTGTTTGCCTACCAACAGAGCTGCTTGGGGAGTGAGCACCTGGTCCTCCAAAATGACAGGGCTTGGGCACTGCTTCCTCTCCACTGGGTCTCCAGTGAGACAGGACAGGCTCTGGAGGAAACGAATATAGAGGGAGGGGAGAGAAGGCAACAACCTTGAGGGTTGTAAATCTCCGGCTTGACCTTGCTAAAAGCACAGCCTGAGCCAAGCGCTGGCGACAGCAGCTGCAGTTTCAGGGTCAGAGTCATCAAAACCCAGAGTTCCCCCCAAAATCAGGCTTGTTTTGGCTACCCTGACATCAAAGAGCGAGTGTTTGTTGCGGTGCCCATGACGAC
Source organism: Climacteris rufus (assembly GCA_013398175.1). Taxonomy (NCBI): domain Eukaryota; kingdom Metazoa; phylum Chordata; class Aves; order Passeriformes; family Climacteridae; genus Climacteris; species Climacteris rufus. The sequence continues at coordinate 260,621 of VZRZ01007449.1, read as the reverse complement.
TCCGACCCTGAAGCACCGCGGCCGGTGCCGTGTTTGCCCCCAGGGCTCCTGGCTTATCAGCCACCCCGCTCGCCTCCACCCTGGCACCGGGAGGGGACGGGCAGCAGCCAGGAGACCCTGGAGGGGTGACACAGGGACCTCATGTTCCTGTCTGCACCGCTTTACTCCCTGTTACTGCACTTTCTGTGCATGCACTCTTCTCTCCTTATCAGATCCTAAGAGATGCTCGATGTGGGTGCATGAACACTGACAGTTCAGGGCTGCCCTCCTCTTGCACAACAGGGTGAAGCTGCTGGTGAAACCAACACAGTTTGGGGTTCTTGTCTCTGCCTGGAATTACGCCGGTTGAGGGACACCCTCTCCAGCTGAGCAGCACCTGTGGGAGACTCCTTAATAAAGCCCCTCCTCAGTCTCTCCCTCCCAAGGGAGGAAAGGCAGCCGAGGAGGCTGGAGGTGATGCAGCAGCCAGCTTGGGCCAGGGCTCAGCAGTGAGTAGGTGCTGCCCAGGGCCCTTTGTCAGCTTTGCTGACAGCCTGCAGTGGGTCCTTGGGGGTGTGGCTGGTGTGTCACTACCTCTGGAGGAGCAGCTCAGCCCTCCAGCTTCTCTGCTCTCCCAAGAAGGTGCTGTGGGAGGGATGGGGTGGGATGTGTCCCTGTATCCCACACCTCTTAGGGTCCCCACGGGACAGTGGGGTGCAGGGTTCCCACAGAGATGTGGGGGTTCCTCCTCTCCCTTCAGGCACATCTGCTTCCTTGTGGCCGCAGCCCTGGCTGCCTGTGGGGAACCCACAGAATTGTTTTTGTTGGCAGAGATGGAGTGAGAGGATCTCTGAGGTTTCCTGTGCCTCTCTGGGAAGGCTGGAGGGAGACACTGCGGGGTGAGCCCACATCCCCTCCTGCTCTGGCAGAGGAAGCCCACTCTGGGCTTGCAGGGCAGCGTGACTCAGAGGATGCTCCCCTGGGCTGCTCGGGGCTTGGCTGAAGCTTCATTTCTCCTCCATAGGCAAGATGTGGTGTCCATGCTGGCCAGGGGTTTGGCACTGCTGGGAACACCAGGGCTGCTGTGCCCTCCAAACAAAGGGTGTAGAGCCTGGCCTGGTCTGCCTGACCCCGCTCTTTGGAGTGTCCCTGCTGCCCCACTCGACATCCCCATGAGCCTGTTCCCCCAAAGGGGAGATTGGCTCCAGGCAACCACAGGCAGCAGGGGCAGAGGTGGTGCTGGGTGTGAGGGGACAGTGCAGGGAGTGGCACGCCCAGGCTGGTGCTCCCCAGATGCCACTACAGTTCTGTTTTCCAGGCAAGGGACCTCCCCTTCCACCCACCAGGCTTTAAGGTATTGCATGTTTCTTAATTTTTACCATTTTTCCCAAACTGCAGCTCTGTCAACAGCTGCTGTGGTGAGGGGAGGTCCAGGAGGAGCCAGCCCCAAAGTTGTCAACATCACTGTGCAAGTAGGTTCCTCTGGGCAAATGAAATGACCTTTGGGCTTTTGGTGACGTTATCACAACCATCAGGCAGAGTATTTTATCTCAGTCTCCTGGACTTTCAAGTTAATAAGTAGCAAAGCACTTGGGCCATTTAGTATTGCTAAAGTTCATAGCTGGGGTGCAGACCATGTATGGTCATTTGTGAAGTGCTTTTGGTGCCAATATAATTGTCCTGGTATGACCCTCTGGAATTTTGGTGTAATGAGGGGTGAAAGTATTTGTTGTGCAAGATACGTGGAATGTTTTGAACCAATTCTTTGACGTTTAGTTTTTATTTATAGTTCTGGAAGCTAAGTGTTCTACTTAATTAATTACTGCCAAGGCACAATTCCTTTGCTGGTCCAGGACTCTGAGAGGGTATTCTTTTTCAGCTTAATGTGTCAGTATTGTTTAACTAGTGGTTTAAAGCATGACAGCCTGCCCACTACCAGGCAGTCCAAGGAAAAATGCCCCATCATGGTTTCAGTTTCTTGGAAGGAGGTTGCTTAGCCAAGCTGTAGGGCAGCAGGAGGTAATCTGAAATGCAGGCTTTGATGCATGACAACAAGATGAGACTTTGAAGTTAATCCTCCATAAAGATATTGCAGCCACCAAACAAGGTTTTGTGACAATAAGTACACCCATATTGTTAGCAGCGAAAGATGTAATTAAAATGTGTGTAATATATGCATTAAGTTTGAGTAGAGTTAAGAAAGTCTTATTTAAAGCTGTTGTTAGGCAAGTAGGCCTGGCTTTATAAGGTTTTAACACATTGTGCCTGTGTTTGTCCCAGGTTGTGCAATGAGGCCACCGAAGAGTGACAGGGCAGCTGCTCCAAGCGGTGCCCAGAGGATTTATTTACCCCTGTGCTCACCCAGAGCTGCTGTTTGCAAACCGGGGTGAGCCAAGGTCTCATCCCTGTCCTGGGGGGTGAATTTTGATGGCTTGTGTTACTAAACTGGCCCTGCTTAGGACATGGCAAGGCCTTCCTCAGCAGCAGCCCCACCGGCTCTGGGGCACACCCTGCCCAGCACTGTCCCATCCCCTGGGGACGGCTCATGGGGCCACCACAGTGCCAGTGGAAATGGCTGGGACGAGACACCCTGGGAAGGTGATTCACCCTGCCAGAGCAGCGTGCAGTCACTTGCTATGATTGCAAACAGCCTCACCACGAGCCCTGGGGATCCATCACCCAGCAGTGGGAAATAATATGGAAACCTTTCACCTAGTGGAGCAATGCTGCTTCTCAGCTTGCTGAGGCAGAAGCTGGAGTTCTCCACAGCTACCCTGGCCTGAATCCAGCCAGAGCTTCCACCTTCCTATGGAAAACAAGACTGTTTACATAAAAGTCTCGTTGCCTGGTTTCTGGGGCCACGGGACAGCTAATTCTGATTATTTTTAAATTTTTTTTTTATCATGTGGTTGCTCTGATTTAGAGAGGCATTTTGTTTCTGACTGGATCATAAGTCATTGTTGTGGTCATCCTGTGTCCTGCTCACAGCATCAAAGCTGTGCCCCTGTGCGGGTGGGAAGCCCAGCTCCTGACACTGGCATTGGGAATGAGTCATTTTCGGCTGAGGGCCAGGACAGCTCCGAAACGCCGGCAGCCTCGGGGGTGACACACGGGTGACTCGGTCCTTGCCAGCTGCCACAGCTGGGTGAGGAGTTCTCTGTGGGCTGAGAGAAGAAACAAAACACAAGGGGCAGGTAAGTGCAGGAACTGGCCTTAATTTGGGCTCGCCACACTGCAACCACCCCAAAGACGGCTTTGCAGGGTCCTGCCGAGGTGCCTGGGGAGCTGCTGGGGCTTCCTTTGAAGCCTGGGGCTCATCTCCTTTCTGTGGGCACAGGGAGCCCAGCTGTGCCTTGCACTGTCCCCACAGCCCCCCTGTGCCATCTGCAGAGCCCAAGATCTCCTCCACTGCACTGGGGCAGCCTCAGCCCGTGCCTGGCACAGCCCTCCCAGCACTGCAGACTGCCTCCCTCCCCGGGCTGGCACCTGTTGAAGCCCTGGCCTTGTCCTGCCAGTGGCTGGATCAGTTGAGGCCATCACCACTGAAGGACACTCTCAGTGACTCTTCCCTGAGCCTGCACACTGAGCTTGTGAGAGCAGGTTCCCTGCTTAGCTCATGCCACGTTTCAACATAAAACCACAGCAGTTCTCTGCTTCAGCTCCTCTATTTTAAGCACCATCATTAGCTATGACTGTATCCAGGGGCATTCCTACCAGGTGGCCTGGAATAACCACGGGGTGCGTAATCCATCCCTGGAGTGAGCCAGCACTGCCCTGCATGTGTCCCGTGGGAGCCTGGGGCCCTGCATGAGAAAGTTGAGCAAACAACTACGACTGCAAACAATGTTTGAAGGCTTGTGAAATACCTCCCCTGTCCACTTAGGTCATCTCAGCGGAAGCTCAGCTTTGTTTAGCCCAGCTTAGCTGGGACAGGAAACCCAAAACAGGCTGTGCCTCAACTTTACCAGGCCACTTAAAACCTTCGATTTTTAGTTATAAATCTCTTCTGACAGCTCATGTTATCAAAAGTTTATGGTTATTGTGGTAAACTCTGACCTGGAAAGCCCTTTACACCAGTGATCTCATCTCCCCCCAGCCTGCCAGGCCAAAGGGACATCCTTTATCAAAGCACAGGTGTGGTGAGGATTTGACCCAATTTGCATTTACTCAGAAGTGATCTAATTTCCAATTTAATTAAGTTTTCTCATAATTTTTTGGCATATCTTAAAGGTACACACCAGCCTGATACACGATCCAGGGGGAATGAAATTTAATTTGCTTATAGCAAAATGATTCAGGTGGCAGTTTTAAGAAAAATCAGAGCAGGTTTCTAAATGCGAGTTGAAATGCAGCTCCTGAGAGCCAATAGTGTCATCTGTTGGGAAGAAAGGGCAGGTAAAGGGTTTGTAACCTATATGTCAGACTTACTTTTACACCTGAAATAGGATCTTTATAAGGGGGATGCTCGGATTTCAACCTCTGTGCCCTTCCCGTGGAAACATGGCAGAGCTCTGTGCTCCCTGATCACAGCTCTCCCCAAGACCTGGGAAGGGGACAGCTGTCCCCCACCCCAAGCTTGCTCCCAGGCCTTGTGCAAGGGGGCTGTGAGGTTTCTGTGTGGGGTGTAGCGCTGCATTGTCCTTTGCACCTCTGTGGCAATTGTATTGCATCCCCTTCACATCCCTGTTGTAACCCCCGTTGTATCCACCCTTGTGTCTCCTTGTTGTAACCCTGTGGCTGCCCTATCAAATTCCTTCCTTTATCCCTGTTGCATCCCCATGGCAACCCCACTGCACGGATTCTGTAGCATCGTTGCATCCTCCTTGCCTCCCTGCTGTGTGTGCCTTGCATACACCCTTACACCCCTATTGTAACCCTAACCCTGTTGTACCCCACTGTACCCCCGTACCCCTGCCATGTCTGCAGCCCAGCTGTGTCCCTCCCTTACACCCCTGCTGAAGTCACACCACGTCCCTCTGTTGCCACTCTGTATCCCCTCTCGCACCCCCATGTGTCCCCCCTTGCATCCCTGTTACACCTTTTACACCTTGTGCGCTTCCACTGCAGCCCAGCCGCCCCCCTGCTGCAACCCCGCTGCACTCCCATCACATCTCCCACTCCAACTCCACCGCATCGCCCTTTCCAAGTCTGTTGTGCACCCCGAGGAAGCCCCACGGTTTCTATCCCTGCATTCCCTTTGCAGCTTCCTTGCACTGCCGCTCGCAGCTCCACTGACGCCCCTTTACATCCCCCCTGCAGCCACCTCGCGTCCCCTGTGCACCCCCGCCGGCCCAGCACAGCAGCGCTATTGCATCGCCCCTTGCAGCCCCGCTGCAGCCCCGCTTTTGCCCCTCTCCGATGCCCGTCTCGGCCCAGCCGTGTCCCGCCTCTCCC
>VZRZ01007449.1:212815-254831 GCA_013398175.1 Climacteris rufus | reverse complement strand
CGGGATGCGGGGCTGACGGTAGCGATGACAGCACCGGGGGGGGGAAGTGAGCGCAGCGGGGGCCGTTCCGCTGGCCGGGTCTCCCCGGTCCCAACCCTGGCATCGCTGGGGGCGGGCAGAAGATCACGAGCAAAGGCAAAATCCAAGGAAAAAATGAAAATATATATATTCAAAGACTTGATTAATTTGCCTTTACATTCCGGCCCCCCCCCCAGCAATTAATCATTTGATGGCGAGGGGTCTGGAACAGGACGATCTTTAAGGTCCCTTCCAACACAAACCGTTCTATGATTGTGAAGGGTTCCACGGTCTCAGCTGCTGCTGTTTGGAGGATGCTGTCATTTTACCGGAGGAGGATGCTTTGCGGGGGGCTGTGTGCTGAGAGAAGGGGCCTGGATGTGGCTCCCGGATACCCCGACCTCATCCCTGCCCAACTTTTTCCTACCCCCGTCCCCAGGGAAGGGCTGGGTCCGGGCCCCCCGTGCACCGGCTGTGCCGTGCGCGCTCTGCTGCGTGCGTGTGCAGCGGGATGAGGATGGCGGCGGGGTCCGGAAGGAGGATGGGCACGTTATGAATTTCTAAAGCAGCAGCTGACTGGCAGCACAGCCTGCCTGGGTCATGCTTCTCATCCACCTTGTCCCCAGGCTGGCTGGGCAGTGATGCTGACGGCTCATCCCTGCGTATTCCCAGCCTGGAGAGCAGCAGCAGGCTCAGGGACCAGCCCAGGCTCTCCGGCTCATGATTGAGCCATGTTGCACAGATACAAACATGTCAGAGATGTACGTTTTGTGAAACGGATAATGATCTCATTTCTGCCATCTATAAATAAATGAAGGTGAAAGGGCCCATTTCCTACTCTGCAGCTCACCGGAGGAGAGCTGGATTGAGAGCTGGCAGACTGACAGAGATCTTTCAAGTATTACTAGATATTAAATTACAACTTCACTGCGATTAGCACGTAAAGAATCACACAGCAAACTACACCAACTGGGGAATCGTAGTATTAGTTATGTCACTGTTTCTGGTCAATGTTATTTTTCTGGCTGCAGAGGATGCAAGGGTGAGGGAGTTTCCAAGGGAAAGGGCTCACTTGCATGTTTTGGGTTTTTCTTTTTACATGGTTAGTGGTCTGAGTCGGGGTTTCTGGGGGCTCCACCTCAACCACTGAGGTCCCTCAAAGCCCCCTGTTTCTGCAGTGGGATCTTAAAATTGGTTGATGCTTTTTCCTTTTCAGATCTTAAAAAAAAAAAAAATTAACATATGCCTAAATGTGCTGCTCAGCTTTCAGCTATTTGGTGATTTAACTCAGGTGTCAGATCTGGACTGTGCCAGGTGCAGGTGGGGTGAGCAAAACCCTGGGTGCAGAGCAATAGCAGTTGTGCAGCTCAGTCCCAGTGAGCACAGCCCAGGACAACATTTGTGCCTGAATGTTGGCAGTGAGGACACATATGTGATTCCTGTGTTGTGAAATCCTTGCTCAGGCATCCCATCTGCCACCTTGGGATGGGTTTTGTGCTGCTGCCTCTTATGTGGGGCTTGTAAAAACCAATAGATACACCCGAGCTGCACTGTTGGGTCTTCCCCAGCCTCCCTGGAGTGACACACTGAGCTTGAAACGGGAAAAATACCTTTGTCCCGTGGTCTTGGGACTGTCACCAACATACTGCTTTCTGTAGTAACCCACAGAGCCCTCTCACCTGTTGGCCCCTCTGTTTGGAGCTGTTGAGGCCCTTGCTTGAATTTGGCACATGGGAGGAAGTAGGAAACAAGTGGAGATGTGGCACCTTCCCTTAGCATCTCTCCTGGGACCGTGCCATTACCTGGGGTGCCTCATTTGGGGATCCTCCCACATGGGACACAGGCTGTGGTGGTGGTTTGTGCTTGTGGCTTGGCTGCCAGCATGGGAACCAGTGCCCCTGGTTTGGCATCCTGTGCCCTGCCACGTGTGCAGTGTGCTTGGCATTATCACCTCCATCATCACACATCATTTATCAGAGTTGCCTAATTGATGTTTTCAAGTTAATTTATGAAGTAAGTGGAGATCCTTCCAAGAAGCAGTAGCAACACTTGGGGCCACTTGCTGTGACTCTCGGTCACAGAGCAGCTCAGAGTGACGGATGAGCTGTGGTCTGAAGACTTGGGGCTGTTACCAGAGGGCTCGTTTTCATTTTCAGCCCACAGTGTGTCTTTAGCTGCTAGCAAAGAACTGTGCCTGGGGTGATGCTGCCTGGTCCTGGTGCAGCAGGGAGGGTGATCATCCCCTGGGCAAAGCACCATGGCAGGGGCTGGCACTGTGGGTGCTCCCACGAGGCTGTGGGGAGCCCTGCAGCACTGCTGGGTGCAGGGGGGGCTCTGTGGGGCTGGGGGTGCTGGGGACTGTGGTGATGGTGGCTGCCCCTGACAGCAGAGCCGGGCCTGCCGGCATCCGCCCTCCCACTGCCTCCATCGGAGGTAGCCATGGAAACCAGCGGCGATGCTCTGCCCACGCAGGAGGAGGTTCGGCAGCGCCATGGGGCTCCCCGAGCATCCCCCCCAGGCCCCCAAGGGCAGCGGGGCCCCGAGCGGGGCTTGCTGGGTGTGCGTGGCCGGCCTGGGGCGCCGGGGCTCCCGTGGCTGCCGCGGCGCTGCCGCAAAGCTCCGGAGCGATGGGGACAGCAGCCCCGGCCGCCCCTGGGCCTGCAGCCCTGGCAGTGGGGGACTCTCGCCGGCATTTTCTGCCTTGAAGCAGCCCCCGGTGCTCCTGCTGCGTGGCTCCGGTGCTCCCATTGATCCTCCAGCGTGAATTTCCCGGCCAAAAGCTGCGGGCGAGTTCAGTCCAGCATTTTCCTGCCTCTCCAGTGATTTCCTGCGGCTGCGCTTCGCTTCAGCCTGTCTCACACGGGGAAGGCTCGGGGCGGGGAGGGGGGGCACGGAGAGCGCTTGGAAAAGCACCTTTAAGACAAAGAGGAAGGGGACGAGAAGCAGCTTAGCTGGCTTTGTTCTAATAGCAGTAATCACCTGAAGGGCGAGCATGAGCCCGCGGCGCTGGGTCCGCTGGGCTCGGCTCCCGCTTCCTCTCCGATGGCAGCTCGCACTTCGCTCCTGCTTGGAACAAGTGCACGCAACGGAATTTACTGTAGAAAAGACCATATCTACATAAACAGGGGAAAGGTCGGTCGGAAGGTGAATATAAGGCGTCTTGAAGGGAAGCTGGTGTGGCTTAAATACCCCAAACTCACCAGGCTGCCGAGCTTGAAGGGAGGAGTAAAAGCAGCACTGCGATTTTGACCTTGTTTTTCTCCTCTTCTGACAGTGCTTTCAGACACTGCCGCTGCCCACAGCGAGCAGGACTTGTGCCGAGAGGAGGAGGGGAACTCTGCAAGGTAAGCCGGGCTTTTTAAAGGCTTTGTCCTTCTCCTTTAGCTTTCTAAAAGCGGCGGTGGAGGTGGAGGCACAGGCGGTGACCCCGCGCCAGGGAGCGCAGGGGCTCCCACCTTCCCACGCCTTTTCCTGCCTGCAGCCTGCTCTCGTTACGGGTCACCCGTGGGAACAATGGCCATTTTCTGTGCTTCATTTCTGCCCTGCTTTGGTGACGTCGCAAAAGGCAGCGAGTGCTCTGGGTGGGCTCCCTGGCAGCCCTGTTCCCGTGGACAAGGTTTATCGGTTGCATAAAGTGTTTATCTATGAACAAGCCGCGCTGTGATCAAGGATCTTTCTACAAAATGTTAATTAAATGCATAACGGCGCGTTGTTGAGGCTTGAAGACGGAAATGAGGTTTAGCTTTGTTAAGGAGGTGCCCGGTGGAAATATCTACAGTATTCCTCAAATTTCACTTACTCCTGTTTTCCCTGGGGGAAGAGGGCAAATCTGGCTGATGTTCCAGAGGTTGTGTAAACCATTTCAGCTGGTTGTGTGCAACGTGGGGGTCCAGTGTGACCCAAAGTGACGGCGTCTGGGGGCGGGACGCTGTGACTGTGGTGACTGTGTTCCTGTTCCATGGCATCACACACCACACACACAGCGCTGGCAGTCTTGCAGGAAGCTGGGAAACATCTGACTGTCCTGGCACGGAGCAGTGTGGAGGTGGCGAGGGGGGGTGGGTGGCTGGTGGGAGAGCAGGCATTCAGGATGTTTCGTTTTATAAACGTGGGGCAATTGTGCTGGTGCAGAGGAAAGGGGGAGCCCTGAGTACGTTAGCAGGGGGAATTAGAGGAGATGTGTGTGTGGCAGCGTTTAATCTCCTAATGAGAAAAATATATCCCAGCTGCCGCTGGTGGGGACAGTTCAGGGACAAATATGACATTGTGTGAGAGCTCGTCCTTGCACCCAGCGTCCTCCACCAGCTGTCCCTGAGATTTGTCTGAAGGATTCTGGGGAGCAGGGATGGGGACCAGTGATCCACAGCAAGTGCAAAATGCGGGGCAGAAGCGAGGATGTGGGGGTGGGGATAAATTTGTCTCAGATAAGGGCTGGACACCAAAGAGTGCCCTGCCAAGTTGTTTCCTTCAGTTCCCGAGGCCATTAATAGGCTCTGCTTCCTTGATTAGTTAGTGCCTGTGCAGAGCGGTAATGAGAGCTGGGCTCAACCCATCAATTCTAGGTCAGTGGTTGTGTGCTGGGGATTTGGGATCAGGCAGGGGGGGAGGGAGACAGAGCTGGACGCCTGCCTCCAAAAAGAAACATGGAGCCTGCCTGAAGCCAGCCCTGCCGGCACCCTTCGGGGAGAAAGGCTGCCTGCACCCCTCGGGGGGCTGTGCTTCCTGTGCCTGCAAAGTGTCCCAAGGGCCATGTCGTGTCCTGTCAACCCGGACACGTTCCCTGCCTGTTAGGAGGCTCCTTGCCCGTTTGAGATGTGCTCCCCTGAGAGGACAGCACTGCAATAATTAGATCCATTAAGGAGAAGCATAAGGAGAAATAACTGGGTTTTAAAACTGAAGGAGATTTTGCTGTGCTCCTGAGTGGTATCCTTTGTCTCTTGCAGAGCCACTTTCCTCCCCACCTGGCAGCAGAGTTCTCATTTAGCAATGACTTGTCATAATTTCTGGTTAACCTCTGCTCCTTCCCTAAGCACAGGCAGGTGAGGCTGGGTGGTGAGGAGCAGCATGGACCTGGATGTGCTGAACATGTTTGTCATTGCCGGCGGCACCCTGGCCATCCCCATCCTGGCCTTCGTGGCCTCCTTCCTCCTCTGGCCCTCGGCGCTGATCCGCATCTACTACTGGTGAGTCCGGGCCCGGCTGCCCTGGGGGTGGCACGGGGGTGGCACCGGTGCCCAGCAGCTCCCCACACACACAGGTCACAGTGGTGGGGATGCAGCTGGGTGTTCCTGCCCGTGACAGCGATGGCAGCAGGTGAGGTGAGGCCCTCCAGGGCCGCACCAGCTGTGTGCAGCTTTAAGCAGGTCTGGGAGAAGGAAATGGCATTTTCTTACTGCATTTTGCTGCTGAGGCTTATGCCTGTCAGGGCCCTTGCCGTCCCAGGGGTTTGGCTGTGCCAAGGGGCTGTTGGCCAGGCTGCCACTGCAGTGCCAGCTTGCAAGATCTCTCCAAACCTTGCTGTGTTGTTTCCCCCAAGGACGGGACTGTGGCTGGGAAAAGCATCGCTGTTGCAGGCTGCCTGCCAGGCTGGCAGCCCTGGCAGTCTGGTGACCTCCCACCTCATCAATGAGGCCGTGGCGTGGGTGTCCCCAGGCTCACATGCTCCCTCCCAGCTGACAGCCTGCTCAGCAGGCAGGGGCTTTTCCTTGCTAGTAATTATGCATGAGGCTTTTCTCCTCCTCTCCTTTTCTTCTGGAATGGAGCATTAAAGAAGATGGAGCGATGCTTTTTCTTATCCCCTTGCATCTTGTCCTTTCTGATACCTACAGTCACTACATCCTTCAGTCCTCCTTTATCCCTGGAAAGCAGCGATAAGCCCACTGGTAGCTTTCCTGTCTGGGTTTCCTGCAAGGAAAAGCTGGAATAACTCCTTTCAGAAGTCGGGGCAGAGTCTCATCTCCCAGCGTGGCACAGGCAGCAGCAGGCAGTGTGGGCAGAGCAGACAGACAGCATGGGCAGAGCAGGCAGCGTGTCAGGCTGCCCTCATGTGCTGCTGGCAGATGGTGATTCCTGCAGTTCAGCTCATGGGGTGTTTCCAAATCCAAATGACCTCCTGTGAGAGGAAGATGTTTGCCCACCACAGCACTCAGATGCAGCAATGGGATGAAGGCTGTTTCTAAAGGCACTTTAAATAGCAGCCTTTTTATTCACAGCATCTGAGAGAGAAGGGAGCATGGGATGAAACCCCCAGTGCTGGGATTGTCACTCTGCAAAGAAGAGGAGGGGCAGTGTCACAGCCTTCTGCTGCCCCAGGGATGTTTGGGTGGTACTGGGTTTGGCAGTCAGAGTGGTTTTGTCCTTTGGATATACGAGCAGCTGGTGGAAGCCAGGGAGGACCCTGATGGGCTGAGGTTCCGAGGAGGATCACTGCAAAACACTGCTGCAGCAGAGCTGAGTGATGTGGTCAGGGTGAAGCCTTCAGCTGCCACAGGCAGGGGTGGGAGGACAGGGCAAAGCAGCTGCAGGGTCTGATGCTGGGAGCTTGGAGGAGCCAGGCTGAGAATAAGATAGAGAATGCCCTGCTGTCTTTGTTCTTTTGGGGTTGTAGATATGGGGCTGAGTGAAAATGCACTGGGGGTAGGTTGGTCTGTGTTTGGCTGAGGGAGGCAGTGTGTGAGCAGGGGTCAGAAGGACTGTCCTTTTGTGAGGGGTATGGTTTCCCATCTCTCTCTTCTCCAGCATTTCTGGCAGTATGAGCTCCTTGCAGGAGTAACTGTGATGCCCTGTGTGTCACAGGCACCTCTTTTGTTAGGGACAGTGGACAAGAAGGGTGGGTTTGCCCTTACTCTTCCTTTCCTATTGGCTTCTTTCCAAGCTGGCTTTTCATGGGGTGAAATTGTTGTGTTTCCCCACCAGCAGAGGCAGGAGAGGTGCAGGCAGCATGGCATGCTGCCCTCCCCTTGCAGCCCTATGCAGCTCCAGCTTTGCAGCACTGCTTCTGGGAGGTTCCCAGGGGAAACGTCTCCCTTCTCCTGTAATTCCCTGCCCCCTCCTCGTCCTCGCTGCCAGCCTGTGTGTCCTCAGCTGGCACAGTCAAGGGTCATTCTGGGCCCCCATACCCATGGTCTCACTGCTTTCCCTGCCACTAATGCGCCTCCCTGCCTGCAGGATATCCAGGGCTGCCCCGCTGACCCTGGCCCTGGAGCCGTCCTGCCTGTACTGCCGCAGGGATTAATCAGTTTAGCTGCTGCCACTAAGTGAGTTAACACCTTGTGAGGGATCAGTTCAGCTTTGCACAGCTTATTTTGCCTTCTGCTGAATTGATCCATTAGGATCAGTTGCTAAAAATGTTATCATCTTGCCCATTGGTAGTTCACACCAGTGCCTTTGAGGCAAGGACTCTTAAGACACTTATTAGGGAGAAATTCACGTCTCCTTGTAGGACCAGCAGAGAGCTGAGATGCTGCTTAAGTCTCACTAACTCCCTCGAAAAAGAGATTATGCTAAAAGAGGATTTCACTATGCATAAGCTTTGAGTGGGCAGAGAGGTAGGACAGTCCAGAAGTGCTGGTGACCTTGCTCTTGTGTCTTAAATAAATTCTGATACGGCATATAAAAGTATTTGCCAGTGTCTTGGCCACCAGGAGCAGCCCAGTAGTTGTCCTGCCAAGGGTTGTGTCTGAGCACAGGGGAAACGCAGAGGCAGCGACCCTGCTGTCCGCCTTGGGCTGCACGTACACATCATGTGTCCAAAGTGTCACCGATAATCTCTGCACAGGTCCTTCTGGCCAGCAGTTTCACTGCATCCTCTGAGCAGGCTGCAAGCATGTGCTGGCAGGAGCTGTCTGCCTCTGCTTTCAGAGGAACAGCCCTGGGGTTAGCCTGGTATCTCCTGGAGAGCTAGATCCTGTGTAAGGATGGTCCCCTCCAGTCCTTTGTGTGTGTAAAAATACATTTTTAAAGGCTGTCTAATTGGTCCATGGGACCCAGGTTTCTGTGGTGTTCCTGGGTGACACGGTGGTTTTGGCTGGGAACTGATGTGCTTCTCTGTGTGGGGATGTTCTCCCATGGATGCAGGACTGTGTCCAAATAACCCAGTGACAGATCCGTGTTACCCACCTGGAAGAACTGCCTCCCTTGGCCTGCCCATCCTGCACATTTGCCTTGCTGCATGTGCTACCACTTTCTCTTGAGTCTCTCTCCTCCTACCAATCTTTGGGCATTTTCAGTTTTACAATTGTTAGTTTGGCCCATCTCCTTTGCCAAATGAGTTCTTTAGGGTCTCTTTTTTTGAAGTTCTTAACAGACAGTGTCTCCACAAGCTGCCTGCAGTGCAGCCATCCACCTGTACTGCACCTGTAAGGGATCGCATGTAAGCACAGGGTCTGTAATCCCAGTAGTCCCATGATGGCACCAGAGTGAGCCCAACCTAACTGGCCTTAGTAAGCCAACAAAATCTGTGGCTGCCTTTGGACTTGCCTCTGGCTTCTGTGGTGGCTGGGCCCTGGTCTTGTCTTGCTCACTGTGTTTTCTCCTCGTTTCCAGGTACTGGCGCCGAGCCCTGGGCATGCAGGTTAGATATGCAAACTACGATGACTATCAGTTTTGTTATTCCTATAGAGGAAGACCTGGATACCGACCGTCCATCCTGATGTTACATGGGTTCTCAGCCCACAAGGACATGTGGCTGTCCATAGTCAAGGTGGGACTCCATTTCTGTCATGCTGCTCCTTGCTGAGAATTGATGGTCCTGGGCTTGGGGGCAGGGTGAGGGCCCAGTGGTTGCATTCATGGGATGGGATGACTGCTGTAACATGCTGGGAACACCTTCCTTAGCTCCATGCTTGTTGCTTGTTGGATCCCTTCACCCCTATGAGATGCAGAGCTGCAGGGGAAGAGCAGTACATACCTGCTGCCTCCATGGGAAGCAAGTCTTGGCTGTGCTTTCTCTTCTTGTCATCCTTGGTACACGAGCTGACTTATTCTGGTGCATGAGTAACCAGGGCTGCTATGAGGAGAGTGACCTGCCCTGCTCTCACCCAGGCTCACCATTTGCCATCCCTGGGCTCTGCAGCAGTTTCCCTGCACTGTAACCATCCCTGGTTTATTTCTGCAGTTCCTGCCAAAGAACCTGCACTTGGTGTGTGTGGACATGCCCGGGCATGAGGGCACGACCCGCTCGGACCTGGACGATTACTCCATTAGTGGTCAAGCTAAGAGAATACACCAGGTAAAGCCCCAGCATTGCACCACCTCTGCAGAGGAATGCGGGGACGTGAGGGATGCTAAGCCCCGTGAGTCCTGCCCTGTGCGCCCTCCCTCCCTCCCCAGGCAGCCAGAGCCACCCGCCTCAAGCTTCTGAGTAGAATTTCTCTAATGACCCTCTAATGGCTCTCCCCTAACAACGCTCCTTCTGCTCCCTGCCAGTTCGTGGAGTGCATCAAGCTGAACAGAAGGCCCTTTCATCTGGTTGGCACTTCCATGGGGGGAAATGTTGCCGGCGTCTATGCTGCTCAGTACCCAGAAGATATTTGCAGCCTGACCCTCATCTGTCCTGCAGGTGGGCAAGGCAGGGGAAACGAGACAGGGAGAGGGCAAGCAGGAGCCCATGCAAAAGCTCAGAGCAGTGCTGGAGGCAGCAAAAGTGTTTAGTGCAAAGCGTTTAGAAATAATTTGTATTTACAGTCTGGAAGTCTCTGGCAAGGCACAGGAGAAAATCACAGCCTTGTGCTGACAGCTAATCTCTAGAGGTTTGGCGTTTGCCCCAGTGTGCTTTGGTTAGAGTTGGGACTAGGGCAAAAGGGACAGGTTCTGCTCTGGAGGAAAGTGTCTTTTCCCTTGGGATGGCAGGCATTTTACATGGCATGTCTGCAGCCTCTCAGTTCTGGAGAGTGAACCCCAGTCTGGCTGTCTGAAAGCCCTGATGTGCTGAAGGCTGGGCTTTGGGAGCCAGAGAGCTCTGATCTCCCACCTTTGGCTGCTCTGAGTGGGAAGAGCACTTCGGGGCTGGGCACAGGTCAGCAGGGTGTCCCCTCCATCCCCTCTATCCCCTCCATCCCCTGAACAGGGGCTCCGGGGAGCCTGGGCATGCTGCAGGAGGCATGGTGGGCAGGGAGCTTCTCTGCCGTGGAGGGTTTGCTGCCTGGCAGTTGTCATAGCAGCTCCTTCCCCCTCCCACGCACGAAAGCGGCTTCCACATAAGAACTCAGGAGCGAAGCAAAGCGAATGTTACCTAGCTACCGGGCCCTGGGGGCGTCACAGTTCCCACTCCCCTCTGGGAGAGGTGTGGACTGCCTCTCTGGCTGTTTCTGCGTGTGAAACCTCAGTGTGGGGGCTGCAGAAAGGTTTGCGATTAAGTTGCTGGGGTATTTTTCCTTTGGTGATGCATGCAGATGCTGAAATTTTCTGTCCAACCCTGTGCAGTGGCAGCCTGGGCATTAGTGTTTGCATGTGCTGACCACATAAAAATAAGTGCTACAGCTTTTGCTGAAGTATTCATGCATGTCTACATCTCATGTAGGGGTTGGCAGTGCCAAGCCCCGGAGCAGGAGAGAGACTGGGTATCTCTGGGTGCATCTTGAGGTTGCTGTCTGTACAGATGTTTACTCCTCCCCACTTCTTAAAATTTTTTAAAGATTGAGGAGGTAGGAAGCCAGAGGCAGGGATGAGGGAGGATGGTACAAGGATGTTTTGCTGCTTGGGCTGTTGGGGGAGTCTCATCTGGGTTTTAGCTTGTGCTCCCCTTCTCATTTCATGCAGGCCTGCCAAGTACCACTGACAACAAGTTCATTAAGCAGCTCCGGGAGCTGCAGGAGTCCAAGCGCATCGACAGGATCCCTTTAATCCCCTCGACACCCGAGGAGATGGCGGATATGCTGAAGCTTTGCTCCTACGTGCGCTTCAAGGTGCCCCAGCAGGTGAGAAGGCTCTGCTGGCTGTGGCCACCGGGAAAGGGGGGCTGGGAGCTGCTGAGGGGGTTTGCCTCTCCCTGAGCCTGCGTGGGGGCAGCTGAGGCGATGCTGGGAGTGGAGCTGGAGCTGCCATCCCTGCTGTCACCCTCAGCCCCGTTCCCAGCACCTTTCCAGCACTTTCCCTTCAAACCCCCTTTTCCAAACTCCTCCTTGCAGCGCCTGCTGGAATTCCTCCTGCCATGAAGTTTTTGGCAGCAGGCTGGGATGTGGAAGGATTTTTTAGTAAATATGGCTGACAGGAAACATTAAATAACTAAGGCAGCTGTTGTCCAATATGGAGGGAGATTGTTCGCTGCTTTTTAAGTAAAAGCAATGGAAACGTTAATTGCGTCATTGTCAAGTGAGAGGAACTTGGCGAGGGGCTGGCTATTAAACTAGTTTTCCTTAGGAAGTCTGGAGTGAGTAGATTGGAGAGTAAGAAAAAAAAAAGTAAGGTAATGCCAAGATCTTTTGGGTTTTTGGCAAAAGAATACAAGAAGGAAGAAAAGTGCAGTCATGGCTGAGGTGGCTGCTGGCCAGGGGCAGAAATCAGGTCTGCATCATAAAGGACAAAATGACTTGTTGCTGAAATACAGTATTGCTTTAGCGTGGTTCCAACAGCCCCACATGCTTAGGAAGAAGCTCATGCTGGGGCCAGGCTTGCTGGGGTGGCAGGGGCTGCTCTCGAGTGCTCTCGGGCACGCTCAGCCCTGTGCAGGGTGTGGCCCCCAGCAGCTCTCCTCTGCTCTCCCTGCAGATCCTCCAGGGCCTGGTGGATGTCCGCATCCCACACAATGACTTTTACCGGAAACGTAAGTGCGCGGTGGCAGCCCCCTCACCAGGCTTTCAGCAGGATCCAGGGGGTGTGGGGACCAGCTGTCCCCTGCCCCCATGTCCCCTGCAAACGGCCCAGCCCCAGCACCCCCCTGCTGCCTTGCTGAGGGCAGGAGGGGGAAATGTCCTTAACAGATTTGGGGACACACTTGGGTTGCTGATAGCAACGCACTGCCACTCCCATGGGTGATGGGGTTGCTGCTTCACCCTCAGCTTCCCATCTGGGTTAACAAGTACCTGTGAGGAGATGGTTTGGTGGAGGGGATCGCTCTGCAGCTGGGCTTGGTGGCAGAGCAAGGACAGCCACATCTGCATGGGTTTCCCAGTGAAGGGATACTGGCAGGACTGGCCCACAGGGACCCCTTTGAGAAGGGAAGGCAAAATGTCTACCTTGTAGGACTGACTCTCCCCTTGCCCCCACAGTATTTTTAGAAATTGTGGATGAAAAGTCCAGGCACTCTCTCCATGAGAACATGAGCAAGATCAAAGCGCCGACGCAGGTCATCTGGGGAAAGCAGGACCAGGTAGGCAGCCCCCTGCTCATCCCCCACGGACCTGTCTCCATCTCTGCCTGTGCCCACCCACAGGGGCACAGTGGAGGCTATGCACGTGTGTCCCTGTCCCCAGTGGGTTTAGATACAGGGGCTTGGCAGAAAGGCAGAAAGCTGACAGTGAGCCTTCTGGAGGGCTGGGGAGTGCGAGGGGGCAGGTGGGGGGTCGGTGCCTGTGCCAAAGCAGGCAAGAGCTGGGAAGAAGAATAAAGTATCAGCAAAGAGAGTTGTCTTGGCAACTGGGAAGAGATGTGCTGTTCGTGGGCAGGCTTCAAGGCAAAGTCTTTAGGGTTGGTGTCAGAGGCAGGAGTGGGAGGGAAGAAGTGGGAGGAAGCAAGCTGCAGGCATGCAGAAGGCTCTATAAATGCAAAGATGCAAGTGTTTGCTTGCAGTGGCACCTTTGCACCGAGCTGGCAGCCAAAAAGCATCCAAAAGAGTTCCCTGCTGCCTGCTGACACTGGCACCACACAGCCTCCCTGCTGTCCCCAGGCAGGGCACTGGCATCACAAGGACTGTCTGCATCCCTGCTCAGCATCTCAGCTGGACTCCAGCGGGGCTTCTCCAGTGCCCAGCAAAGCCCAGCTCTGGCTGTGGCAGTGACTGTTTTTTCCCCTGGCATGCAGGTCCTGGATGTCTCTGGCGCCAGCGTTTTAGCGAGCGCTATTCCGGACTGCCACGTGTACATCCTGGAGAACTGCGGGCACTCGGTGGTGGTGGAGCGGCCCCGCAAGACGGCCAACCTCATCCTGGAGTTCCTGGCACTGCTGCACAGCATAGACAACAACAAGAAGCAGGCATGAGCGTGGCAGGGACCCAAGTGCCCATGCTGGGTCTGTTAAATTGTAAAGTACTGCAGCTTTGATAAGTTCTCAGGGATCTTGTACGAATCGGGGTCAATGTGCCAAAGTCCCTGAGCAAGGCAGAATCACTGATACCTAAATCTATAGCACCACTGGCACAGCGACCTAGGGGCCATTGAGCAACCTCCATAGATACAGGAACAGAAGCAGAGTATCTCCCTTTTCTACTTAGAGATAATTTAGAAACGAGCTGAAATCACCCAGTGCTCCTCACACAGCCGCCCATCTTACCTGGGTTACCAGCACGTAGTTGTTCATGACATTTACCTAAACTATATATGAAGCGTAGGAAGGAGAAAGCATCCTGGACTGAGACTTACAATATTTCTACTACTTAAGAGTCCATCGTGTTGCATGCTGCCGTGCTGTAAGAGAACCCCCAAGTGCTCCAGGCGTCTGCTTGAGTGCTCTTTGTGTAGCTCCTTAACTCATGATTTATGCAGAAGACAACAGAAAACTTCATGTGTGGAAGTCCAATGACTGTATGTGCAAAAATGTTTACACTCTGAGTGGGTTTTTCTAAATCCCTGAATAGCTCCTGTGTATTTGTAATGCCTTAACGCTGCCCAGGGCGCGGTGTCTGCGCACAGCCCGCCTCGCCCGGGGCTGGTTCTCCCTGCGGGCGAACAGAGCCGGTGACAGCGGGGCGCAGGCAGCAGCTTTGCCACCGCTGTGTGAACTGGAGGAAGGGAAAGCGCCCGGGGCTGTTGGGTCCCCGAGCCCGAGTCAGCAATAAGCCCATGGCCAGGGTGTGACTCGACCACCTCGGGTGAACTCTCCTCTCAGCTCCTCTACCACATCGCGCTGCTGAACACCTGGATGTAAATAACGATTTTCTTAATGAATTCTGTGAATTCTGCAAAAGCCAATGCCACCAGAACAGGCGTGAGGCGGGGAGCAGGCTGTGTGCGTGACTAGCACAGGGGATGGGGGCTCCTGGGATCATGGGGTGCCGAGGAGAGCTCAGCTTGCCTGTGAGGTGCTGGGCGGTGGTGGGGAAAGGTTACAGTGTGTCTCTGCGTCCTCTCCATGACTACAACTCCTGACCAAGTGAAACCATAGGTAGAAACAGGCAATAAGACAAGCTACGCTTTACAGCCTGCAGGTGATGTCCAGGGATGGATCCTGCACCTCTCCACATGCGGTCCCTCACTGCCTGTCCCAGGGACAGAGCGCTGGTCCCAGTTTTGGGCAGGGCCAGTGGGTGCTGGAGGGCAAGGCAGTGCGTGGTGCCCTCAGAGGCAAAGCAGGAGGTGGCTGTCACCCCCAGCCCTCCTCGGGGGGTGACAGTGGGTGCTGCTAGAGCCCCCCCAGCCTGGGAACACATACTTGTGGTGCTGACAGCCTCTGCTCGACAGCCGCCCGAGGTACTCCGAGCTGTACATACATCTGAAACTCCCCATCAGCTTCTTGGCTCTTTTTGAGAGAAGAAGCATTGTTCTTTTAGAAAATTAGAAATTTGCTGTTAATTGCTTGATTATTGTTTCTACTACAGGAGTTGGTTTAAAAAAAAAGTTGCTGATAGTTTTATGTGGTAAAGACAGAAAAACTTGTTGGGTATCTATATGGTTTCTCATGCCACAGATTGCTGTATGCAAAGGATTTATATGGCTATTAAAATCTAGTGATTTAAGGAGTCCATGGTCCAATGAGTCTTTTTTCCTTTGAGGAAGAAGGGAGCTGTGGTGTGGGAAGATATAGGGGCCTTGCTCTGCTGCTTTTCTCACCACATTTCTGGGAGATGCAGGTTTTGGCTCAAGGAACATTTGGTAATGGAAAGAGAGATGTTGAAGACTGGGAAGGCTTCCGTTTCGTCTCTTCAAGGACAATACAAATTTTCCTTTTTTCTCTTTATTAAAAGGAGGTGGCACCAAACACTCAAGAAGGAAAATAAAACCTCAAAGGGCAAGGGAATTAGGATTTAAGCACCAAGATTCCTCTTAAAACTCTTGCAAGCGTGTTAAATACCAATTTCATCTGTAATTGCAAGTGTTACTGAATTCATACACTGTGCTAGGAATAGTGTTATATCAATATACAGGCAAAAGTATTTGCATTTCTCCTTTCCCCAGGAGGCTCTTGAGGCCTGGCAGCTGCTTTATTTGCCAGAGGAACTGCAAGGAAGGCTGAGGAGCATCCCCCTGCCCATGCCCTGCAACCGCTGCACTGCTGCAGTGATGCATGGGTCAAGGTGACCCTGTTAATGACCACAGCACAGAGGTGGGAGGGGGCTTCTCCCCCACAGGCAGGGGCTGAGGTTGGGGTGGCTCATCACGTATCGCAGTCTCCCATTGTTCAGCAATAAAACTCCTCAGTTCTATATGGGAGGGGGCTCTGGGTGCTGGCCCATAGGTCATTTCAGCTGCATAGTCAGAGGCAGCTGCTGCTGGTTCTGGTTCTGCTGTGCCTGTGGCCATGCCCAGGCTGAGCCCCCTGTGGAGGCAGGGATGTAAACTGCCTGCCCTGCCAACACACCTGGCTGCTGTTCCCATTAGCCCTCATTTCCTGCTGGGAGCCACAAAAGCCTCACACCATGCAAGGGCTGCCCCCTTGTTTTTGGCTTCTCCTCCCTTGACACTGAGCCCCCAGTGAGCCCTGGCTGCTCTCCAGGTAAGGTTGTGTCTCTGAGCTGTTTATGGGGCTTGAGAAGGGGCAGAGACTTCTCCTCCTCCTGGTGGGTTTGTGTGTCCTGGGAGCAGAACTGAAGGAACCATAAGGAAACCATGGGATTCCAGCTGTGGTGGGCCTGGGCACTGGGACCCTGCAAGTGGCCTGAGCATACTGGCATGGCAGAAGGGAGGTTTGTTGCCTTTTGGTTTGTTGCCTCGTGTATAAGTAGTGCTTTCCTTGTAATCATGTGGCTAAACTAGGTCTGTGCCGGAGCTGGGCTGGGTCAGGAGGCTCGTGGAGGTGAAGCTTCACACAAAAGCTAAGGAAGGAGTAGGCCTGCTTGTTGTGGGTCTTGCTAAAGCTGTTTCTCTGTATCCTGGAAAGAAGCTGCAAAACACCCTAGGGCTGGCTTGAAATAAATCTAATAATGCCTCTGAGCAAGCTGTTTTTCTGCTGAGCATTCAGGTATGTGGTGGTACCTGCTCTTGGCATATCAGTGGGAGCAGGAGGAACAGAGCTGGTGGCAGCCAAGTCCCTGGGTACTTGGGGTGTGCTCTGCTGATGGGTAAAATGTGGTGTCCTTGAAACATGGACCTTCAGGGTTCCACACAGCTGCAGACAGAGGCTTGCCTGCAGTGGAAAAGCATCTTTCTGTCTTTTTTTCCCAGGAAAGGAGATTAATAGCAATTGCTGCCTTGTGGGGGGAGGTTCACCAGCACAGACCTGCAGAGAGCACTGTCTGACAGGCAGAGTGATGCTCGGGGTGTCAGGTGCTGTGGTTTGGGTGCTGTTGTGAGTGTTGGCCACCATCTGGCTGAACCTTCTCCTGACTTGATGTGTGTCACAATCCTCTTGGACACAATATTTTTCCCATGGAAGCCGGGATGGGGGTGCTCTGGAGCATGGCCTCCCTCACCCCCTGCGGAGGGGGCGCCGCAGCCCCCACCCGTGTCCCTGCAGGGATGTGTCCCCCGTGATGCCTGTGGCTGCCTTGAGACATGACAAGGGTGCCCTGCCAGGACCCTCCTGCTGAGACTTGCAGCAAATGCAAGAAAAACACACAGGGTCTGGCGAGGGGTTGGGTTTTGGTTGGTTTTGCTTCTCAGAGGCCCTTTTCCGAACACAAGCCTCGTGGGGGCGGTTTGGGCTTGTTGATTCAATACTCGCTGAGCCCCTAGGGCTCGGTGGCTTCTCCCTGCCATTCCCTGCCCGACAGCGCTGCCTGGCTGCTGCCTCGGCCCGCAGCTCCAGGCATGGAGAGCAAACCTCGGTTTTCCTTTCTTACAGAGAAACATTTTCTTCAGCCACAGGCTCCTTGGTTCTTACGAGTCTTGCTAAGTTTTGTAACATCCTGGAAAGAGGCTGCAAAACACAACAGGGCTGGTTGGAAATAAAACTGATAATGCCTTTGAGCAGGCTGTTTTGCTGCTGAGCACCCAGGTCTGTGGTGGGACAGAGCTGGTGGCAGCTGCTCCCGGATACTTGGTGCGTGTCTGTTGGCTGAAATAAACCTCACTTGGTGTGAAATTTTATTTTTTTGTGCCCAGCAAATAGCTGTGAGCAGGGCGCTGTGCCAAGGGCTGTGGCTGTTGCCAGGAGCCAGGCACACAGCAGGCAGTGCCATCTCACCCCTCTCAGAACCCCGCTCTTTCCCAGAAGCTCTGTTTCGCTCCGGAGAGCAGGACCCGGGCACAGCCCTGGTGTGCTGCTCTATTGATTTTGTTTGTTTTTCTGTGTTCTGGGAAAGCTGGACAGGGGCACTGGGAGAGCAGGCAGGTTTCTGGTAACAGCACTGGGATTTGTGCTTCTCCCGGGTTTGCAAAGTGTTCCCTTGGCCCAGGCTCTGGATTGTCTCTGTGCAGGTGACCTGCATTTCTGGGTGGATAATACCGAGTCCTCTCAAGGCACAGGCACATTCAGCTGCAGGGGAGGCTTCACTCAGGTCTGCCATGGCCTCTGCCTTTGCCACCCAAACACTGGGGAAGACCAGGAGAGCTCAAGCATCAGGTTGGGGTCTGTCTGTGCCCTGAAGGAGCAGCCTGTGTTGCTCCACAGCCATTTCATGGGATGGTAGTAAATTAGGGCTGGGAGAAACCTTGACAGACCAGCCAGGCCATCCCTAGACCATCTCCCACATGAGCCCTGAATGTCCCCACTGGTCTTGGACACCGCACCACAGCTCCCCAGGAGCTGATGGGTTCAGAGAGCATCCTAATAAATAGCTTGGAACTGTGCTGAAATCTAAGCTTATTACTTCTCCTATCCCTGTTGGGTGCTGGTGGAGCATTCATAGCTCCCTGCAGCTCCCTCTTGCGTGTTCACAGACTTCCCATGTCCAGAATAAAATCCTGCAGGCTCTGCCAGCTGCTCCTATACCTGGAGGGATAATGCAGGCAGCTGGGCACAGGATCTGGGCTGACATTTTGCTGGCTTCGAACAGCGGGTATCTTGCAACAGTGTGTTTGAAGAGCAAACATGGCAGTCAGGTTGGCTTAAAATAAATAAGTAGTAACAATAACAACCCCTCCACCCCCCCCCCCCCCCCCCCCCCCCCCCAAATGAGGTGGCTCAGCCTGTGAGTTACCCTTTCCTGCAACCCTGGTCCCCAGCCTGCTTTTGCACCCTGGTTACTCATACCTGGGAAGCAGAATCCTGTGTAAGTCTTTCCAAAACTACATTGTCCTTTGCCCACCCTTTTTTTTTGGCCTATTTGCCAAGATCATCTGTATCCTACCCCAGCCCTCCAGCACAGCCCCTTGGGGTGGCCTCAGCTGTGTATTCATGACAAACCCTGGCCTCCAGCTCAATTACTGAGCCACTGATGGAGCTGTGGAAAACCTCCCACTTCCACAGGGAACCACTGGTAACCAATGAGAAGAATTTTGTTGCATGTTTTGATGCTATCTTGCAGGTTGAATTAATCTTGAGTTTCTTTATTTTCTTTAATTTCTTTATTTTTCTTCTTTTTTGGGAATGACAGAGTCTGGCTTAGCAAAAACCCTACTAAAAAATACAGTTCTTGCTGCTCCCTCTGCTTCAGGGGCCCGTTGCCCTATTGCAAAAGAAAATTGATTTGGAGTAACATGAGTCATCCTTGTTATTGACCATCCTGAACATTTCTAGGTGCTTTGCACTTCCGTTCCCAAGCTGTTCTGGGGTGCCACCTCCAGATCCAATGCCTGGAACATATTTGCCTTAGCATAAATAACCCTTCGTGCTGTCCATGAAGTTGGGAAATATTTGGAGTCCTGACTGATCCCATAGGCAGGAGAGAGGTCACCGGCTTGTTTACAGATCCAGGTGAAGGTTGGAGGACGTGAGGCTGCTTGGGACCATGGGTGTCGAGAATGGGGACCTCACGGGTGCTTTTGTGCCCATGGGGTCCCCAACCTCGATGGCATCCCAAATTTCAACACCTCAGGCCCCCAGCACTTGTGGCGAGGTGGCAGCAGGTGGCAGCAAGGGACCAGCATGGGGAGCTGCTGCAGCGCCCTGAGGGGAGCAGAGAGAGCCCTAATGCTGTAGCCCCTGCTCCAAACTGCTCTCGGATGGGGTCTGATCTCATCGCTTGGGGCTGATGTCCGGGCAGGGTCTGGTCTCTCTCTACGGGATCTGGGTCCCGCGTGTGTCACCCCTCTAAGGGCAAAGCCCAGCATTCCTGTCTCATGCTTGAAGCTGGGTGCTCTCGGGGTCAAATTCTCTCCTTCCATAAGATGTCCAGACTTTGAAGTTTAAGGGCAAGTCACCTCTGAAAGGAGTTAAATAATTAACTTGTTTTGCAAGCTCCTCAATTTGGCCTGCAAGCAAACCCCTCTGTGCTTCTGGGGATGCTGTCACCAGCTCACAAAAGCTGGGTTTGGGTTCTGGCTCAGAGGGGAATGATGTGAGGGACGTGAAAAGGGAAAATGAGGTGCTGCTGGGAGTAGTGTTGGTTCATGCATCCCGTTCTAGGGGGGCTGGAGGAGGTGGGGGCGATGTACCTACCCCCTTTGTCCCTGGAGAAATGATGTCAGACCTCCCATCCCACACAACCCAGAAGAACCCATGCAGCATTCTCCTCTCCTCTCTGCATCTCTCTTCAGCACCTGCTCCCCTGCCAGCACTTCCCAGCCGAGCAACCAGAGCACTGTGACCACGAGGGCCCCTGCAATTTTCCCTGCAGTGCTTGAGAGCTACTGACCTGGCCACAGGCTACCTGGCAGTATTCTCTGCCTGAGTGCCTGACTTTGGTTTAGCAGTGTTTGAAGCCCGAGCAGGCGGCTCTGGGTGGAGGCCAGTGCGGCTCCGGCACACAGAAATGGGATCAACAGCCTCTTCCTGTTGTGCAACTGCTGCGCAGCCCACGTTGAGAATTTTTGGGAGATTTGTCAGGGCTTTTGTGTTTTCAGATAGTATTTATTTGCTTGTTTTGGGTTTTGCTTTCACAAACAAGGGATGTTAATAGTACAGGCTGAGAGGGGGCAAGAACCTTGCCTGTCCTGCCCTGAAGTGCTGTGTCCTGCCCCAGGAGCTCCCCGTGCCCACCCCAGCAGCCCTCACCTGCCCAGCCCTGGCTTCCCCTGAGCAAGACTCCCTTGTTCCACTGGTTCTGGAGCACAGATTCTGGCACAAACATCTCTTACAATTTTGCCTGGCAGCCTGTGCATGTTTCTGCTCTTATGTAATAGTTCAACCCAGGGTATGAGCCCACTCATCCATCCCCTACCCACGCAGGCCTTGGCCTTTGGGTACTGACACCCCTGCTCCAGACCTTGTGCTGGGGGCAAGGGACAGCTGAGCTCATCCCACTTGTGCAGAGCCCCACATGAGTCCTGCCCATGGGGCTTCAGGCTCCTAGCTGATCAGGACTGAGATGTGAGCTTCTCTGTGCTCTGAAACCTGCCACTTTGCTGCCTCCCTACTCCCCACTTCCAGTTTGGTCCTCTCCTCATCGATCCTGGGGTGCAGCTGGGGCCACGTGTAAGGCAGCACTGTGTACTCTAAGCAGCATTTTCCTGGCAAAACTCATATTTACTGGATTTCAGGAATTTTGGCTGTGTGTACCCGACCTTGCTGTGTTTCTGCTTGTGGTTCCCAGAGCAGGCCCAGGGATGCAGGCTGTGGGCATCGAGCTTCCCCAGGTGAAGCTGTCCATTATGTGTTGGGGGAAAGGCAGGGAAAAGTTGCAAAACCCAGGGGCCACAGCAGGAGGTGTGTGGCTGATATACCATCCATGGTTCAGAGGGCATCAGGGTGTGAGCAGCATTTAGAAAAACCTCTGGAGAGGCTGCTAATGCTGGCTGGAGCTTGGTGCCCGCTGGTGTCCTGGCCCTTGAGGAATGAGGCCCACGTGCTCCTGGCATGTGTGCTGTCCCCAGCCTGGGTGCTCTGTCGCCTGTGGGGTGCAGGGCAGCCCTTTCCCCATCCCCACCTGCTGGGCACCGAGAGCTGGTGGCATCCCCAGCTGCCAAGAGTGACCCGTGTGTGGCTGGCGCTGGGGGCTGTGAGATGGGGAAGGTGCTCCCCTTGGCATCTCGCTTTTGGCTGGGTGCTGTGGGGAAGGAGTGCTCTCCCACTGCCTCCAGCCCTTCCCACCATGCCAGTGACCCACCAGTGAAAGGCAGCCAGCTCCTGAGAGGTGTCCAGGCTTGGGTTGGAAATGGTGGATCAGATGATGCAGTGAGTAGCTGCCTGTAAAAAGTCCCTCAGCTTTTCCAGGCTGTTATTTAGGTCATCTCCAGGGCCTCCAGGAGCCAGGTGACCGTGCCCTCGTGCTGGGCACGCCACAAACCAAAACTTGTCACTTGACTTCACCACAGCTCTGGGACACTGCTCTCTCTGGGTTTGCTTTTAATTGAGTGAGTGAGGTGCCTGCCAAAGATCAGCTGGGGGTCAGTTCCAGAGCTCCCGGGTGCAATGCCATGCCAAGCAGGGAGCCCGATATCTTGCCCTGCTGACTGAGGGAGGCTGACATGCAAAAGGCCACCAAGGGCTGGCAGGCAGCTTGCCCAGGCACCACCCTCCTGCCTGCTCAGAGCTGCACAGGCAGGCCCATGTATTTAAAACTGTCTGTCAGCATTGGGGCTGTGAGTCGTTCCTACACCTGGGAAGCTTGTTGGCTGTGCCAGTGGGTTCAGCTGGAGTCATTCATGTTGCTTCAAGAAACTGAGGGATCCCCAGGAAAGGGAGCAAACTACTGCCATGGCATCAGCCAGCTCCTGGCTGGGATGGGAACAGCACACTTCTCTGGGGAGCACAAGCCCTTCGGGAGACAAGCATGAGAGTGGCCCTGGGAAGTGCCAGCCTCTCCATGGTGGTACTGGGAGGGACTAAAAGAGTGGAAGAAACCTTTGTACAGTCCTATCTGTATTTTTCCCCTTATAAAGAGCACAGCAAGCTTTCTTGATAAGACCTGCCATAAATCGAAAGCTGAGCCACAACCAGGATCTCTCCTGGGATGTGCCCTGGAGTCCCAGGCTGCAGGGGTGGGATGTGACACTGGTGTTTCTCTGCAGCATGTTGTGGTCAAAGCTTGCTCCCATCACGCTCACACCTCTCCCTGTGCTGAGGGCACAGCTGGTGTCCTGTCCCCTTCCCTTTGTAGAGGGACAAAGGTTGGTGGGCAGTGAGAGTGAGGCCTCCCTATTCTCCTCCCAGGTACCAGCAGCAATGAGGTTCTCAGAGTTCTTTTGGGGAAATCAGGAGCAGTTTGTGTAAGATTTAGTCATCGAGGGTGAGGGGGAGGGTCTGTCTCCCAGGACCATTACTGCAGCTAGAGTGACTTCTCCAGCTTTGTCACCAGCAGGAGGTGGTTCCCCATTTCCAGCTCTGCGCCACGTCCCATCCTTAATAATCCCCATGTCCTTCAGAAATCCTCCCCAAAGTAATTCTGGGTCCAGTGCCAGAGTTGAGGACATCCAAGTCCTGGTGCTGGACACCCATCCCGTTGGAGCCCTGCCAGCACTACCTTTAGCATGACTGAATTTTGACCATTAAACCTCTCCAAGCACTTGCAAAGCAATCCTGCTGTCATAGGCTGGACTGACTGGCACCATGTGGTGGTACAATTGCCCAGAAATTGCGTTTTTGAAACTTTATTTGCAACTGCCTGCTGCTTTACCCTGTCTCTGCTGTGGGGCTGGCAGTGTATGAGACAAGTCACTGCCTAAGGCAGTTGTTGCTGAAATCATTTTAGATGTGGCCAAATCCAGTCACATCATCACCTCTGCATAATCAGAAAGGAAATATAAAATCTAAAAGGAAAATGTAAGATACTATGGCATTAACAGGCATTGGCACTCTGTGGGGTGAGTCTGGCCTGACCTGGGGCATTCTCTCACTTCTCCCAGACTCTGTCCTACTGAGACCCTGTGACCCCAGGGTTCATGCAGAGAGTTGAAGCAAAGGGGATATGCAGCCATGGAGAAACTGTCTCCCCTCATCCAAAGCTGTGGTTTCACTGGAGCATTTTGGAGGAGAACATGGCAGCTCTGTGAGCTTTCCCGATGGGAAAAGCCTCCCATGCTGTTGGTGTGGGTTTTGTGGTAGCTCTCTCTGCAAAGTGCCACCTTATGGGGTGAGTTAGTATTTTTTATATTTTTAGATGGCTCTCAGCCCAGTGTCAGAACTTTGTAATTAAGGGAACTGTTTGGGCAGTGGGATGTTGCCAAGCTGGAGCTCTTGGTTTGAAACCGCCTTCCCACAGAAGAGTGTGCGGCGCCAGCACCCTGTCCCCGTGAGGGCATGGCCGTGCTGGGAGGGACAGGATCCCTGTGGGCACCTGCCCACCCTGTCAGGAGGGATGGAGGGGCCCAGGCATGGTGGGCTCTGGTGTTTTTGAGATCTGAGATTCTGGAGCTGTGGGCTTGCAGTGCTGCTGCTCCCTCGATGAAGGTGGCAGGCAGGGTGGCACAATGGTGACCAGAGTGTCAAGGCTTCTCCTACTGCATCCTCCGTGTGCTCAATGCATCTGAAGCGTGTCCCTTCTCCAACCCCACCATCGGGGTCACTTGTCCCAGCGCCTGGCTGTGCCTCGACAGGTTGGGCAGCACCTGTCTGAGCCAGCAAAGCCTATTTCTCTTCACAGGCTGAGATAAACCTAAAAATAAACCTGTTATCTTCCACTTGATCCAAACCAACCTCAGTCCCAGCTATAAATAGCCATGCGTATGTCAAGGTGGGGCGCAGGGGGTAGGGCACGGTGGGGTCACTGTCCCCTCTGGGGGGGTGGCCCTGTGTCAGGGTGTCTCTGCACCAGGCTGCAAAGCTGCTGCTTTGGCCTCAGCATGCTGGCAATGCTGGGAAGGGCTGTGTCCCAAGGTAGCTGCGTGCCAATGCGTGAGGAGGCTCTGACCTGTTGCAAAACAGGTCCCATAAATAGTGGGATGAGTGCTGGATAAACACTACCCCATGTGCCCTCTCTGACATGGGGCCTTGCCCAACATGTTACCCGAAAATTCCCTGGCACTGTTACAGCTGCAGGACCCAGCCCTGAGGGGCTGCTGCAGGGCTCCTGCCTGGCCTCATCCTGCCCGTTGTTTCTCCCCCACTGACATGTCAGGCTGTGCCACCCAGGGCTTGCTGCAGCCCTTGTGGTGCCCCACAGCCACCAAGGGGCGACCACAGGCTCCCGGCATCCTATAATTTAATACCTACACCCCAGATTTTGCTGCTTCCTTGTGCCAACCTTCCCCATCCCTAGGGAGTTGTGCCTCCTCCCAGCTGCAAATGCAGTGGATCTTTGGGATGGAGGCAGCAAGAGAAACTGTCTGAGGGCAACAGGGTAGGGCTGGGTGGGTCAGTGAGGAGGGTGAGCAGTTGACTGGGGATTTGGAATGGGAACCTCTGCTGTTCCCTACAGGTTAGGAAGGAATTGTTGCACTGGTTAATCTCTTGGCTCAGCCAATTGAACAGCCAAACTGGGACAAATCCCTGCTTTTGCAACTACACGTACCTGCTGGGAATGGGCTGCTGTGCTCATACCCATCACTGGGCAGTGATGCCAAGCTGGCACAGTCCACACCAGCCCCAAAGTGTGGTTTCCTCTGGCCTGGCTGGGTGATGCCCGGTGGCAGTGGCAGCCACATGTCTGCCCACCTGTCTCTCTCCCCAGCTGCTCCAGACTGGGAAATCTCTGCAGTGGCATGCTGGGTGAGGGAAATGGTGCAGTGATCTGCAGTGTGCCAGTGGGGAGCCTGGCCCTTGTCCTGGCACCAGCAGTCACATGCAGCAGCAGGGCAGGAGGGACAGAGCAGGCTGGTACTGCATCAGCTGCTGTGCCACTGGCCAGCAGCTTTGGAAACTGGAGAGCTAGGTGCTGCTGTTGGGGTGAGACTACAACTTGGGGGTGTTTCGGGGCTCTGGGGCATAAGTGGCCCTTTGTAGCAGGGCTGGGGCTTTGTTGGCATTACAGAAGTGGCAGGGCAGGGAGCCCACGGTGTCCCCAGTGCCTCATGTTGGACCCCATCCAGTGCCCCTGCTCTCACTTCTCTGGGCACTGAAATTAGCTACTAACATCAAAGAGGAGTGGGGTAAAAAAAGAGAGGAGAGGTTTTGTTTACTTGAATCAAAAATAATTTGTGGCAACACATCTTCTTCCAAGGAAAACAGTGCAGGAGCCTGTCCGTGCTAATTTGGGAAGCTGAAAGGGAGTGAAATAAAAACATGAGCGTCTGACAGGGAAACAACTGGTCTCGTGAGCTAAAATAGAGCCGGGGACGCCAGTGAGCTGGAGCTGGGGAAGGGCTGGGAGGGAGGGGTGAAATGCAGGGCGGCGGGAGGGAGGAAACCCGCTGTGTTCCAACATTGTGCAATGAGGGATAACCTCACTCCGTGCTGAGCCCTGCTCCAGCAGCTGGGGCCAGCCCGCGTCCTGGGTGGGCAGGGCTGGGGTGCTTGCAGGGAGGGAGGGATCTGCTTGTGTTCTAAACGGGGGGTTTGTATGTGTGTGTGTGTCTGCCCACTCTGCGTGGGACTGAAGCTGGGGACCCAAATGGGCCTTGTGGGGAGACACACAAGCCCCCAGAAACTGATGTGTGTGGTCACAACTGCGGGAAGTGAAGTGTCACTCCCATCACCCCATCTCTCACGATACCCTACATGGCTGTTGGTGTCCCCAGCACGGATGCTGGCACAGCTAATGTGTCACCATCCTCGGTAGCGGTAACTTGGGGGTCGGCACACCCTGCAAAGGCTGCAGGAGGATGTGGGGTGGTGGCACCCCTGGTCTGGCAGCAGACATGCTGTGGGGAGGGTCCGGGTGCTGCAGGACATCCCTTTCCACCGTGTTTCTGCCACAGCTCCTCTGCGTGCCCCAGACAGGCAGGGCAGCCCCGAGCTGGGCAATGCCGCTGCGTGGTGCAGAGCAGAGGTGGCTCCAGCTCCCCATGCTGCCAGGTGAGGTGGCAGAAAGTGCCACCTCCAAGCGATGCTGAGGTCACCACAAGGTCTCCGGTGTGTCACCGAGCTGCTGGCAGCCGCCCGCGTAGGTGTGAGCGCAGGGAGCCGGATGTGAACAGCAGCCGCGTTAATGAGCACCGCGGTGTTTGTTCGGGCAGCGGGGACGGGGGTGACAGCCGTACCTGCTGTGGGAACAGCACGGGCTGTCCTGGGCCGCAAGCCCGTCCTGGCAAGTTTCCATGTGCTCTGAGGGGGTCCTGGGAAATGCCCCCAGTGTCAGCCCCGGCTGAGCTGAGGGACCCCGCAGTGCTGCAGAACACTGAGCACTGGTGAAGAGGATGGGGCAGGACAGGGATGGGGCACCAGCCAGCAGGTTTTCTGGGGTTGCTTCTGTGTGGCTGCTGGAACATTCTTCATTAGGGATGGCGCTTGATCTCTTTCAGTTCCAGCCCCGTCGCAGCTTTCCTGTAGCCAAAAGCAACTGAACAGTTGCCTTGGGGGTCAGCACTGAATAACATGACTATCAGCAGGACGAAATAACCTTCCATGGTGGGACACCAGGGTACCAGCACCAAGGGTCACAGAAGCTCTGTCACCAGCACTAGAAATTGTTGTTTCTGAGTTAATGGTGGCTGTACAGGAACAGGGGTCCAGCTGGTGAAAGGGTTTTGAGCTATAGAGGACGTGTCTCTGGGAAGGGGTGAACTTCAGCCCTGTGTTTACCAGCAGAAATGTGCTGCCTTGACAGTCAGGACCTGTCAGTCAGACCTCACCTGTTCTCTGCAGAGGGGGGAATGTCCCACCTTGCAGAAAGGGATTGCTTGTCAGTATTTTAAGCCAGTATAGTCTGAAATTATCTGAAACTGGATCAAAGGGGAATGTGGCACCAGGGAGGTCAGAACCTCAGGGGTGTCTGGTTCAGCTGTGTCCTGCTAAATGTCCAGCTGGAGTTGCAGGAGCAGATACCAAGGAATACAGAAGCACATGCAAGACCCAAAGCAAACAGAGCTCCCCACAGCCCCCAGATCTGCAGCACTGCTGATGACTGGGTGGCTCTGGGAACTGGCACAGGTCGGCACTCCAAAGAAAGTCAATGTACATCTGACCATGCCAACTTCTTAAAATAACTGGAGAGCAAGTCTGTTTAGTGCAAGGAGAGTAAAACCCATGCTGTTTCCCAGTTTCCCTTTAGCATGGTCCCAAAGCAGAGGGTTCCAGAAGAGCTGTGCAGGCTTTCCAGATGAGCTGCAGCGTCGCCTCACACGACTTGCCTGAGACTGAGACTTTTGCATGGCTGAACCACTGCTCTGATGGCTGCCCAAGCCTGTGTCACCCCAGCCTACTCCCCTGGGGTCAATATAGGCTGATGTCATTGTTCATAATACAACACATGGGCATTTTCCCCTAAGGGCGTTTCTTTGAAAAATTGGACTGAGGAATGACCTTCCACCAAGTACAGTTAATTGCTAACAGGAGCAGGGAGTTGAAGGGTGCCAGCCCTGATGCAGGGAGGGAGGGAGGATAATTCAGCATTCCCTTCCCATCCAGGTAAATTTGTGACACTTTCCAAACATGAGTGACTCAGCCCTGCCTGGCTGCCCAGGACAGAGGACCTGGAGCAGGTGAGTTCCTCTGGGGAGACACTGGCTGTCTCCAGCGTCAGATGGCTGTGGAGGGGGAGCATCAGTGCAGGGCTTTTTCCTAGAAAATCATTAAGTGTTTGGCACAAGTCATCCTGAGAGAAGCAAGCACAGTCTGGTCCCCACTGAGCTGCACAGCAGGGAGGTGATGGCACATCTGTTGGGATCACGAGCCTGTGTGGGACACCATTGCCTCCCACAGGCATCAGCACAGTGGGATGTCTCATAAACCACAATTACATGGTCCCTGCAGCCTGCTTGGCTCGGGGGATGCAGGACCCCACACCGGGAGGAGTCGTGAGTGTGCCTGGACAGAGGCTTTGGGTTTTGCTCTGTGCGTCACCAGCCCAGGGAGGTGACTTCTCTGTGGTTTCTCCCCAGAACATTGGCAGTTGAGAGCCAGTTTTGTCTGTCCCCCTGCTCTGCTGTGCCCTGCGTGGTGTGAGGGTGCTGGTAGATGTCCTGGGGACTCGGGCAGTGGGGCTTGCTCCTGTAGGGATTTCTTCCTGTGCAGTTTCTGCAGAAGGCTGAAGGCTTTGAGTTGCTGAAACCAGCACAGTTGAACTCAGAACTTGCTTCTGCCCAGTGCACAAGAGAATATGGGTGTGGGGATGTGGGCATTACCTCCTCTCCCTTGCAAGAGCCCTCACCACTGGGCTGGGAAAGGTTTATTTCCTCAGGCATATTATAACCCATTAATTAGGTAATGGACACTGGGTTGAGGTTTGGGTTTCACCCACTGTGGTGTCAAATGGAGGTCAGGCTCTTGGCTCGTTTCCTGCCCTCATTTAAGGGCTGTGCAGCCCATGGCTCTTGTGAGGGCAGCAAGGGCATCTCTGCTGCCTGCCCTGTGCCTTGGCACAGTCAGGTGCTGGGGCCTGGGACTGGCATGCATGGAATGGCTGTGTGTGGTGCAGCAGCTGCTCCCTGGGGTCTTGTGGATAGGGAAGGAACACAGAGGGTCTCCAGGACAGCCCCTAACATTCCAAGGTATGGGGGGCTGTACAGAGGTTGGGGTGATCCCAGCATCACCCCATGCTCGGGGTCTCCCCATTTGTGCCAGGTGAGGGAGGTGGCACATGCTGTCAGCTGGCACAGCAGCAGGATGGCAGCGCTGGCTGCAACCCATCCCTGATCCCAGCATGCTCACAGCTATTTTTACAGCCCAGAGACATTGCATTCCCAATGCCATGAGTTAGCAAAGGTACTGGCATTAACTAGAGAAGCTTCTTCATGATCTGGGAAGGTGCAAGAAGCCAAGGGCTGGTGCTCATTAGCTCTTGGGGACCCAGAGCAGGAGTGATGTGCAGCCAGACTTTCCCTGGGATGCAACCTGATGAAGTCTAAGCATAGCCACCCCAGCCTGGAAGGAGGAGATCCATCTGTCCCATGAGGGCTCACTGCATCGCTGCCAGTGTGTTTGCTTACCCTGCAGCTCTCCTCTCTCATTTTAATTTGCTTTTCTCTCTTGCTGCACTGTTATTTTGTTCCGAAAGAACTTCAGGAGATTGCTTTGCATCTGTCCTGCTGGGAAGAAGCAGAGCCACCCCTCGGCTCTCCCTGCTCCCTGGTGTAAGGACGCCTTTCTTTTCCCCTTTTATTTTAGCACTTTGATGTCCTCTTAATTTATTTTTGCAGCAGAGTTGTTTTCATGATAAAATGGAAATGTTTCTCATGGGTGGCTTTAGAATGAAAGGCTGAGTGAGGAGGCTAAAAATATCATCGTGTGAGCCTCTGGCTGCACGAGTGATGGGGCTGGGCCCAGGCTGCTTGCTGAGCTGGGGAGGAGACCTGGTGGTCCCCAGGGCTGTGTCCAAGGAGACCCTCACCAATGGTTAACCCTTGCTTCACTGGAGCACATGGCTGGTTCACGGGCCAAGCTTGGGATTGCTTTACTCTGAAGCTGACCTTGGTTATGTTGTATTTGAGGCAGACATCCCCTCTCCTGGGACTTGGTCCTCCTGAGACATCCCCTCTCCTGGTGTGAGCTCTTGATGGCTGGATGGGGACACAGAGAATCCCCGCAAGAGCATTGCAAATGGCATTGGTGCACAAGGCAGCTCTAGTGAGGAGGTGTTAAAGCCCCCAGTTTCTCCCCACCTCCAGCAAGGAGAAGATCAGGAGCTGATGAGCAAGATGAAGCTAAAGGACCATAACTCAGTAGCTGGGTCTGCCCAGCCCCTGCCTTTCTCCCTAGGGGTGCATTGAGGGCTGCCTCTGGGGGAGTTGGATATGTCCTGAGCAGGATGTGGCTGTCAGCCTTTATCCACTGGAAGTAATGCTGCTGGGGAGAGCTCTCCCAGTAACATCTCTCATTACATGAACTGACTGCCCCGCTAGGAGGAAAGTTCATTCCTGTTTACCCTGTTGACTCATCTTCCCTTTCATCTTCTCTCTCAGATGTAGCTTGTTATGTGGTGCTATAAATAAGGTTTGCTCCTGATTACATGTGCCCGGCTCTTAGCACTTCTTGCCCAGGCATGACGTCAGCAGAGAGCCTCCCGGCATGGTTGTGTAACGTTTTGTTATGGCTCTGGGAATGGGAGTGGGCGGGTGGGCTTGTCTGGGGCTGTCTCCTCTTCTTAGTTTTGATGGCAATAGCTCTGAGGGTGCCTCCGGCCAAATCTCATTGCAGCTGCCCTTTCTGCTGCTCTCCCACATCTCTTCTGTCATCCCAAATGCTGACCCCAAAATCCCAGGCCCTGCAGCTCAGTTCCCACTGTCCTGGGACTGCAGAGCAGGAGCTGTGAGCAGCTGGGCAGCATGGCAGATCCCAGGGACAGGGACAATGCAGTCTCTTGGTGTCCCATGCTTCAGTTGCACATTGGTAGAATCCAACATATTTCCCGAGTGTGGCTTCAGAATCCTGTCAGTGTGTCTTGGATGGCAGGAAGACCATCATAGGGGCTTTTTTTGCTGTGTAGGTGCACCGAGTCACCCTGCAGCC
The DNA here is from genome assembly GCA_013398175.1 of Climacteris rufus. Classification (NCBI taxonomy): domain Eukaryota; kingdom Metazoa; phylum Chordata; class Aves; order Passeriformes; family Climacteridae; genus Climacteris; species Climacteris rufus. The sequence goes on along the minus strand of VZRZ01007449.1, from coordinate 224,045 downwards.
ATCTCTGACAAGGAGGTGCCAGGCTGGCTGGCCTGGCACAGCAACACTCCAGGAAGCGTCAGCACATTGCTCAAAGGCGCTTGATATAAATAGATGGGTGGCTCAAACTGCAAGCTGTAATCGTGTACGTGCCAGCACGAGATGGGAGTGGGTAAACACAGGTGGCTGCTGCACCCGCCAAATGCAGCTCAGTGACACCACCAGCATCTCACAAGCGTGGCCCAGTGACATAAATATCCTCAGCGTGGCTGGGAGATGGGGAGCGGGATGAAGGCACTGGCAGAGCCTGCAGCTCTGATAGGATAGCAGTCGGAGTCAGCAGAGCTTATGCAGCCTTTGGTCTCCTTGTCCTCCATATAAATCCACACCTGGGAAGTTAAGGACGTTGAAAATCATGGCAAGGATCAAGCTGACCCTGACAGTGAGCACTGTGGTGCCAGGGCTGTTTGCTGGGGTAGCAGTCTCTGTGGAGTTTGGGGGATGGTGGTGCAGCTCCCAGCCCGAGGTGCAGTGAAGTCAGCTATTGACTGAGAAATTACTCTCAGCTACAGGCAGGTGAGGTTAAATTGCAGATGAAAGTCAAATATTTACAGCATTCAAATTAGCGCTGTGATCTTCCGGGTTGGGAAACCGTGAGCGCCGGTTCTTGTGCTGAGCTGAAATGTTGGCAAGGCGGTGGCTTTGCCCCACCCCGGTCCTGCCATGGAGAGTGTGGACCCAGCTGCCCTTGTTTCCCAGTGCTGCCCTTGAGGGATACCAGTTCCCTCTGGGTTTTTGATGCCAGTCACAGTGGGTGAAGGTTCTGGGGTGTGCTGCCAGGTTTTTAAGGCCAGGAAGAACAATGATCTCCATTTAGTGGATCTGTTCCCTAATAAGGACTATTGTGACTCTCGAATTCCTCGGTCACCATTTGGGTGGTTAATTACCCTTACTCTTAAGTAAACAGATAATTGTGCCTTATTGAGGGGAGGATGTTGAAGAGACAAAAGATGGGTTATGAGCTATGCTTATCTCAACTGCAGCAGCTCCTCGTGGCCCTGCCATGCAGGATGAGGCTGATATACCAAGCATGGGGTTGCATGTCCAGGCCACGAGCCACCACTGCAGCTCTGCCTTGAACCCCCCTGACACTTTGAGAAGCTTATGTCTGTGGATCTGGGGTGATTTTTGATGAATTTGCATGACTCAGTGAATAGGGAATTGACCACTTGCCAGCAGGGCTGGCATCACCAGCCAGTGTGAGATAAATTTAATGGGAACAACCAGTATTTATTAAGGAGCTGGCACTGGAAGGGAAGTGCCCTGGTGAGAGCCCTGGGGAAGCAGCTGGGACTGGAGAGCCTGGGTTTTCCAGCAGATTTAGGCAGCAGGATCTGGGCAGACTCAAGCTGGTAGAAGCAGAAAACCTTATTGTCTTTATGACTGCTGTGCCATGGTTCCTAGTTTTGCTTTGCATTCATGGCCATAGACTTACTGGTTTTAACTGAGATGCTGGAAACTGCTCCAGTGAAAAGGACTCTGTCAGGGCAGGGATGTGCCAGCTCATGCTGTGATGTCCCCACTTCACCATTTCCAAAGCCCTCAGTGATAAGAAAGGCAGGACAATAAAGAACAACAAACTCACACTTTGAACAACTTCTCTATTCACATAAAATAAGGGGGAAGAGAGCCTGAACATGTTTTCCCATCCTCCCCAGGAGGAATGAGGCTGCCTTGAAACTGCCCAAGTAGAGATGCAGGATTTGGGTGGGCAAGGAAATCTCTCCTGGATGGGTACCTGCACATCACACGGGTGCTCTGTCTGTGATGTTGATTGGCTGTGGATTGCTTCTGTGGCACTGACCACGGCAGGGTGGCACAAGCTGTGCTCCAAAAGCCCAGGACAGGGCAAGCAGGACTGGAGCTGCCCTGAGAGGGCTGTGGCCCTGGCTGAGCCACACGAAGTGTGTCTCTGTGCGGTGACGGTGATAACAGGTGACAACAGTCCCTGCCAGTTATCAGCAGAGGTGTGTCACAGGCTTTACAAGCAAGCATGAAGTGAGCCTCTTGTCAACTTCACAAGGATGAGAAAGCCAGCGCCGGCCCCTGTGGCTCCCTGTGGCTCCCGGCACGTGCACACGCCGCCGGCCCTGTGCCTCCCCACCGGCACAGAGCCAAGCTGCTTGCAGTGAGGGAAGCAAAACAGGAGGATTTTGCAGACTCTTTCATTAACCTTGGCCCAGATACAGTTTGGTTTAATAATCCCTACACAGATTGCCCAGATCAGGGCAGCATTTGCCTTGTCTCTGAGGTGAGAGAGAGAAAATCACCAGGAATATTTTTTTCAGAAAAGTTCATCATCTCTGTGACCCAGCTGACAGATTGGCCTAGGAAGGGGGGGCAGCTGCCCTGCTCCGTGCCAGACACAGCTCACGTTCCTCCCATGTCCAGCGCGGCTGCTGCGCTCACTCAGCTTATGAAGCCTGTCCTACTTTGGATCAGCCCACAACATCTCTGATTTTGAGGTCAGTGACAGCTGCTGGCAAGCCTGCACGCCCTTACGCTGTGTTTACTTGTTAAGCAGCTCAATGTAAATAAAGAACTAACAGCTTCCCTGGGATGCTTTAACTGTTTCGATGTTCCTGCTGAGGAATTCAGTGTGAATTAGAGTGGGGCTCACAGCTTCACGTAGCTGTGGCTGTTTGCACTGGATGAGGCTTCCATTCTGCTTAATTCTGGGTATGATTATTGAGCCCTCACTAATAACTGAAGAGGAGACTGGGGGGACTTCATTGCAGCTTCCTCATGAAGGGAAGCAGAGGGGCAGGCACTGATCTCTTCTCTGTGGTGAGCAGCAACAGGACCAGAGGGAACAGCATGAAACTGTGTCAGGGGAGGATTAGGCTGGATATTAGGAAAAGGTTCTTCACCCAGAGGGTGGCTGGGCACTGCAACAGGCTCCTTAGGGAAGTGGTCATGGCACCAAGGCTGCCAGGATCACATAGTGTTTGGACAACACTCTCAGGCACAGGGTGTGACTTTCTGGAATTGTCCTGTGCAGGATCAGGAGTTGGACTCAATGATCCTGTGGGTCCCTTCCAACTGAGGATATTCTATTATTTTATGAATTTGTGATAATTGCTTTATGCTGGGCTCACACATAATCTGCAACGTAACTGTTACTCCTTTTTCCTTGGGAGATGGAAAAGATCTTTGCAATTCTCTGATAACCGTCTATATCCTCTCCCCTTTGGAGGATGCAGAGCTTTTCTGGTGAGGTGTCTGCCCCATGCCACCAAAAACCCACCCCCTGCCAGCCCTTCCCTGGGCAGAGGCACCATGATACACCCTCCAGTCCTTCTCCATCTGCCAAACACTCCTCACTGGGAGAGCCTTAGCCCTGTGGTGACAGGCAGCTGGAGAGCAGAAGGAGGCCAGCAAGACGTCATCTCTGTGCTGGGAGAACATGCTGTTCCCTTCTGCAAATGACTTGGGAGGAAGGAATTTAACTCAGAATTTCCTCCTTAAGAGCTCCAGCCCTTGTTCTGGCCAGATTCTTCTGGGAGAGGCATTTTGGCCAGCTGGGATGCAGGAGGAGGGCAGAGGGTGGCTGTAGGGACTGGGATATCCCTGGGTAAGGGTTCTGGGAACTTGGATCCCCTGATTTCCTAATTTCTGCTAATGGTTCTGGTACAGATTTCTGTAGCTGGCTACCAGGGAGGCTCTGAGATGGAGATGGGGGGAGGAGAGAGGTTAAAACCTGTTGTGGCTCAGGCAGCCCCTGCAGGGCCCCAGAGGTGCTGGTACACACAGTGACAGTGTCAGCATGCCTGGGGAGGCACGCTGAGCATTTGCAGCCTCTCTGGCACGCCAAGGGCTCTCTGGAGATCCCCTGCCTCTCCTTGCTGCCCCAGGGCTGTATGGCTTGCCCTGGGCTAGCTGTGCAGCAGTGCACCCAGAGGCTGCAGGGACCCCCCCACCGTCTTTGCAAAGAGGTGCCAGGTGAAGCTTCCTCTGCAATGTGGCTGCTTGTGCCACTTCACAGGCTGAGCCACCCTTCCACGTGGCTGGTCAGCACGTGAATTGCTCTTGCCCAAAAGCATGAGCCAGTTGCCAGGCTGGAAATCATGACTCTCCTGCATTAGCACCTCTCTCTTTTACTTGCTCCAGAGCCGTGATGTTCTTGTTTAGGCTCTGCAGTTGTCTGGATTCTGGGAACAGCTGGCATAATTAGTGCTTTTGGTGCCACTTGCTCATCATGGACATTGAAACCCTTTGCAAATTTCTCTATAAGAAGTAGGTCAGCATAAACTCTCTCTTTGGTGAGAGGAGAAGCACTGAGAATTAATTAACTTGCTTGGTATTGGACAGCCAGGCAATGGCAGTGCTGTGAGAAAGCATCCCCAGTCCCGAGGGAAGCGGGGGCTCTCACGGCAGGGTGCTCATCCTCTGTGTCGGACACGATTGAGATGCCCAATGTTTGCTCTCTCTAACCAGGCTCCATCCAGCAGCTGGTGACTGCAGCCTGGTTGTCTGCTGGCTGGGTGATACAGCTCCCATCCTTACAGCCCTGCAGCTCACGGTTGCAGATGCCTGGATGTTCGCAGTCACTGCCTGTTTCAAAGCAGCAGAAGCTGGCAGTGATGTAACCAGGTACTAAAAATAGCCTGAGGAAGAGTTCCTGAAGCAGCATGAGAAACTGCAGGGAAGGGATAGATGGGAGGGCTGAATGCACAAGAAATTACATTCCCAATCAGTGCTGATTCAGTCTATCCACTTGGCATTGCCTGGAGTGCTGCTGCTGAAGGGGCAATGGGCCAGGAGTGCTTGCTGCTGCTGGCTCCCTAGGTCCGGGAGACCTGATGGAGCATGTTCATCTCAGCTAGGAGACAGTTCTGCTCATCCCTGACCTTCCTGACTCTCCTTCTGGTTTGCATTGTTATCCATGGAGAGCTGGTGGGGAAAACTACAGCTGGGTGGGAAGGAACGATTGAGAGCCTGCAGCAAGGGGCAGGAGGGGGCGTATTTACAGCATTTTTTTAATACTGGTCTGCTACTGAGTGGAACAATCTGCTTGGGAAGCCTCTATGGACTAACTGTGGAATCGAATCTGCAGTAGCTCAGCCCATTCCTCCATCACATAAGGCTGAGCTTCCCTGCATGGCCATGGCCCCAAGGGAGCTCATAGCCCTGGAGCTCACAGCCACTGCCAGCCTGCCCTGCAGCACCGCGGGCTCTGCCACGAGCACTGCCACCTCCTCGGGGGGACAAATCCATCAAAGGGAGGGACTTTGCTCTTCCATGACTAAAGAGATTTAGATTTATTTTAAAGTGAGCTGAACCTCCTTGTTTAGGACAACCTAGCAGAGTTTTTCCCCTTCAAGGTGGGATGAAAATGCTTATCTGCAAAACTAAAAGGTACATGGGCTTATGTTCTGACTTCTACAGCATCATCTTCTTGATGGCCACAGGAAGGGGCAGATGGTAAGTGGCTGCTCAGAGGAAAGCCAACAGGAGGGGCAGGCAAGGGGAAGGAACAGGAAGAAACCCACATCCAAGCTCCTCCACAGGAGATAAAATGAGAGAGCAATGGGGGCTGCCTCCAGGGCCACACTGAAGGGTGAAAGGGAAAAGGAGGGAGGCCTTGGTCCTGCAGTGGGGCATTAATAATGCAGCATCTGCAGCCTGAGCCTGCAGTTCTTGGGTTGCTGCAGGCTTGGTGGGCAGGGGACAGAGCTGCTGGTGAGTCTGTGCTGTCACAAGCTGGAGCCACACTTGATTTCTGTGAGGAAGGAGGTATCACAGACAACACCTGGCCCATCTGCAGCAAGATGGATTGTGGTGAGTGAGGCGTCACAAGCCCTTTCCTTCCTGCACAAAAGGTGCCCTGTGATGTGTGAAATACAGACAGTCCCCTCTCAGTTGCCATTTTTGCCAGCATTTATCTCTTTCATTTGACTTACTGGTGCAAAATCTTTCAAGCATTAAGTTTGTTGAATGGACATGAGAAGTTTTAACCAGTTCTTTGCCTGAGGGACTCAATAAGGGATGTCTGCAGCTGCTGAGCCAAGGTTTCTGACATTCTCTTGCCTGCAGACACCTCCCAAAATGTCTGCTGGGACTGGTCTTGATGTCACAGAAGTGGGAGCAGGATTTGTGGTGTATCTGGGCAAAACCAGGTTGTGCAAAGTGGCCACAGAAGTGAAAATGGCATTCAAAGGCTGGGGGTGGCAGGTTTAAAGCAGCTGAAGGACAAGCTGACTTATTTTGATTGATATTTATATCTGAACTGGCTTTTCCCTGCCCTAAATAGTCTGCACTGCTGTGCTGCATGAGCAGTGCTGGTGACATTTTGGCAGTACCATGTGGGTAGGTGTGGTGGGGAGCGCGACTGTGGGGCACCAGCCAAAGCCCAGTATCACCCAGCTTGGGAAGTTCCCAAAACGTTCACTGGAGCAGTTTCAGCTCTTAGTCATGCTAACTGTGCATGCTGGGGAGTTTGGACTGTTGCTGAAGGCAAACTCATGAAATTATGACCATATAGAGGGCAGAGAGCAGTGCTGAGGGGTGAGGTCTGGGTGCCCCAACCAAGACTGAGGTCTTTAGCCAAAGCCTGGAGCAGAATGTGCAATCCCAGACACAGGGGTCTGGCCCTAAGTATCACCATGATGAACATAATTATTCCATAAATAATAACACAAATGGAGATAATTAGTCCATCCTGCTGGAATGGCCCTTGTGCTGCTACCTGGCCCTGTGACATGGAGAATGGAGCCGGGGGGGTTTATTCACCACGGAGTGCCCAAGGGAGACTCAGAAAAACGAGAATCAGCCAGTGAAGCTGCAGGAGATCAGGCACTGGGGGATGGGGCTGCTTCAGCCTACGAGCACAATAGGAAACTGAAACTGGCAGCTCTTTCCAGCTTCATCTGCTGCTGAGATGTTCACCCACAGGAAACGGCAGGAGGCAGGAGCAAGGGGCCAGCAAGGGGCTGACCCAAACCTGTGTATTTGGGTTTTCACTCTGGCTGCAGTCTGCTGCCCCAAACACAGCCCACCAGCCTGACAGATTCCCAGCAGGCTCTCCCAGAAGTGCTGGAAGACCACAAGTGGGTGATGACCCTGTGCCAGGGTGGCCATGGCTGTGTACCTCTGGTGTTACCAGTGCCCACCATGAGCTGGGGGCCTGTCTGTGCATTTAAAGGCTTTGCCTTGCCCAGCAGGAAAACTTAGGAAAGATTGTATGGAAAAAACCCTCTGGCCTCTCCTAACCTTTGGGCACTTGCTATCTCTGTATTGTTCTCTTGGTGTGTTTTTTGGCAAGTTGCTTCATCTGACAATAGCACATGAATTCTGCCGTGGCAGCAGATCCCTAGGTGAGAGTCCCGCTGGAGAGTTACAGCCTGGGCAGACAGGGATGCTGAAGGGAGGGCTGTGGGGGGACACAGCTGTAAATGGCATTTTGTTGTCAGGAGGCCAAGCTGGATCTCTGTTAGCAGCACATGGACACTGTTTTGAGGGTGCTGTATTCCAGGCCTTGTGTTTCCAGGGCAAGGCAGACTTTCTGGGCCCGGGCAACTCATCTAAAACCCCCAGGAGTAGGTCAGGCAAGAGTCCTTGTTCTCTGAAGAGGCTTAAGATCTCCTGTGTCGGGCCAGGGAGTGGTTTGCATGTGTTGCTGGATCAGAGCAGCTCTTTGTCACTGCCCTCTTTTCTGATTGCTCTCCTTCCTCTTCCCCAGGCAGTGGAGCAGGCTGCAGCAGGACGTGGGCACACACAGCCAGTCCAGGGCTCCTGCAGAAACCCAACAAGTGCAGGCAGCTGGGCCGTGGCACTCAGCCCTTCCCAGCAGGAACGCAGCCTGCCTGCTGGGAACAGCTGCTGGCCCCATTGCCAGCACACTGGGGCTCACAGGTGCTCCCCTCTTGCCTGAAGCACAGCCAGCAAATTAAACCTTAAACCGTAAATGACAAATGTTTTTGCTTGTGGTTCCTGGGTCTGGTCAGGTCAGCTGAAAGGAACTTGGGGTGGAGAAAACCCTTTCCATTAATCCCAGCCTTTTCCAGGAAAGCACAGATCCTTCACCTGCAATCCCTCGCCCCTTGGCTGGTGGAACAGCGGCTGTCAGCTCTTCATTTCTGTAGCTCTTGAAAAATCACAGAGCTGAGCTTCCATCCCAGTAAACAAAGTCCAGTTGTGTTTTTCTTCTGCAACTCATCCATCAATATGTAATTGCTCAGGGGTAAAAGAAAGTGCCTGGCAAGGGACAGGGTTGCCCAGAGGGCAGCTGAACTGCTGGGGCTTTGCTGCTGCCCGGAGCCAAAACCACCCAACCCATTGCTATCCTTCTAGCTCCATTCTCATAATTATTATTTTTGACCTTGGGAAGACTGAGGATAGAGCATGGAATCTATTTCCGTGCAAGACACCTTTAAAGCATGACATTTCCCTGCTACTTCAGTAAGCACTGTCCTCCTTTAGTGGCCTGGCTTTTTCAGTCCTGAATCAGATGCATCCTCTGATGAAATATTTTGCAAGTACATAATAACTAGAACCATGTGCATTAATTTGAACTACCACAGGCATGTAAAAATGGCACAGACCACACCACGCAAACAGGGCATGGGACTAAGATTGTGGGTGAAGAATATGCAGTTAGAACATTGTAGAAGGTTGGAACTGGGTTGGTGAGAAGTGGTTGAATTTTGGGAGGTTTCTGGTATTTTTTGATTCAGGGTCTCAGTTTTCATATAAATGAAATTTTGCAATCCTTGCATGGTAAGAATAATACTGAATTAGGGAGCTTCATAACAGTCCACTGCTCCCTGTAAAAGATTCAGTCCTTATCAAGGGATCTGAAAAAGTGAAAATGCATAAACTTTATTCTTGAGGGTGTCCCCTCTGGACTGTGGATTTGACAGCCCAAGAGGGAGAAGCTTGCTCTGCTGTGTCCTATATTGTACTAGTTTTGTAAATAACAGGAAGTGCTTGTTCATTTAAACTCTCAGTCTGGCACTTTCCACCAGCTCTTAAAAATTGTACATATGTGTATATATACACACAGTGTACACAAGGAAGAGGAAGGTGTTTGTGGAATCGGAATGTTTGTTGCCTGTTTGTTTTGTGAATGCTTTTGGCAGTGGCAGAAACTGTCTGCAGGAACGGATCCTTAGTGGCTTAAATGCTGCATCTCCTTTGTCTTAGAGAGGAGGAGGAGGAGGAGGAGGAAGGTTGAGTTGCATTGCTGTTGCAGTGACTGCTGCAGCTAAAGCTCCTTAGCTTGGCCTCACGCCATTGCTCAGGGGGAAATGCTCTCAAAAAGTGGTGCAGGGTCCCCTGGCCTGCCATGCAGCCAAAGGATCAGCCTTCCTTGTGTGTCTGGGAGCACAGCAGGCTGGAGGTTTGTCCTGGAGCTGATGGGATGGGCAGCTGGAGGTTTAGGAAGTGACTCTAGGAGGTGTGCAGGCAGGAGCAGTGAGGGGATGAAAGGTTTGCCAAGCTGAGCTCGCTGCTGACATCTTACTGCAGGCATGAACTGTATCAGGGAAGCTGATCATGGAGGAGGTAGGAGATGCCAAGTGACTCGAATAGCCTGGAATTAACTCCCCCGCTAATTAAGAGGAACGCAAAGTGCAGCGAGGAGTGAGGCTTGCAGAAACCTAATGCTGCTGTAAGCACGTGGGAGTATTCCTGGCCTCCAGAGGGATCATGCAGCCAGCCACAGGGTCTCATGGGTGTCACCTCAGCTCCCCTCTCCCTGTGGCTGGGAAACATAAAGCAGATGTGAGCCCTGGGCTCTGGACTTGCAAACAAAGATTAAAACTAGTAGGATGTGTCAATAACTTCCAGTCATAACTGCCAGTCGGTTTTCTTCAGTAAATTACAGACCTGCCCTCTCACAACCAAAAAGCTTCAACCCAAAAAGGCACAGATTTGAAAAAAAAAAATTTAAATATCCAAGGGAAGTCATCAGTTTTGAATTGTGAAACACATACAAACCCAGATTTTTATATTAAGATAATCATGATGGCACCAGCCAGATAAATGAGAACACTCTCAGCAAGCAGCCCTGCTTGGCTTCGACTTCAGCCTGTTGAACAAGAGGCATATTTTATGCAATGAGAACCAAGGGGTATAATTGTTTCTTACACAAGCCTCTAGTCATGCTTTTACTTTAGAACAATTAGAAATCAGAGATCTCTTGCCCTCTAAATCTCTTTGGTGAACCAATGCTCACCTCTCCAAACCAAAGAGCCATTCCCAAGGCAGAGAGGCCCGCAGCCCACACACAGGCAGTCGGGAAGCAGAGGTGGGAGGTTTGAGAAAGATGCCCTGTGCAGCCCTGCCCTGGCAGCTCATGGCCAGAAAGGCTGGGTCCCTTCTGGAAAAAAAGGATGCCTGTTGCTGGGTGTGTTGTGCAGCAGAAGTGTGGTGGCTTGTGTGGCTTTTAGCTTTCCGACTTTTATTTAAATGAAATGCAGAGTAATTTGTAGCTACGTGGTGATTAAATAGATGGCAGAGCGTTACTAAGTTCATTGTCAGAGAGACTGTTGCTTAGTAATTTACACTGCAATAATCTCATTATTCCGTCTTTTTTTCCTTACAGTGGTGGTGGCTCCGTTGTTACCCGCAGTTCATGGCCTTGCATTCAAACCTTGACTACTGCGATTACATTTTGATCATCAGGCACTGGCTCGAAAAAGTCATCCGGGGTAAAGCTGAATGGGGACAACCTCCGGGACTTTGAGCTGCGTTTGCCTGAGATTTTTGGTGGTATAGAAACAGAAGCCCGGGGTGAACAGTGAGCTCAGGCACACAGCCCTGCGAGTCTCCTCTGCTTCAAGGGCTCTGCAGATGCTCTTCCTCTGCCTCTTCAAGGGACCGGCTGTGAAGGAGCCCTGCAGCCATGCCCTGGGCCCGTCCGAAGTGACGGCGTGTGTGGCACATCAAGAGACAAATGGTTTTCAAGCAGGCACTGAGGGCAAGTTATGGAGAGCCCTGTCCATGGCTGCTGAGGTGTAAGCACAGGTCCGGGAGGTGAGCGGGGTGAACGGGACAGGCACCAGCCTGTGGGTGCCCGGGTGGTGCCCCCAAGCTTGGGGACAGGGCCGGCTGCCCAGCGGGGCGCGCTCGGGCGGAGGCCGTGCCCCGTGTTTGCCTCGCGGAGCGGAGGCCGGCCCGCTGGCGGAGCCGGAGGGGTGCCGTGTCGCTGCGGTCCCGCTGCCCGCGACAGGGGCGCCGGGCCGGGATG
>VZRZ01007449.1:198483-212585 GCA_013398175.1 Climacteris rufus | reverse complement strand
GAGGCGGGGATGGGCGGCTGCCGGGCGGCGATGCTCGGTGACGTCCTCGGGGCATTGCCGAGCCCAGCGGGCAGGGAGGGCGGCCCTGGCCTGGCGTCACCCCGGGGCTGCGGGTCCGGCCGCGGGGGTGGGGGGCAGCGGTGACAGCGTTCGCGGAGCATCCCCGTCCGCACAGCGCTTCCTGCGCTCCCCGCGGGGGGGCCGCGGTTGTAGCGTGGTGGTTGCTGCCCCCGGGGCTGGGGGTCGCCTCCCGCTGTTGCTCAGCAGTTCTGTGACTCAGCAGGCGTTGTGTGCCCGTTTTGCCCGGGTGATGGGTGAGCTGCTGCTCTGCCGGCTGCTTGGTACGCTCGGTAGTAGTTCAGAATGAAAAACGGGAGCTGCGGGATGTGTTGCGTAAGTGGACGTGATGCTCAAGAATTCCCTGTTTTCTGTGTAAACTGGAGTGCCGGGTGATGCCCTGTTAGGAACTGGTTTGAGCATCATGGTTTTATAATATCTTGTTAACGTGGCTTGGGACTTGCAGGCGTTTAAACAAAAACACTTAGGGTTGGGGCTTTGGAAATAGGCATCCAGCTTAAGAAAATAAGTGTTATCGTTGTTGATAGAATAACAACCTCTTGGTAGTTCCACCCTGATATGCCCTTGGCCTTAATTCCACTGTGAAAAATACGCGTGTTTAACACTGATATCTTTCCTGATATTTACTGGAATTTAATTGCCCTCGACTTCTAGGCTGTTTCTTGTTTTTTTTTTTCCCTTTTTTTTTGGACACAGTGCCTTATGTGTCCCGTGTACTCAGGTGTTTTAGCAATGCATCCAGTGCTCCTGTGCTTTCCATGGGCGTCTGAGGGGACAGTTCTGTGTCAAATACTGTAATTACAATTTTGCTTTAATATTTGGTTCTGGACTATTAATGTTTGGTTTAACTTTTCTGTCAGGTGATGTATTATTGGTCATTACTCAACATGCAACACTGAAAGGATAGTAGAACAGTTTGAATTTGACACTTGAGAATGACAAGGTCAGGGTCTTTTGGCCAAGCATTGGCATCTTTGCTCTTAATATATTTCTCATCTATAAGACAAAACCTACTTGTAAAATGTTCTTTAAGTTGAATTAATTGGTGTGTTTTCAGGACTTAATAGTAACATTGAGGAATGGAAACTGGGTTTATGTGATTATGTGTGTTTTAAAAATGGACTGATCAATTTGTTTACATTAGGCTGATTTAGCATCTTCCAGACTGTTAGTTTTTTCTTTAGTAGAAGTGTATTACTAAATAAGGAAGTACCCAGTGATTTAACTGCCAGAATTCAGGAAAATTTCTTCAAAAAAGAGTAATCTTAAGTGTCCAGGAGTATCTTCTCGTTAAGGGCCATGGGAAGGATTACAGCCATTCACATGTACTTGTTTGTAAAAAATTTCTGAGATTAAACTTGGCCATGTAGCTTTTAATAAATTTATATTAATTTAATTGAAGAACTGTTTTTCATCCTTTCCTGTCTTTGATACTCATACCTTTCTGAAGTAACAGTGTTCTTGTCTATGGTACTCAGTCATACAAGCAATGTAAGCTTTTATTTTGCTGCTCTTTCTTGAGGAAAGGTAGATCAGAGCTGTCATAACCATGTGTGGTAATTTGGAAGCAGCTGGAAAACTGGATAGTGGTCAGTCATGTGAATCCTGGGCTTTGTACTCTCAAAAATTCTTTCCCTACCAGTTGCTTGCAAGGAAGATTTAACATTTGTCAGGCATGAGGTTTTGAAAAACCAGGATGAGAAAAGATGTTAAAGAAAGAACCTCTTTGCTGTCTGTCAGTGGATGGGCTTCCATCCAGGTCACTGGGATTGGTGGTACTTTAGTTGTTCTCCAGTCAGCTGGGGAGTGTGGGGCTATTTTGGGGATGTTTTTTCTTTTGAAGGGTGCAAACCTCGAGGCACTGAGGGTGTCTCAGTCTGTCAGCAGTGGTGACACACTAATGTCTCCCCTTTTGGGGGCAGGGAAATGTGTGCCTACTTCACCAGTGACGTACAATATCCTTATGGCATTTACCTCCAGGGATAAATTAAATAGAAGTCATTCTTTAAAAACCTCTAATTCTTTACTGTCTGAGTCTTTTCAGTGAGTTGAATTCGATGAGATCTATAGAAATTCTGGAGTAACTGGTATTAAATGTCAGTTCTTTCCAACGATTTTTATTTGACGGTGCTTAGAAATCGGGTGATACTGAGGTGTTCCTGGGACAGGTCAGGAGTGCTGCTGAGCTGGAGAGCAGGTCCAGATCCAGAGGAGGCAAAACAAATGTCTCCTTTCTAACACTCACAATGCTGGCCTGCCTGGGGAGCTGTGCTTGAAGTGAAAAGCTGGGAGCAAAGGCTGGGTTTTGAAGTGAAACAAGATTTGATGTGGTTTTTAATGCTGTGCTGAGGTACAGCTTCTTCCTTTGTGATGTAGTTCGTTGGTTTCCTCAATATTTCTGCACCTGTGCTTAAACACAGAACTTGTTTAATGGGTAGGAATGTATTCCAAAAGTCCACATACTGCATCCAAAGACTGAAAGGGCAGAAACAGAGGCACAACTAAAATTTTTAGCTTTGATGTGGTCTTTACTGCTCTAGTTGTACCCAAAATGTGGGGGTAAGAGCCAAGTATAGTGGAGTTTGAAGCTTTCTTAAGCTGACATTTTACATTCATAATAATTCCTGTTTATCTCGCGAGCATGGGCCAGAACCATTATCTGAAAGCTGTCAGGTTTTTACACTGATGTGTGGAAAAACCTTGCCGCCTCTCATTCAGTTCATCCACTTATCAGCTGTTGAATTTGCTGATGCTTAGTTCGTCCCTGTTGGCAAGAAGCTGAGGTTGGTCTCCAGGCAACGCAGGTCCGGCTGAGCATCTCTGCCTTGCTTGAAGAGATGAAAATTTTCCATTGCGGGGAGAGGATTTTTCCTCTTGCTAATTCTTTTATCTGGCTTCCTGTCTTGCCCAAGGTTGTTGCATCTTTGAAACAATATGGGGATAATTTACAAATATTAAGAGGTTGCATTTTAATCGTTTTAAGGGATAACTGCAGATGTGTGTTTCTATAGCTTTTGTTAGAAATGCCTCATTAGAATGTTAATTTGGGGCCTTTCATAGCAACTTGTTTCATTGCAAAATAATTATTTCTTCCCCTCTTTTGCAAAAAGCTGTATGGTATTGTATCATGTGCTGTAAGTAGCTAGAAATTTCTCCTGTCTGAAATACTGGAAGGCATAATGGAAGCAAAATCGTTTGTTCAAATGAAGGTCTATCATTGGTTGTGCTTAATCAGGTATTCAGAAGCTTGAAATCTGAAATCTTCTGCAAATTCTTGGCTTGTGTAGCACAAAGCCTTTAAAGCCCTGACTGTGTCTCTGAAAAATGGGCTGTGTTAGAATAAGGTAATGATAATCTTCATGATAAGTACAGAATGTACCACTCTACGGTTGTTATCAGCCATTTCACCTGCAGCCTTTGACCCTGGGACTGGATTGCTCATGCACATGGAGGACTGTCTGCTGGAGATAGCTGGAACCAGTTAGTGCCCAGTTTTGCATTGTTTGACTGGAAAAAGAAAGGCTTGCTCATAAAATGGTTTTGACCACTGAGAGTCTTGCTTAATGAAAACAAACTTGGAGTGTGTGCCATGATGAATGGCAGGACGTGGTGGATGGTAGGGCAAGAGATGGCACAGGCAGTGCCTGGTTTGGAGCTGTGCACGTGCTCACCAGCCAGTTAATAGCCCAAACAGAACAGGCAAGTACTGAATTCACACAGTAGCCATTCAGCTCTACTGCCTCTCTTGGTCCCTGTCTTCTGTCCTGCTGTCTTGGCATCCTAAAGGTTGGAAGGAACTGAAAATATAAAATTTGTTTGGATGACTTGCTGAAACCAGCTAATAGTGCCCCAGGTTGTTGAGACTTAAAATGAACAGTCTCGAGGACAGAAGATGCAATTCTTGAGGCCATTTTTCATCAGAGAATCACAGTTAGAAAAAGCAAGGGTTTGGGGGGTTAATGCCAAAGTCTGTACTAGAATGAGCACAGCAAAAATGATCTTATTTTCTTGAAGCACACAGGGCTTTAAGCATACCCAAATAGCTGTGCAGTGCTGTGATGCAGAAATTTTCTACACTGCCTGAAACCTTACCAGGAATTTTGAGTGCTGCTTAATTTCATGCTTATTGGAGATGACCTCTTTTCTTTTTAACATTTGCTCTTTTCCGTTTCTGTATCTTTTTCCAGAAAAATGGTAATTTATTTGCCTTGTGCTTTGGATATATGGAGACAGTGTGATGGCAATTGAAATTTTCTTTTTATGATGACATCAATTAGTTTAATGAGGTTACAGAAATGAGAAGTGAAACTGCCTGACATAATAGACATAGTCTCGATCTCTCTATGGTGTCAGCACTTTCAAAAGGTTGATTCAATTTAACAGGAGATACAAGGTTAAATTTATGGGTAGGTGTGTTCGTACTAATATAACTATCATTGTAACTGGGCATCTGTTCAACACAGCCTAGGAAAATTGGTGCTGCCTTAATAGAAGCAGTCAGTTTTCTGAAGAGACATCTGTGAGTATTAAAGTCAAGGGTATAGCTCCAGATAGGGAGGGAACGAAATGGTTGGGGGAGTGATTTGGAATGTGTGGAGATAAGGAGTCTCTCAAGGATGGAGGCAGATGGAGTCAGTGCTGCTGAGCTGCAGTGAATTGCACACGGAGAGGATGACTTGTCTTCAAGTCGTTCCATTTCAACAAAGCCTTTCACGTGTTTAAACCTAAGTGCTGAATCATGATTATGTTTTAAAGTGCAAGTGATGATTTAACATCACTACATGCAAAGTTTGCTTTCAAAAAAGAAAATGCTTTGTTCCTAAGCTTGACTTCTTAAAATACGTTTACCCCTCGTAGTGATGTGTTTTTTGGAAATGCAGAATTGGAACGTGAGCACACTGGATGGTGGTGCTCTGTTGTGGATTTCTGAGGAGAAGATAGGGTTTTGGCAATCATCCTGTCTGAGCCTTCCCTTTTTGGGGAGCCATGGTGTCTCTTTGAAGACAGTTGTGCAGTGCACACTTTCTGGCTGCTATGAAAATTCCCTGTAAAGCTACAGATATTTTGAGGGGAGCAAGACATACTACAGCTGTGTCCCATTGCCTGGGCTATTAAAACTGGTGAGCTCTTGTGCATCATTAAATGTATTTCAGCCTGCAGCAGGGATAAGAGCAATACAGCCAAGCTTCTGCTGAAGCTTCCTTTTCTAGATTACTAAAATTGATAAGATTTGTTTCAAGTGGTTTTGTATTGCTGTTTGAATATGTAAACTGTATGAGATTAAAATGGATTAATTCTTTGGCAGTGATTATTATGCTGAGCCTATAATTGGCCCCAGATGTGTACTAGGAGATCACTGAACAATGAAACATGAAATACATAAATAATTTTTTAAAGCATTTTTCATGTACTGTGGAGGTGTACTTGTAGGGAAAATCCTTGTCCTTTTTACTAGGAAGAAAATGTTCTTGGTATGAGTTGCATTCACCAGGGGAAACAGTCATTATTTTTTCCCTTGGTTTTGTTGTGCTGCTTGAGTCTGTCTTGTAAGACTCCTCTCCTGTCCTTACTTGCTCTTGTCCAGTGTGCTGCAGTTAAGCAAAAAGCACATTGAAATTATTCTATTGTATCTTTTGCATTTGAACTTCTGTAATGGCTCTGTCAACCCTGCAGGGAGTTCAACCTTTTAGGACCCAGTTACTTTCAACTCCTCAGGGAAAGAGAATGTAGAGGTCACTGAATTATACAAATTCTTCCCTTTAAGACAAGACTTGTGTTATCTGAATTGAGATGTGTTTTCAGTAGTTGGAGATGTTTTGAAACATGAGCACAGTTTTAAAAGATATGTTAGATGCATCTCATTAATGTGAGCTGTTCTGGAGCAAAAACTCCATTTATCGTGGTCATTAGAAGCAGTCTTGGAACCTACACTTGTAGAATTACAGATAAAAACGGGGATGGCTATTTCAAAACATGATGACTATAAATCCTTTAATTTAACTGTTTTTCTGCATAAAGGGGCTAAACTTCATTTGAGGTATCTTGATGGTATAAATGAATATACACATAAATTCAATGCATGAAATAAGTAACTGCATTTTGGGTACCATTCTTCTTGTAATAATTTATTTATGGATGATCTTTGCTGTGCATTCCTTTGGAGGTTTTTGTTCAAGGAGTTAGCTTGGATTGTAGGATTTAGGCATCAAAGCTTTAATTTAACAGTCTTGTCCTGTGGGCCCCTAGTGCTTATGGGGCCCACATGGGAAGGGAAAAGCATTAGGAGTTGGGATTTCTAAAGGAAATACACAGAAAATCTTTTTGTGGTTTAATGAATGTGAACTTTGAAAGAGACTTGACATTTGTCCTATATGAACTTTATTTTACTTATCATATACGGCCAATGGGTCACAATGAAGGGCTGGCCACAAAGATTCCATGTTCTGGTGTTGTGTGGCTCAAAACGCGGTTCCCAGACTGCTAAATTCATGGTAATGAGAAAGACATAGCCTGGATTTATTTTAATCTTAATGCTGGAATTTCTTGAGGGTGTTGGTGTCTTGAATAATACTTTCATGTGTGTAATCCACACAATTTAGCTCTTGCTGTCATATTTTGAGAAGATTAAAGGCTGAGTGCTATTTCTGTTTCTCCATGACAAAGGGCAGTATTGTCTTTTTGTAGCAACTGGTGTTTTTAGCCACTGGTGCCAGAATACCGTTTTAAGATGGATCAGTTTCTAAATAGGAAGTTTAAGTAGCTTAGTTTTGGTGGTTCAGGTTTCTTAGTTTCCATGGCATTTTTACTTGGAAAAGGGACTAGTTCTTAAATTACACAATCCCTGAAAAAAGTGCACGGGTCAGAATTGCATGCTCTTTTCTGTCTGAATAGTAGTAACTTTTAAATTGGCTTTAGTTTAGTTCCAAGGAGATAAAATAGCTTTACTTGAGAGGTAAAACGCTGGCATTTTTCCAGAGTGTGGGTAGGTAGGTGTTAAGATTACAGATTACAAACGGTGTAGGGAAAACTGAAAGCTGTTGCTTTTTTGGATGTTGAAATACCCATTGTACTGAGCACATAACCTCCTCACTGAATTGTAAGAAATGGCAGCTGAGGGCCTGCTGTGCACGCTTATGGTAAAGAGCTGGAAGTTCCTGGAGGCAGCCTTGGTGACTTGCCTTGCTCTTCTAGACAAAGGGGTTGGGGAACTGGGTTTCTCCTAATAATGTAGACCTGGTTTAAGGAAGATAGGGATAATAATTGTGCATGAGGAACAATAATCATAGAACATTATGCAACTTCAGACTGTTTTGTTTATGGTTTGCTCCCTTAATATGGTATGCCTAATGTTTCATAATTCTTAGTTTTGTGTTTTAAGGCTGTATTCAAAAATCTTTTTGGTACAGGAGGTGGCTCTGCAGCTATGGTGTTAAATTTACAGGTTTAAATACATGTCTCAACCTGTGTGGCAGTGTTTATGTCTGTATTTGGGTTATATTTAAAGGAAGACAAAACTAGAACTCCATGTTTAGGGACTAAAAGGAGATAGGATAAACACGTTGTTAGTTTAAAAAAAAGTTTTGTGTTGAAAGAATGCATCTTTCTGTACATTTTTTCAGCATCTCAGTGTATGGTCTTTCATTTCAGACAAAATTCTTAGTGAATAGAAAAGGCTGGATGCTCTGGTTACAAAAAAAGGGATCTCTAAGGCTGCTGTCTTAGAGAAAGTCACAGCAGAACAGGACCTTGAATGTAGCACTTGTGAGTCCTTTGCCTTTGTAGCCAGGGTTGGACTGTCCCTCTGCTTTCAGCGTGGAAGAAATACCTAGAGGAGTGGTACATTTAGGTGTGATACAGCTGACATCCTAGGGCATTTCAAGATATTATCTGGCTGTTTGAAAGCAGAAAACTGCATTCTTCCTTGGTGGCAATATTTTGTTTGCACCTAATGTTAAAAATAGGATTAACTTTTCTACCTTGATGGACCAAGCCTGCTGTGAAGTCAGCACAGTCATGTTCCCAAAAGGTTTTGCAAACATATTTTGTAGAAATTTTGTGCACAAGTTCATGTATAATTCTGGGTTTCTAGGTTCAATCTGTCTTGCATAATTAAGTAATTTCT
The DNA here is from genome assembly GCA_013398175.1 of Climacteris rufus. NCBI lineage: Eukaryota > Metazoa > Chordata > Aves > Passeriformes > Climacteridae > Climacteris > Climacteris rufus. Next base: position 204,385 of record VZRZ01007449.1, on the reverse strand, counting down.
GATCTCCTGGGTCCTTTCCAACTCAGAATTTTCTGTGGACAACCAGTATGCCTCTCCAGCACATAGCCTTTAATCTGTGAAATTAACCCAAGGCATTTGTTTCCTTATTTATCTGGAGAAATAACTTAATTTTTCTAAACTACAGCAATGCTGTGCTGCAAGGGTTCTGTTGAGTGTTTTTACAAAACGTCATCGTTACTCATCTCTGAGTACAAGTCGTGTAACTTAATGATCATGATATCGATTGATTTGCTGCAAAAGAGCTTAAATAACCTTGACTTGCATAGAAAGTTACAGCTCAGCATCATTTTGTCATCACAGCCACCTGTTTAAAATGATACTTAATGAAACAAAAGGGGTTTGTCCTCCCCCAGTCTTGCTTTCAAAGAAAAACTCCTGTATTTCCTCCCCCTTGATGCTGTGACACTGTCCCTCTTCCCCTCATGATGTTGAGGACTATTGTCTCCTGTATTAAATTTGAATTATTTGCTGTTTATGGGACAGCTTTTTGTTTGCAAATAAAATGTCTGAGAATTGACAATGTCAGTGTACTCTTCTACTGAAGATAAACTTTTTCCTCCAAAGTAGTTACCAGAATAAATGTTTGTTTTCTGTAATCATGCAGAATTTAAGGCTGCTCTTAAGACTTTTTCCAAAACCATTGGATTCATACAGGCACATTACTGTGTGGGCTCTGTGTTTCTAACTTAATGAGTTAAGAAGTTAGAAATTATAGCTTTTACTGCTTGATTATTACTATTCTAGATACAAAAAGCTTCAAAAAGTATCCTAGTGTGGGATTTGCATTATATAGAGGTATAGTGCATCCCCAAAATCAGGAATTGATTAAAACAGCTGAGATAAATGCAGAGGTCTTTTTTCTGTTAAGGATTAAAAGCATTTATTGTAAAATGTTAGCTCCCTAATCTGATGCAGTTCATTTTTAAAATGTATTTCTGATACTGTCCCAAGGCAGCTGACTGGGCACTGGAGGATATGAGTATACGGATATTGGTATCTCCATTCTGATCTGAAGAACTTCTGAAACTGATCACAGCAGAGTAACTTCAGTTCCTGAAGCTATAGTTAGAATGAATGTTGGAAGCAAATCACTACCAATGTTAATCTGGGCATATTTGCTGATAAAATAGTGCTTTGTGTAGAGAAATGGCGTTAGCTTCATCAAAATGAATTACAAGCTGTGCAAGACCTTCGAGCCTGAGCATATTTAACATATCTAATGCTTTTGATATTCTGAAGTTGGTTTCCTCCTGTGCTTGCTTTGATTCAAGGAATGTACCTTGCTCCTTGTAAAGTAACAAATTCTTAGGAACAAGTAGTTAAGTCCTATGAAGACTTGTAAAATTCCTGTAACCATTCCTGTTTGATAGGTGTAGAGTAGGCTCTGAAAGTGTGTTTATCCTGCTTCAGTCGTGAAGGGCCATTCTCTTTGAGCATTGTAATGACTTCCCAACTCACACCTCAGGTGCCTTTCCAATATTGTGCATGAAACAGGTGCTGGGTGGGCTCTCAGAAACATACCCTGTGCTTTCCACCTTACTATTTGCATCTGCCTGTGTCCATTCTCAGCTATTATTGTTTCTTCCTGAATGTTCTTTGGGTTAGAGCAGTTTTCTCTTTGGTTGATCTGATAGGTCACTGATGCTCTTTCTCTCCTGTTGGCTGACTGTGCTGTTCTTGTTTCCTTGGAACCTCAGGAAGGGGCTCTGCTTTGTCTGCTTCAGCAGTTTTAGCACCCTGCAGCAGCTCTGCTCTGCAGATCTCTACCCTGTCAGCCTCCTCTGCACTGCCCAGTGAACTGAGAAAAAAGGACAGGCAGAAAGCTTTGCTGCCTTGCTATTTCTGTCACTGTAAAGCTGATTTATGGCTACATGGAGTTGAAGGTCCTGAGCACCCAAAGTAAAAAGCCTGCTCTAGAGAGAAGCCAGTTCTAACAGATCACTTAGGGCAGCACCGCATCAGTAGTTCTGTATTACAAAGTTTTGGCAAGAGGTGTGTTATTCTTGAGATTGTTATGAAGGAAGAAGCTCCTGCTTAATTGAGAGCTGTGCTCTCCAGAGGATATGTTCATTAATGCAATTACATGTGGGACTAAGTCGAGAATCTGTAATGACATGAAGTACCTTCCAAAGAATGCTGTCACCTGAGATTAATATTAAAAGCCTGAAAACTTGAATTCATTGTGGTATTCTTTCAGTGGTCATTGTCACATGTGATGGGGGTAAGATGTCTATAAATGTCACTTCTGGTTTGCAGGTTTGAGTTTTAAACATTTTTTGCCACTTACTGTAAGAATGACATTGCTCAAGCTAATGTTACTGTGTCTAGACGTATTTTTGTTTGCTTCCTTCAAGTTATGTCAGATTTTTCTCTTAAAATGCTGGACACGTGAAGGGTTAGTAAATCTGTTTTTTTGGCTGATGTGTCCTTTGAACAAAAGCTCTTAGCCAAAGGCACTTAAAAGCACGTAGGAGGAAAAGGGCAGGGTACAGTGAGTCTGCATTTGGTATCTGGGAAGATTGCCTGAAACCAGCTGTTCTGGGCTCTTTCTTACCCAAGGAGCATTGAGAACAGCCTGGGTGTAAAATCAGAGGAAAGGCAGTGAAGAACTGCATTGTTCTCCTGCTGGTCAACTTCAATGCCACTTGAAACTGTTGGTCGTAGGTCAGAGCTTTTATTTGTAAGGGCTGCAACCAGTTTGGCAGATTGTGAGGCAGTTTATGGAATTACGGTATTTATAAATGAAAGAGTGCAAAGCATTTCTGATGGGCATTACAGTTGTGTTCCAGGCCCTATTGTTAATCTGAATGGCAAGGTGCCAAATATTAAGGAGAGCCAAAATGACAAACAAATCCTGATTGTTAGTAGTGGTAAAGTTAATGCAGGCAGCAGAAAAAAACTTCAAATCTCACTCAAAATCTTTTTGCAAGTAAGAATTTCATTGCATGTAAACAAACGGAATTTATCAGGTAAAGAGGGCTTCTTGAACAGCTAAAATATATTAATTGTTCAAAGTGAAAACTACAGCTGCATTGAAACCTAAATTGTTGACAAGATTGTGTGGTCTTGCTGCTGTCTTCTTGAGCACTGTTGTGATGTTCAAATCATTGGTTTTATAGGTTCATAGAAAGGCAGTAAATGGTGCAATTAAGGAGCCTGGTGAAAGGCTTTGTAGCAAGGAAGTCCTTGCTGCTGCTCTGTTCAGCAGTCCTTGCACACGGTTTATACTGCAGAGCTGCATTAATAGAGATTTTTCAGCGGGGAGATGAGCTACACAAACTTCAGCGTCGGAACGGAACATGTGGGAGTTGCTCTGTGGTTTTTGGAAGATAAAAACAGAAGGAGAACTTACTAATACAGGCACAGTAAACTCATCTTCACTTGTGTGAGCCTCCCCCTTTATTTCTGGTAGATTCACATTTGTCTTGTAGTGCTGACTGGGTACAGTGACTACATATAGATGTTTCTAACCTTTCTCAAAAAAAATCCAACAAAACCAACCCTGTGTAAATGTTGCATCACTTATATTTTTATAAAATCAGAGCAATAAAAAAGCCTTGCTTTGTTTTTCCTCAAATGGGAAGTTACACTGTGTGATGTGCTGCCAGATCTTACTTTTTCAGGAAAACGTGAAGTAGCGTGAGTAGTCCTGTCCAACTCTGTGCTTGGCAGTTCCATTGCTGAGTGCACATTGTGATCTGTGTACAAGTATTGTCCAGAGCTCTTGGGCATACACGAAAGCAAACAAGTTGGGCTGCTACTAATGAGCTCCCTGAAGAGCTGTTGGGTAAACGAGGTGTTGTGCATTACCTGTGTTGGAGGTGATTTTTGCTGGAGTCATTTCTATAGCATAAATGCCTTCAAGACTTAATTCCTGGTGCAACTCCAATGCAGAAGGACTGGAATGAAGTGAGGTTAAGGGATGGTGGAAGGTGCTTTCTCAGGCTGAATCACTGCAGCTGGCAGTCAGTGTCTCTGGCTCGGGGTACTTGGGAACATGGCCACAGAATGGTGATGCTGTCTTGGAAAGAGCAGCTCTTGTACTGCTGATGTTCTGCAAGGCTGCTAAAAGTGGCTGTGCCAGCGTAAAGCTCTGGCACTGCAAGAGCATGGACATGTGTTACTGCACCTCCAGTGAAACCTGGCACACTTCTGGCTTTCCCTGGGAAATTCCACAAGACTGGAGGCATTATTGGCTCTAGAAAAGCCTCAGGAAAACTCAAAGAGCTGTAAAATTACTGGTGTATTCTACAGATTGATGCGTACAATTTCTGTAATAGAAAATGAAAGCAATTCTGAGAGTTTGCTCAGGAGCTAATGTGGCTTGGTGAGTGTGTGTTTGGTGGCAGCTCCACGTGTGTTACACATGTGCTGCTAAGTCAGCTTGCAGTCAGCCTTGGGGAAAGAGCAGTGTGGCTCTGCGTGGAGTGGGTGGTACTGGGGTGAGCCATGAGAAATCAGTCTGTGAGTCTGGAGCACTGACAGTGCTCCCTTCTGACTGCAGCAGCTGCAGACATGCACTGGACTGCCCAGATTTGGGCACAGGCCGTGGTACGTGGCTTTTCTGCATTGTCTGGGCACTTCAGCGCTGCTCAAATTGGTGCAGTTAGATAGTTTGTTTGAAACGAAGTGGCTCACGTTCAGGGTCTAACAGAGGTTTTTACATGTCAGTCTCCAAGTTACCAAGTTGTCAAGTTGTTGATGTTGAGCTAGGTCACAAAATTCTCTAGGGACATAGTCGCTGTGTTATAAAAAAATGCTAGGAAATTAAAAGTGGTACAAAGAAATGAAAGTTTACTGATCTGTCTCTAATCTTAAAATATAGGCTAATAGAAGAGACTGTTGTTTCTGGGAAATACTATTCCAGATTAAAGTAAAAAAGAAAACAAACTGATAATGTTTTGTCATACAAGGTGCTTGGAAGAAAGGAGATAAAGAAAAACCACCAAAAAACCCCCACCAGTAAAAGCACATTCAACTCATATTGACCTGTTATCCTTAGGTGCAGGTAAACATTCCGGGAGCTGGAGTTCATTCAGTTGATCGATCTGTTGTTTCTTTAAGCAGTTTAGTTTAATTCAATTAATGCTCTTATGTCCAGGGCATGCTGTAGGCGTCTGTAGTTCTGGTAGTGCCACTGGTTTAAGCCTGCAGGTCTCTGCTTTTCCTGTCAATGTAAAGCTGTTAAATATCTAAGGAGGACAAATAAAAATAGACCTGTGACCTAGAACACTTTGTAGTCTTTTTGAATTAAGTGCATTATTGTTCGTGTAATGGTCTTCAGGCAAAATGAGTATGAGGTTGTTTTTAGCCGCAAAAAGTTAATCATTAAAGCTTTGGTCTAAAATTAGAGTAACTCGACTTAAAAATTTACTGGAAGGCAGAGAACAGGACAGTCATGTTTTGTGTCTCAGCTTCACTCTTTAATTGCGCACTGAAGTGCAGGTTGCATGCAAGGGGCGGCTGCCAGAACGGAGCAGTGTGCGCTCACAGGGTACAGAGGAGATGGAGATTCTCTGGATGTAGCTGCCCTGGAGCACTGCCTTCTGCTGGATGCACGAAAAATTAAGTTTTTGGGAAACGGCACATTAGCATTATGATTTTGCTGTGAAGAGCTTGTATCTGTGTAACATTTTCGGTATCTGACGTTGTTGTGAATGAACCGGTGAAATAAACGTCCACCTTGGACTCCGGTTGGTTGCTGTCCCTGCCTGGAAGGGAGGGATCGTACCCCCGGTGTTAATTCCCGGTATCTCGGGCTGGCCTGCGCAGGAGGCGGGGGTGTCGCTGGGAGCGTTGGCGCCGCTGTCCCCGCGGCCGGAGCCGGAGGGCGACGGGCGGGGCTGCGGTGGCTCCGGCCGGGGTGGCCGCGGCCGCCCTT
>VZRZ01007449.1:182763-198394 GCA_013398175.1 Climacteris rufus | reverse complement strand
GCGGGTCCGCCGGAGCCTGCCCGGCTGCGCCTCGCGCCCGCCCGCAGTCGGCGCGTCCGTAGCGAAGGCGGCGCGCGTTCGGGTTCACTCGGCTGCCTTCGGCTCCGCTCGGCTCCGGCCGTGCTGCCCAGGCCCCGGCGTGCGCGGACACTGAGGGCGCCGCTCTCCTGTGTTTGCTTTGACAGACTTTTGAACCGGAGTAAACACCTGCGGGTCGCCGAGGCTTCGGGCTCTGAACTGCCTTCACTGCTGTCGCCTTCTGTCTAATGTGCTACAAGGATGAGCCCAGCATTTGGAGCTATGGAAGTGGAGCACTATTCCAAGGGTGTCCTGCTCGAGCCTTTTGTCCACCAAGTTGGAGGACATTCCTGTGTCCTCCGGTTTAATGACAAGACCATCTGTAAACCCCTTATTCAGAGAGAACACCAGTTCTATGAGACTCTCCCAACAGAAATGCGTAAATTCACTCCACAATATGAGGGTAAGTTACCAAACCTTTGAATGGGGTTGGGCTTTTTGTTTCTGTAAATGCAAGTGTGCTGTGCTCTCTGTTCTCTCTGAAATCTCTTCTGCGTGGAAGAGATTTTAGGGGTTTCTTTTCACGTATTTTGATGTTGTCTGAGGCAGGCTGTGGAGATGCAGGGTGGAAATGCTTGCCAAGTTGGTGTTTGGGCTGACTAACAGCATTAGAGTAGAGCAACTCTGCTGGTGATAGCCCATATTTCTCCCTTAGGCACAGGTAAGTAGCTGACAGCTTGAGAATGTTTTCAGTAATTATCTGCTGCTTTTTTTTGGTGGATTTCTATTTTTTTAAATTTTTTTTTTTTTTTGCAACTTGTTTAATGTTTATTTACAACAGATTTGGTAAGATTGGATAACAGTGTTTTCTGTAAGCTTAGTTGTGGTCTCTTTTGTGCTTTGATTTCTCCTCTGACTTTCATTTTGATTGCAATAAGTACATGCCAGTAAGGTGTCTTGTTGAATACTTGCAGTGTTATTTCTGCCATTAAGGAAATGAAAATTCATGGCACTTAGGTAGGCAAGGATCAAGTAGCCGTGATGAGGCTGAGTCAGAAGTTATGTAGGAGTGGAAATTCCAGTTCTCCTAAGAATTGCACTAGTTAACAGGAATATCTCTTCTTCTCTTTCCTATTCCATCAACTGCTGCCTGGTGATTAATAAATAATAAATCCGAAGCACTTTTTTAAAATCGAATTGCTTTTTAAAGCACATTGATTTTAGCAACCATAATGGTGATGGAGTTTTGTGTTCTGTTTGTGAAAGTGGTGGAAGACTTCAGAGATGTTTCAAAGTTAATTCTCCCTGCTCACTTACAGAGACTTTTTGACATGCCTAATTACAAGCTCTGTTGGACTTGAAGAAAATACGATCTTTGAATGATACTTCTCAAAATGTAATAGAACAATTGTACCAGTGTATGGGGCTTTCTGGGAAGTATGGGGAGGGATTTAGGGGTAAAGGGCCTCACTTGGTCCACCTCTGTTATTTTTTTGCAGAGTAAAGGCAAAGAAGCTATTTGCTAGCTGGGTCCCCTCTTTTTTCCCATTGTCCTTTCCTTTGTGACTGTCAGAGTCTCTGCACTCCTGCCCCAGCCACTGCAGGTCTGGGAGCTGCCTGGCCAGCTTGGAAATTTGGTCTCTCAGCAGGACCTCTTCCCTAGCTAGTGATGAGCTGCAAGAACTGTGCAGACTGATTGATCTGACAATAAAGAGAGGACTGAAAAACAAAATGAAAACCAATTCAGACAATTGTTACAGCTTCTTCAGTAACCCCTGAAACTTGCTCAGGTAGCACTGAGCATATCTGTCAGTGCTCCACTGAGACTCTTACCTTGCTATGCAGTGCTCTGGAGACTCCTACCTCTTCCCTAGCTAGTGATGAGCTGCAAGAACTGTGCAGACTGATTGATCTGACAATAAAGAGAGGACTGAAAAACAAAATGAAAACCAATTCAGACAATTGTTACAGCTTCTTCAGTAACCCCTGAAACTTGCTCAGGTAGCACTGAGCACATCTGTCAGTGCTCCACTGAGACTCTTACCTTGCTATGCAGTGCTCTGGAGACTCCTGAGGGGAGGGTGAGGAGAAAAAAATGCTTCTGAGCTTCACCGTGTTGCTGTACCACAAACAGATCTGTTTTGTATTGCACTTCTGTTATATTCCACAAGATTGCTGCATAACCAGTATCAATAAAACATATTCCACAAAAGAGAAGAAAATGTATAATTAAACATGGTGATTCTAAGTGGAAGCTTTTGGACTAGTTTCTGTTGTAATGTGATGTTTCCCTTGTTTTGCTCTACTTGCACATCTTTCCTTTCCCTTGGGATCTACCAACCAAATATTGTTTGGATAAGTGCTTTTTGCATTGCTGTCATGCAAAACTTAAAAGGTTTTTGGTGTGAGGTTTTTTTGTGCAGGTCACTTTTCACTGCAAGATGTTAACAAATGTTTTACATCTTACTTAGAATCAGACCAGTCAGGTTTTTTTAATTAATAAAAAAATTTTTAATTGAAATGGTGTCCTGTTATTATTTGTTTCTTACTTGAGTGCCTCCAAGAGAAAAAATGACTTTTTGTATCATTGTTTTGTCAATATGATAAATTGTCTTTTGTGAGGTGTCATTTTTGTCTAGCTCTTTTGATATTTGTTAGGTTGGCAGATGAGGTTTGGCCTGTGGCAAGATAGAAACTAAGGACTGGGGTAAGAGAAAAAATAAAGTTGCTGTATTCCTAGTGTAAAGTAATGTGTTCTAAAAGGCTTGCTTGTCACTTGAGCAACTCATAACTGCCTGGGTCCTTTTTCTCCTCAGGTGTGGTGTCGGTGAGCTTTGAAGAGGATGAAGATGGAAACTTATGTCTAATAGCATATCCATTAAATGGGGACCACGATAACTTAGAAAACTTAGATAATTCTGACTGTGAACCCAAAAGTAAGCTACTGAGATGGACTAACAAAAAGACAATGTTGTTAGAAAACGAGAAGATCTCTAAGGAATGGGTCCGGCAGCACAGGAAAGAGGAAAAAATGAAAAGGTAAGTTTGGAGGGGGGAACTGGAATGTAGAGCCTTGGAGCAAAACATTTTTTGCTGTCAAATTCTGGTATTCAGAGTTCCAGGGAATTCTCCAGAACTCTTTCTCTTTCATTTTCTTTTCTTCTCTTGTTTATTTCGTTTTTCCTGCCCTCTTCAGTGCAGACAGGTTCACTAGTGAAACTGGTGTGTCCTGAGCCCTCAGTAGTGTGTTGAGTGTTTTCATTTTTTTCTGCTGTGGTCACTTGAAACAGGTTTCCCAATGTTATTTCTGAAGCTTCAGAAACAAAAAAACACAACAACAAACCCACAGCCACAAAAAACTACCACTACAAGCAAAAAACCTTCACCTACCTGCAGAAGCTTAATAGTTAAAAAAAACAAAACTCAAACATACTTAAATGCTACTGTATATGGCATATTTTGTAGGAACCTGTTTTATCCTTGTTAGTGCCATTTTCCCCATTGTTCATTGCTATAAATTGTGCCCACCATAAACTGTGAGCTGTGATGTGTTGTGCAAAGGATGCATCTTACAGTGTATTGCTACCTCTCGCATTACTCCACAGAATTACAACACGTTTTGTAACAATTGGCTGTATGCTAATTTATATTAGTATGGAAGTAGCTTTATAAGGGTTGAATAATACTCATGGGCATCTTGTCCACTTATACAGAGAGGAAAAGAAGGCTTTTGCTCTCTGTTAATGAAGGTGAGCAGAATAGCTTGTAAAGTTAAATCCACTGACAACCCCTTTCAAGAGCTTGTTTTTCACTTGACCTGTAATTTGCTGCTTTGTTCTGTTTTCCTAGTCACAAGTTGGAGGAAGAATTTGAGTGGCTGAAGAAATCTGAAGTCTTGTATTATACTGTAGAGAAAAAAGGCAATGTCAGTTCTCAGTTTAAACACCATAATCCTTGGAGCATGAAATGTCACCAGCAGCAGTTACAGCGGATGAAGGAAAACGCAAAGCACCGAAATCAATACAGTATCCTTTCCTGAAAGTGCCTCATAACAATGGAATGAGCAGGGCTCTGCCTTTTATTTCTTGAACACGCCAGATAAAAGTACAGAGCAGGCTTAACTTTAGTCCCAAGAGATTCTCTGAAGCTGTGATTTATTTGGTGCCTTTGAAAGGTTTGCCAGCACTTCCTAGAAATGGGCTTTTCCAGCACGTAACAAGTACCTAGGCTAGGAATTCAGATAACTGAATTGAAACCTACACATTGTGGATTAGTTAGTGGACAGTTTTACAGCATAGTGTGTTTAGTGTCTTCCACAAGAACAGTTTCTAGTGAGAGCTTTCAAAGTAGAAGAGTTCTGTTGCTTTTTATTAGTGTTTTGATATTGGTGATCTTAAAAACTACTGTCCTCTCTCCCTTTTTGTCAGTTTCTTAAATATAGAGGATGTTCCAGTGCCTGGACTTTTCTGCTTCTAGTAGCCACTTTTTAATGAGCTTTTAAAAAGCTGAATATAAACAGTCATGTGGGATTGGAACATGAGAAACAAAAAACAGTGACTGAATCCATGAAGGCTGAAGCACACTGGTTTTGTGCTGTGGAACCACAGGCAAACGTCTCCACCCTTGAGCATTCTGTGGAAAAAAGATCTTGGTGTAGGCTTGGATGCAACTGATACATCCTGCAAATGTAGTAGTATCTATATACTTAGGTAAACAAGTTTCTCATGTGTGAGGAGTTTCAGTGAATGAGTTACTAAAACATCTATGACTAATAAATGCTCAAATCAACAGAAAGGATTTTCTGCCTGGTACCCTCACTATTTCCCTGTAGATGATTATTCAGTTGTCTAAGGAATATGTGATATCTTTGGGACAGTATTAATACAGATGTTTCAAAGATGGTATGAAAATGCTTCACTGGTTTTGAATGGTAATAGAAACACACAAAATCTTCATTTCCCACAAAAAAAAAATCACTTGCTAGACAGGAAATATTCATAATTCAAAGTCAGCTGCCAGATTATATATCTGTATAATTGATTGCTTTTGTTTTTCACTTAATGTGGAAATTTCACTAGTCTCTAGAGACCAGTAACTGCAACTGGCTTAGAGCAGAGTGGGCATCCTAAGTTTATGTAACTGTGGGTTTTGAGGGACTGTACCGGGCGTGTTTTGGGCACACTTAAAGCTACCAGTGGGGCACTGTAAAATCTGTGGCAGTGCTTTTCAAACTTGTGAAGCTTGTTCCTTAACTGCTCAGAATTCATTCTGCTGGAGAACCTGACGTCTCGCTACGAGGTGCCGTGTGTGCTGGACCTGAAGATGGGCACCCGGCAGCACGGCGACGACGCCTCCGAGGAGAAGAAGGCGAACCAGATCCGCAAGTGCCAGCAGAGCACGTCGGCCGTGATCGGCGTGCGCGTCTGCGGCATGCAGGTCAGAGCACGACTCCACCTGTGCCCAGCAGACTGGCACCTGCTTCCCTCACTGGGTTTTGATTTATGTGCTCATCCCTTGAGTGTTACCCCTGGGGTGCTGTGCTTTGTTTCCCTCACAGAGGGCTGACAGGCGTTTGAGTATCGCTCATCAGCTGGAGGTGGCAGAGTGAGGAGCACCCTGCATTAGTGAGTGCAGCCTCTGAGCACACAAACAGCCTCCTGCACCAGAGCAGCAATCCAAAGCTGTCAAAGTTACTGATTTCCAGATAGCACAGGGAACAATTTCGAGGAGGGTGTGCCAGTACATGCATTTGAATGAAGCCTGTGAAAGTTTGTCAGAATATTAAGAAGCAATCAGTTCTGTCTTGTAACTTTGAAAAGCCATAGATCTTTCACGGCTTGAAGTAGGTTTGTTGCAAAGTGCAGGCAAGAAGTGCTTGGTAAATGCGATAAGACTTGTTGCCAGATGAGACAGTTGTGTGGACTTTGACCTGAATTTTTTGTTTACTTGTTTCTGTATTCCTAGAGTGACAAATGGGAAACAACATGTTTGTGTTTGAGTTTTTGTCTGAAGCCTCTCTCCTCCCATCTAATAGATTCCAGGAATGTTTGCTAGGACTTGTTCCACAGCACGACTGTTGGCACGCATGGTGTTAGCTCACTGTTTGACTTCAGAGAAAAACTTGAGGCAGAAATGAAAGTGTGGGCACTGCTTTTCTAACCACAGTTGGGATTACAGCGGGGCATGGCCATTGTTCCTTTTCCAGTATTGACCTGTACTGGAAAACAGAGGAACTTTGGGAGCACCTGCAATCCTTACTTGACCCAGATGTTTAGGCATTATTGAGCTATGGGGTGTATAGCCCACTCTCTTATAGGAAGGCATCTTCCTGCAGGAGCACCTCTGACTTCTTTAAATACAGATGATTATGGTGCACACCTTATTTTTGTATAGGAATGTTTGCTGTCACTCAGATTCAGCATTCTGGGAATAAACTGGTGCATCCTAGAGCAGAGGCAGGTAATGAGCTGAACGAGTGGCTGTGGTACAAGTTATAGCTTGACTTTGGAGATCTTGGCTCCAGCTTTCCTAATCTCATTTAAAGTCCTCATTCCTGCGTTCCTGGTGGAAAAGCTCAAATGTAAACTGAAGGAATTTTCCACTTCCTCCAAGTTGCACAGGCACTGCCGGATCTGTTGATAGCAGTTTCTGTAATTATGCAAGAGCAGGTTTATTGAGGAGTATATCAGCTTTCCATAGCATGCTTTTTCTTTTTAAATATTTTTATGTCCCCTCAAGGCTTTGGAGTCAGTACCATCAGCGATTTTAACTATTCCTTTTCTCTTGCCTCATGTTTGTGTATGCAGGTGTACCAGGCAGGCACTGGCCAGCTGATGTTCATGAATAAATACCACGGAAGAAAACTCTCGGTCCAAGGATTCAAAGAAGCACTTTACCAGTTCTTTCACAACGGCAAATACCTGCGCAGGGAACTCTTTGAGTCCGTCATTAAAAAACTCACTGAACTCAAGTCTGTCCTGGAGAAGCAGGAGTCTTACCGCTTCTATTCAAGCTCCTTGCTGATCATTTATGATGGAAAGGAGAGGCAGGAGGTTGCTGTTGACTCGGACCCAGAGGACCTCGAGGACCTTTCAGAGGAATCTTCAGATGAGTCAGCAGGAGCCTATGCCTACAAACCGCCTGCCAGCACTGTCGATGTCCGCATGATAGACTTTGCCCACACAACCTGCAAGTACTATGGAGAAGATAGCGTGGTGCATGAGGGCCAGGACACGGGTTATGTTTTTGGACTTCAGAATTTAATAGACATTATTAAAGAAATAAGAGACGAAAGTAGTGAATAAACAGTGTGAATGCACATCAGTAGAAAGCACTATCGTGACTCTTTGTATTCCAAAATTATTGGCCACTTTCTGGTGGTAGGAATCTTTACAGGCTCTGCAGGGATGGTCCTGTCAGAGTCAGACTTGTTCAGAGGGCATTTACTTACATTGGTGCTGGACCTAGCACTGGCAAAACTTGGTATCCTTATTTATTTTAACTTTCTTAAACATTCCATATTTGATTACTCAGATACCTCTGTTATCCCTGTGTGTATATGTTCCAATAAAATTCTTTTTGTTCGTTGTAAGTGATGCTTCTGTTGTTGCTGATGTCTGAGGAGGAGATGGTGTAATGCAGAATCAGCACGTGAACAGCAAGGCCCCATGAGCCCACGTGTGGGATAGCACATCTGTCCTGGGCCTCCCCTCAGGAGTGATGAGCAAGCTCAGCAGAGCCACTGAGGCTGAGACTACAGGGCCTGCATAGACAGGGTAAAGATGGCTAAGGAGAGGCCTCTGGAGAGCCCTTGCAGCCAGAGTGCTGACTGGTGAGTGAGAACTTGCTCTGAAATCAACAACCTATTTCTTGTTCCGGGGTCTTGTTACAAGATCTTATGCCGTGTAACCTATTTCTAAAGATCTATAGACGTTATTTAACCAAAGCTGAGGCAAAACGTGTAGAACTTGTGCAGGATTAGCTGCAACAGTAGCAACCAGGGCAGAGCTGCCAAGCCTGAAAAGTGCCTTAAGCAGCTTAACATCTTACTTGGGACAAACACACAGGAAGGAAGCATCAGAAAGTGAGAGGGCAGTGAGTAACTGAAATAACAGAGTAACTCTAAACCAATGGCTCTTTTAAGAGGAACATTTATTTATCTAACCATTTTTACATAAATGACTTCTCCCTTGTGAAGCTTGTACGTCATCATGATAGTGCAAGAGAAAAATGGGTGTGGAAGTGCTGAGCTAAGTGTGGGGATGTTCTTGTTACAGAAAATCAGAATGAAGGAGTCGGTTTGTGCAGAAGAGTCAGGTGAGTCATCTCCCTGGCCCATACTTTTGACTGCAGGCTTGCTGAGGAGAGGTGGGATGTGACAGGAAGGCTGCAGACCTGCTGGTGGAAGGTCACCCTCTTGACTTGGCTGTAGCCCTGCACCTTCAGTTTCATATTCCCCAGCAGCTGCTATCGAGTTCTGATCAAAGTCTCTCTGACGGCTCTCCTGTGCTCCTTTGTACTTTTTGAAGAAGTTTTTTACCTTATGCTTATACGACGTGAATTTGTGGGTGATTGGGTTTTTTGGGTTTTTGTCTTTGTTTTTTTTGTTCCACAGGGTTCAGGTGCCAACTAATAGTGGTGTTAAATGGGCAGTTTTACATCTCGCAGTCACCTCACTGTTTTATGCCAGCACATGTGCTGTTTTCTCTGGAGATGTGCTTGCCCAGCCTGAACAGGCCGTTTGTTGCTGCTGGGTGAGCCTGTAGTGCTGGGTGCAGCTGCCAGGCCCTGTGAGCAGCCCCCAAGCTGCTCCTGGCACTGGCTGCAAAAAGCCGTGGGCAAGAGGGGAGATGGGGCTATTTGTTCTCGGGCACTCTCAACTGCAAAATGCCTTCGGCATTGACCAGAGTGCTTCTGCCTGCTGGCCCCAACATGTGCCCAGCACAAGGAGGGGCACCGTGGCTGCAAGGTGATGTTTCCTTTTCGGTTCTCCAGTTTAGGATGCGCTGTCCTCTGCTAATGAGCTAATGACGAGCCTCTTGGCAGGCACTGTGCTCGCCTAGCACTGCTGCTGCTTGTGAATAAGCCTCCCTGTGCAGATTCATCTGATACATGGTTTGACTTTGTTGTCTGAAATTAGCAGGGATAAAGTCCCCTAATGTACTTGTGTTACGTAGGAGCTCTGGAGGGAATTCATAAAATCCGATGAGAACAATCGCATTTGCTCTGATGCAAGCTGCCTCCAGAACAAGCCCTCTTTGTTTTGCTGCCTGCAGACACGGCCCTGGGTACAGGCAGGGAGCTGCAGAAACGCTGCCAGCGGGGTAAGCTCGGTCTAGACGTGGTCTCAGAGCAGTACAGAGTCAGCAGCCAGGCCTGGAGCACCTGGGGGTCCATATAGAATAACAGCAACCCCCCAGGCGGAACCTGGGCTTTTTGTTGGAAGGCGGAGGGACCTGCCCTTGTGGGTCTGGCCTGCACTGATCAAATCCTTTTGCCAGTATTGTCTGAGGATTAACAGAGGCTGTGCCAGTGCCACAAAGCAGCAAGGTGCTTGGGAGCTTCCTGGGCTGCAGCAGCTGGGAGGGGGGGAGCAGGGACACAGAGTAAGTAAGAGCAAAATGCCAGGAGGAAAATCCCTCGCTTGCCTCATGTCTTCGAAGGTTAAAAAAGGGGCAAGTACCTCTCAATGACATACTGCCTTGCAAAGTTCAAGAGCAGGTTTGTTTTCCTTCCATGCTGTTCTGCACAGATCCCTCCGAGCAATTCCTTGTGTTTGTGGAAAGGCAATTGTGTAACTGCCAGCCTGGGACATGCTGGGGTGGGAATGGGGTTCCCACAGTCCCTGCAAACAGCCATGCTACCCCTCAGCTTGGGGGACAGGAACGGGATGAGCAGGGGTTGGGGTTGGGGAGGGTGTGTGTGGTCACCTGCCTGTTGGGCCATGGCAAAGGACAGACTGATGGAATAACGGGAGAGCAGCAACTGCACTGGGGAATAGATTTCAGGGCTTTTTTTGTTCCTGTTTTTCCTCTATTGCTGTGGTACCAGGCTGGCCTTGGGAGCAGAAGTTCTGGAGATGTCCCTCCAGGCCAGGGCTGGCAGTGGGGTGGTGATGAAGCAGCCTGATCTACATGCCCTTGTGAGAGAGAACCTCCAGCAGAATGAAGCATCTATGCCATAGGAACTGGTGCCTCTGCCTCTGCAGAAAGTGTTTTCCCTCCAGGCATGAATCCTGCCCTTGCTGTGCATGCTCTGAGCATGGCTCCCCACAGCTCTGGCCCTCCCTGGACAGTGAGCTCCCTGCTGGTGCTGGTTGTGCCTGCAGGACCCCTGGGATGGGGCAGCTGGGCTGGCTCCCTGATGTGTCCTGGGGAGCCTTGAGCCGTGTGAGAGGCACCTCCCCAGAAGAACCCTGCTGCTGGGATGGGGACAGGAGCTGGGCCAGCCTGTGCCCTGCAGGGACCCTCCACTCTGCTGCAGCCTCTGCTCCATGGAGGACGATGCTGAGCGCACGTCCCTGCGCCTTAAGGCTCCCCTGTGTCTGGTCTCCTCCCTGTCTGCTTCCTGATGCTTGGAGAAGACCCACCTTTTCCTGCTAGCCCTGCCCTAGCAGGACCATCGCCCAGGGTGGCTGCAGTGTGCTGGGCCTGACTCTGCACCAGCGGCTTTGCAGGGGCTGGGTGAGAGACAGCCCATGGTCCACCCCGGTTGGGTCCTGGCCCCCAGGCACCTGCTCCTGCTTCCCCATGGCTGCCCCTGCAGGATGCTGCACCAGCCCCAGGCTTGGGGGGAGCTTGCCTTATGTAAATAGGTCACTTCTAACCCAAAACTGGGTGGCTGATGGGAATTGCCACGCATCAGCTGGCAAGAGATGAAACACATTCCTGCAGCTGGCACTGGTTTCTCCAGTGAACTGAGCTCTGCTTTGCTGGCGAGGCACTGGGGATTGAGGTGGGGGCTGAGTGGAGGTCTGTGGACCTGCCAGGATGTTTTGGTAGGTGACCTCCCTGGCACTGGGGCTGGGCAGGGCAAAAGCAAGAAGAGGCAGGGCATGGCCCCTGGCCCTGCTGGAGGGGAGGGCACCTTTGTTCCTTCACTGTCCCATCCTGTGCTTTGGACTAGCTGCTGGACTTCTTCCCCTGAGTTGGGTCCCTGCCAGCGGGAAGGGACACACAAATGCCTTTTATGGAGAGAGAACAAAATATTTCCTTGTGGCCAGGCAGTAACATCTCACAGGGCAGCAGCCTGAAATCGCTGTGTTCCCTGCCCAAGGGAGAGTGGTTCACCTCATGGCTCTGGGACTGCAAAGTGCTCAGACCTCAGCACAGAACATGCACAGGGCATGTCCTGCTGCCCCAAGCCTTGCTGAGCACACAGTGGCTCTCAGAGCACAGGGGCAGAGGGACCCCATGCCCCGATGCCTCTGTGGCACGCACTGATCTTGGGAAAGGGGGTGCTGTGTGTGGCCCAGCAGCTGTGCCTTCCCTGTTTCTGATGGTGGTGGGTCTAAGTCATTGTAACTGGACACCAATAAAGCTGGTGCAGCTGTAGTGGGGCTGGGGGCTGCTCTCTGTCCATCCCACGCATGGATCCATCCTCAGGGTGAGGAACCCACACTGCCCTGTGGCCAGTTCCAGTGCTGCCCAAGCCTTGGAGCCATGCAGGGCAGGGCAGAGGGGGCAGGGAATGGATGGTTTGTGTCCCTGGCTGGGAGCAAAGCCATCTTCCTTTAATTGTATGGAAACAAGGGCTGGCTGAGGGGCCTCCCCAGCCCCCTGTCGCCAGGCCTTTGTTCACAGCCTGTAATTCAGACACCTGGATGAGAGCAGAGCAAACCCTGGTGGGATGCCCAGAGATAGACCCCAGCAGGCTGAGCACCCTGTTCCTTCAGAGGGGATCCCTGTCCCAGCACCTCTCACTTGCCTGCCAGAGCCTGCTGCACCCACCCACCTGCCCTGGGCTCCCCCTCCTGCAAGGGCTGCAAGCAGGGATGTGGTCCCTGTCCCTCCTGCCCCACAAACCACATGGGCAGCAAAGGGTGACACTGAGAGCAGCCTCACACCGTGGAGATGTGCCTGCCATGCCGGGCTGCCAGCTCCAGATGAGGTGATGGGCTCTGTCTGCTCCTTCTTGGCCTTGAACCACAGCAATGTCCCCACCTCAACCGAGCTGTGAGAGGCAGCCTTGGCCCATGGAGTCTTTGCAATATCTCCTTGAAAGGGAAGCAGGGGAGCGCCTCCAGCCCACTCCTGCACCCCAGGCAGCCCCTTGCTTTGCAGTTCTTCCCTGGCTGACGTGTGCAACAGGGAAAGGACGTGAGAAAGGTGGTGCTGGGCAGGGCAGCATTGGATTCCTTGGAGATGCGAAGCCAGCAGTCTCCATCACCCGGCAACCCTGCAGCTGGACGGACGGCGTGGGGAGCCCGGGGCAGGGCGCTGCACTTTGCGGCGCTCTCGCTGCCGAGTGCCGAGCACCTTCCCCCTGCCCCCTTCCCTCACCCTGCAAACGCCTTGTGCCCGCACCCAGGTTTGCCACGGCCGGCGAGGTGCGGCAGGAAGCCTGGCTGCCGGGCTGCTGGCAGAGCAAGCGGCACTGTCCTGCCCGGCCTGTCCCCGCAGCAGCGCTGCCCCAGCCGGGGAGAGCTGGGAAGGGGCCGCGCCGGCACCGTGCGTGGGCTGACAAGGGGCTCTGCAGGTCTGGACGCGAGCAGAGTTTAACAAAGAACAGGACGCTGCTGAGTGAAGCCAAGGAGCTTGTTTTCCCGAAGAGGAGCTGCAGGGCGGGCTGGGCTGTGTGCTGCCCGCCTTGTAACCTGCAGCGCCTCAATCCTTCCCGCAGCATCCCCCGGCCCCCCCTCCACCATCCCTCAACTCTCCCGACCTTCTGTCTTCTTCGTTTCTAGGAAGTGCAGCTGTTGGCAGGCACTGGCTGCTCCTTCCTCCGGCCGCAGGAGGGGTCTGGGCCCCAGCCAGCCCCGGCTTTGTGCAGGACGGGTTGCGCAAGGAGCCCGCGGACGCCTCGGCCCCGCAGGCACGAGGAGCGGAGCGGTCCCGGAGCCACCCACAGCCCCGACGGCTTCGGATTCTTCGTGTGCTGTGCTCCACGGGAAGCGGCCGCCAAAAGAGCAGCTCCTCGGTGGTGGTTTTGGCCTCAGCACGGATCACTGTGTTCCTTGCGAGAGGCAGCAGCAGGGTCTGCTCCTGCCGGGGGGAGCACCCTTCCCAGCTGCTGGCAGGCAGCACTGGTGGGGAGGCTTCTCCCTCAAGGGAGCAGATGTAGTTGGGAATGTGGGATCTTCTGTAAGCAATGCTGCTGTGTGCAGTTGGGGGGTCCTATCTACAATCTTTTAATGAGGTTTTCCAGGAGATAAGGCCATCGGGACACTGGGAAATAGCGACATGCCCAAGAGATACCCCAACGCCTGGCCATCCTCATGGACACCCCCAGTCCCTGTGGGACACGCTGAAGATGCTGTCCCCGGAGCTGTGGGCCCAGAATCCTCACAACACCTCACATCCCTTTGACTTTTCACCCAGAGAGGGCTGGTGGGAATGCAATAATATTTGTATACCTAAAAGTAGAGCGATTGATCCCGCTGCTGTTTTGCAACGTGTTGACGAGCAGACGGTGCAGAATTATATAAGTGTATGTGGAGCTGGCAAGTTTGTGTTCCAATCATATGAGTGCTGTTGTGCAACGCTTCCCCTCCGCAGCCCCGGAGGAAAGCAGGAGCGTGGGGGCTGCCGTGCACGCGCCGAGCCCTTCACAGCTTACACTGATCCCGGTCCCCACGGCTCCGAGGGCAAGGGATGCCAGTGTTGCTTTCCGAGGTCTCAAGTTCAGCTCTAAAAGTCACCTGCAAATGACGCAGAGGGATCCTTGCTCGTTGCCCCTCCCTGTCCAATATAAATCACCTGGCACATGTAATTCAAAGCTGATTCCTCAGCAGCAGGAATCTGTCCCGAGCTCTGCATTCTACCCAGATGCAGAAGGGTTTGCAGGAGCCCTTGCAGAGGAAATCCTTCCCAGCCACTGTCTGGCAGAGCTGGGATGCTGTGCTGAGCAGAGGGAGAGGCTGGGTGCTGCTGCCGTGCACGTGGGAGGTGGATGGTGGGTGCCTGCATCCCCTTCAGCTGCCTTTGCCTGCCAGCACAGCCTGTGCTGCTGACTTCGCGGAAACAAAGCGCTGTTATTCCAGCACAAACAGCCGGGCTCGTGCCAGGGGTGGCCAGGGCTCACCTGCAGTGGGGACACAGCTACCAGTGGACCCTGAGGCACGGTAAACACTGCAGCCAAACCAGGCAGGGGACAGGCAGACAGGGAATCCTGTCCCCGTGGGATACTGGTAACATCAAGAATAATGACTCCCAGGCAGGAAGGTTTTCCCTCTTGCAGTGCCGATCCCTGGCTGCCCATCCCTTGCCCACTGTTTTGCCGTGCCTTCACAGGCATCTGGAAGGGACACTGACCAGGCAGGAGGCCCAGACCTGAAAGGCTCCTGAAGGATTCAGCCCTGGTTGCATGTCACAGTTCCCAATCAAAGCATTCCATCCCCTTTCAGCCTGAGTGTGCCCAACTTGAGCTCCCCGCAGCAATTCCCGGTGCCGCCGCAGTGGGGGAGCCTAGGCAACCACTCACTCCCACTCCATTCTCCATCACCACGGAACCTGCCTCAGCCAGGATTACCTCACTGGCAGTGCTGGGAAAGGCAGGGGCCTGGGTGGGCCATGCTGGGAGCAGGCAGGGGGCTGTGGCTGCTGCAAGCCTGATTTTTATTGTATTACCACCGGCTGGATTGAGTTGTGGATGATTTCTGGGTGAATTAAACTCCCCTGTCACTGCGAGCAGGGACCTGTGGATTGTTCCATCTCTGCATCCCTCCATCCCAGAAGGATGGCAGGGGTGGGCAGGATGGGTGAGGGGTGTCTTTGCAGTGGGTTTGGCTGCAGGAATGTGTACCAGCTCCACTGGGATGCTGTAACCAGACCCCCACCCAACTTGCTGCTGGGCTCTTTGTGCTGTCTTTGCTAAGTGGAAAATCTGTCTTGTTCCTAGGGCAACATGGCTGGGGAAGAGGAAGCGGGGACCATGTAGTGCAGAGCTGCCAACCCCTTCCCTGTGGCAGTGAGAAGGGCTCAGACCCCTGTAGGGGTAGTGGGGCCCAAGGGAAGCTGCTGATGTCTGTGGGGGCTTGCAGCGGTCTCGGGCTGTTTGTGGTAGTGGCCCAAAGGGTTGTTCTCCCGGAATGGGCTATCAAGGCAAAGAGATGGATGGGGCTCGGGGCAGCTGTGTCTTCTCGGAAAGCTCCAGGCCTGACGGGTGTGTCCCATGTCCCCACGGCCACGTGCCAGGTCACCGTGTCCGCTGCGGGCCAGAGCCAGCCCTGGCCGTGCCCTGATCCCCTGCGCGGGGAGCGGTGGGGAACGGCACCGGCCCAGGGGAGCCCGCGGTGCGGCTGGCGGGGACACGGGGACTTCGGGGATTTAATGGTGCCGGGTGATGGAAGCGCTTCCTTTAGTGGGGATGCCATGTGCCTGCGGCCAGCCGGGCCACGGCGTGGGGCAGAGGGGCGGGTGGGCGATGGGCGGCAGGCGGGAGCACTGACCCCGGC
>VZRZ01007449.1:128174-181999 GCA_013398175.1 Climacteris rufus | reverse complement strand
AACCAGCACTGGTGGCTCGTCACCCGCGCCGGCTCCGGCGAGACGGGCTATGCGCCGGCCTCCTACCTCCAGCGGCTGCAGGTGGGCCGGGCCGGGCCGGGCCGGGGCGGCTCTGCCGGGGGTCCCGGGACTGGGCGGCTCTGCCCTGGCCCCTCGCAGGCAGCGGGGCTTTCCTGCCGGTCCCGGCTGGGTTTGTGCCGGGGAGGTGGCAGAGCGCAGCCCGGTGCTCGGGGCAGCCCGGCCGCTCACGCTGCCTCCCCTGTCCCCTCTGGGAGCCGCTGGCCCGGCTGGGGAAGCCGGTGAGCGGTTGCTGTGGCCACTGCTGCCCCTGCCGTGTCTTCGGCAGGCGGGAACCGTCTGGGATACCGCGTGGGGCGGGAATCCGGAGGGTGCAGGGAGGCAGGAGACATCTCCTGTGGTGTCAGGTTTGGGGAGCACTAGCCCTCCGGGTCAGGGACAATGTGAGAGCCCAGCAGGCTCATCCGGAGGAAGGGATCTGGTTGTGGACCCCCTGGGTGCCATCTCCAGGCCAGGAGCCCAGGGGCTGAAGATCTGGAGGACTGTTCACTCCTGCAGAACTGGGAGAGGAAGACAGGAAAATCCCTGTGAGATGCTCAGGACGATCCTCCTCCCCGGAATGTACTTGATTACAGGTAACCTGGAATCTCCCGGCCAGCAGCCCTGGTTGGTGTAAGTCAGCAGTGCTCCCATGGCCATCTCCTTGCTGACTGTTCACCCTGGGGGCTCTGTGGTACCCCCACACCAAGAGGGCAGTGAGGGGGTGATCATCCTCCTTCCACCAGCACATCGTGAGACCTTAGCACACCCATGTCATCCTGGGGGCTGAGAGGAGCCACAGCAGCTGCCTGTGATGGGAGCACTTACAGCCGAGTTGGTGACACTGGGAGTTACAGAAGGTCCCAGTGCCTGCTGTGGCCCTAACTGGGGTCAGAGGAGGGGGAACACCTTTTGGCTGCTGGGGTGTGAGCCCTGTGCCCATGCAGGTGTCAGGGGAAAGACGTTGCCTATGGCTTGTACAGTGCAGGGGGCTTCTTCCTGGAGGCTTCTGAGGGAAAACATGGCTTCTGAAATTAAAATAGTCTTTTCATATAGAACTAATTCATGGCGGGGGGGGGGTTATAGTTTTGGGCCTCAGGGGATAGCTGTGGGAACTGGATGCTGAAGAGTCTTTGCATCAGTGAATGGGTAACTGCACAGAAATGCATGTGGATGTTACAAATGGGCCTTTCGGAGTCTGTCTGAAAATGGTGACAAACGCCTTTATTTCAGTGTGCTGCTGCTCCTTCAGATGCCATTGAATTTCTGATTAGCAGTAACTCAGGCTGTAAGTAAGTGTGGGTGTGGGCTTTGCAGAACACTCCAGTGAGACAAGCATTAACTGGGGAGTGTTTATGTGTGTTAAGGCAACACCAGGTCCCTCTGATGGCCACTGGCCCATCCATCCTGTGGGGCTGGGGCTCTTCTGCAGCCTGGCAGGATGGCCTGACGGGAAGGGACATCTTGTCTATCAATAAGTCCTTAAGCTATTTACAGGAGCTATTTAGTTACACAGCAAAGACCTTATTAACTGCTAGATTTTAAAATCCCACAGTGGCATAGCTCCAGGTTGCTGCTCCTGAGTTTTCTCTCTGCAGTCTCTTGCTTCATTTGCTTGTGTGGCATGACGTCTTCTCACTGCTGTGGGTGCAGGAGCCTTCTCCTGGGCTGCTCACTCATACCAGTTTTTCTTGCAGGTACCTTGCCAGTATGCATTTCAAAATCTCTCAGGAAAAGCATTTATCCTATGACTTTACATTCATTTCTAATGTTACATTTTGCTGCAGCCTGACAGGCTAACTCTTGACAGTCTGTTAGTAATGCACTGATATTAAAGCAGCATTGCTGGTGGCTTTGTGAGCATTCCCTCTAATTCAGATGTAACTTTCCCAAATGCCCTTAGACCTTGTTGCAGGAAGCAGAGTCTTCCCTGCAGCTGCTCATCTGTGTTTTGGCCATTAAATTTCCAACACCTGAACTTGTTGATGCTGCGTGAGGCAGCAGGATCTGATTTGCTGCTCTGCAGTAATGCTCTGTGCCTGTGACTGACTTTCTGCTGTTGCATCCTGCCAGCTCTGAAGAGCTGATGTGAAGTCAAAACGTGTTTATTCATAGCAGAAAGCATCTGCTCACTGAAAGTGTGCTTGAGACTGTTTGCTTAGCATCCAGGGTGGGTGAAAACAATTTGTCACCCAGTTTTGTCTTAATAAGGGCACTGAAACTAATTAGTGACAGCGGTTTGGGAGGCAATTAATGCTGCCCCAATCACAACAGGGAAGAAACACTGCTCATGATTAGTGTTAGCAGGGAGAGAGAGTGGCCAACAGGAGTCACCATTGTAAAGGTAAGCTGGGGCTTCCTTAGCAGTGCAGTCAGGTTCCAGGTGAGCAGGAGGTTGGAGAACAGTCACAGCCCCTCGCAGCAGCCTGCTGAGAGGATGCTTGTGGGGGAGGCTTGGGCTGCTGGTGCTGCTGTGCACTATTAGGAGCATTCATTTCCTTCTGACCTGCTCTTGAGTTTCAGGGGGTTTTTTGCTCAGCTTTCATAGAGATGTGATATTGATGCCTTGACTTCTCTAGAGGAAAACAATAATTCCCAGTTATTATTTAATGCTTATTCTTGGCTGATGTATTTTTGCAGAATTTTGTACTGCAATCCTTGTGGCTCAGTGCTGCTGTTAAAAGAGGGTTAGTTGGAGGAGGGGAGTGAAAAAGTCCCCCAACAAATCCTTCTTAGAAATGCCCCTAAGAAACAAGTTGGGGCCCAGCCAGAGCACCAGAAGGTGCAGATGATGTGCAGTTAATTTGAGTCAATTAGAAACGCCCAACTTCAGCTGATACTCCTGCTGATTTTACTGCTCTGTACTTCCCTTTTAGCTCCTGTTTGGGTTGCTAAGAGTCATTTCAAGCCGAGTGCCATTCTGGGGATAGATGCTCAGGCCATCAACCAGTGACAGGGAAGGACTGGGCTGTGCTGCTGAATGGGGCAGCTTGTGAACTGCACACAGAGCGAGCTGCTTGTCAAAACACCAGCCTGACATGTGGCTGAGCCCCAGCTCTGCGTGCCCACAGCAGAGATCTCAGGGGCCCATGACACCAGCAGGCACGACGGTGCCCAGGAAAGTCATAGACTAGGGGGCTGTGGGTGCTGCTGCCAGACAAGTGCAAACATGTACCTACCACTGTGCTGGTGACAGCACGAGGGTAATTGCCTCCAGCTACTGACCAAGCAAGAAACGTGCCAATATCTAATGCCAGGTGAATACTGCTGCAGCAAAGCTGTCAGCTTGAGTGCCAGGCCTTCCCATTGAAAGGCAAGGTGCCCATCAGCAGGAGGTTGGTCTTTTGTCTCCAGCTGTGTGCTGATGCTTAAGTGGTGTATGAGTGGCAGAAAAATGTGGAGGTTAAAATGCAGCTTACGGTGTCCTCTGCAGTCAGACAGTCACTCCACAAGATAGGCTTTTCAAAGCTTAATGTGCAGCTGTAAAAGATTCCATTTGGAAAGCTTCCTTAGGAGCAGGGGGTTTACTCAGTGTCAGGAAGGGACAAATGGCGAGTCTAGCAAATAATAAGGCTCCTTTCTGTGGGATAATTAGCCTGTACCTTGCTATTATTGTGATGGGACATGGAAATTTGTTGTGAGAGTATGGAGTTATTCCAGCTTTGGATGGAGGTTTCAGGCTATAATACAGCAGCAGTGGGAGCACAGGGCAGGTGGTTGTCCTGGAGGATGCTGAGCTATGGGTGACACTTGGCCTGCCAGGAAAGATGATGGGCTCTGCTTCAGGAAGGGTCAGGGCTGGTTTGTTCCTGCTGTGGGAGCAGCAGAGCTGCTTCAGCTCTCGGATTCAGCAGGCACCACCACTGATCTTGCCTTGTGTCATGTCTGCACCAACCCAGGCTGAATTCCCTGTCGATGGAAGTGTTAACATTACATGCCGAGGAGGGGAATGGCAGCTTTAAAATGCTGTATTGGTAAATGTCAGGGGTGCAAAGATAAGTGCTAAGTCGCAGGGAGATGTTTCCTGGTGAAGTGGGAATGGTTTAGCCCACTGGCTGCTACAGATCAGCTGCTCGGCTCTATTAAGCCATTAGGAAATAGCTTTGAAATGACTATTAATAACCTTTCTAAAATTACTTTAAATTTATTTGTAATAACTGAAAAATTGTTTGCAATGTGGATTTTGATTCTCTGTTCATGCTTTCACATTGTACCTCTGGAGGAGCAAGAAAGGGTCTGTCTGGGTAAAAAGGTGTGTATGCTGATGGCCAGAAGCTTTGGTCTGTCTGATGAGAAAATGGAGCCAAGCAAAGAGTATAACAAACATTTTGAAGATGCCTTGGATTGCTGTTTGCTGTATCTTTTTCTACAAGAATAAACAGGCATGTGATAAAAATAAGAGACTGCTCTGTGCAGCCTAGCAACAACTTAAAATTCTCCTGCAGCACGAGCGAGTGCACAGCGACAGGGTACAGGTAGTCCTGGCCAGGCAGGCACAGGAGTGGTGTGTTGCCTCCCTAGCTGCAAAGAAAAGAGAGGTTTCTATGAAGAAGTGACATATGAGCAAAATGGTTCTGTCCTGGTTCATGCTGAAGTGTTGACCTGGGTTCAGGATTGGAATTGTGTGGTGCAGACTGAGGTAGCGTAGGAACTGCTTTTCCTTGCAGGCCAGGGCTCAAAGTGTGGCAGCCACTCCTCCAGCCTGATCCCGTGTGCTACACCCAGCCCTGCATTGCAGCCTTGTCCCTGAGCTGCCTCTGCTCTTGTCAGCCCCACTCTCAGTTAATGCACTTCACTGGCTTGCTGGGAAACCCTTTGTTTCTGATCGTGTTCCTTCTCTGCCAGGATTGCACGTGCAGTGGTTCAGGGATGGAGCAGCACGTGCTGAGGCTGTGGTAGCTCAGATACTGTCAAACCTTCCACACTGCCATGGAGACAGTGATGGTTGTGGAACACAGTTGGAATCATAGAATGGTTTGGGTTGGGAGGGACTTCAAAGATCATCTAGTTCCAACTCCCAGTGGGTTGTACAGCATCGATCACAGAATGGCTCGGGTTGGAAGGGACCTCTGGAGATCATCCAGTCCAACACCCTGCCAAGGCAGGGTCACCTGGAGCAGGGGACACAGGAACATGTCCAGGTGGGTTTTGAATGTCTCCAGAGAGGGGGACACCACAACCTCCCTGGGCAGCCTGTTCCAGTGCTATCAAATTAGATCATTAGACATTCTCATAGCAAATCCCCAGTTGCTGGAAACTGAGCTTTGGCAATTGTGCTTTGCTGTAAGAGTTCCTCCCTCCATCTACATAAAATCCAGCTTTAAACTTGGTGCTCCTGACCCCTGGCAGAGTTGCTCTCATTGTTCCTGAACAGGTGATGATTGTACAGGCTGTCCCCTGTGCTGAAGCCTGCAGCACTATTTGTCATCTGCTGCAGGTTTGACGGAGCTTTCAATGGGCGTGAGAGCTTAATGGCAATACTCACAGAGCCTGAGTAAGTGCTTAGGCTAAAAATAAAGTTTTATTTTGGAGAATAAGCAGCTGGTAGCGCTTTGCAGCTGAGGCTGCATTTCTTGACACATGCAAGAAAGTGAAAGAATGAAGCATTTTTCTCTGGGCTCTTGCCATAGCAGAGATGCTGTCGTGTCAGAGCTGCTTGTGCTTTGAGATGAAGTTTTATTCCTGAGAATAAATTACACAGTCAGGGGAATTATAACCATTTCTTATTACTGTAGCTAAACACTAGAAATTTTAGCCAGAAGTTCTACAGTCTTTCACGGTCCAGAATGATTAAAGTAGAACTATCATAATGATCTTTAGCCTTGGCTGTGCAGACATGTTTGTCTCACTTTTACTCCAATTAAAAATAATTAGGCTTTTTGATATCAGATTAAAATTTGCCTCTGTGGCCTGTACACCCACACATGAGCAGCACTGGTGGTGTGGGCTTATCACTCCTGTGTCATGGGTGGAGTGACACTGCTGGATGTGTGGATGGCTCCAGTGGGCTGGAAACGTTAAGCCTGTTTCAGGGTTGAACAAGATGAAGTCTGCCTTGATCAGAAGTGAGCAAGCAGTAGGGAGACAACTGAGAGTCCATGCCCACTCTTGAGCAATGTGGCTGTGGCTCTGTTTGCCTTGGAGAAAGGGCAAGGTGAGGGGCAGACTGGAGAGAAGCCTTTAGAGGGGTACTTGCCCAGAGCAGACAGACACAGTCTGCTTCCTGACTTCCCTGTGGGGTCACAGTGTCTGCCAGGTTGTTTGCACCCCTGCTTTCTAGTGCTGGGCTTGCTGGGAGTATTTCACAGTGTTGCACAAGTCACCTGCTGTTACCTTGCAATTTTACTGATCAAATCTGTGATTTGTTTTTTGCCTACTGTATGGTTTTTGAATGCTTTTCATCAGGAGAAGATGGCTAGAGTTTCTTTCCTCATTTACATCTGGATGATGATGAGCTTCTTGTTGCAAATAGAACTGCCAGCCTTGAACTCGGAGCATTCTGCTCTGTGTTTATGCTTGTGCATCACTTCTCACAATCCCACTGTTGTGTTTCCTTTGAGGATTTCCAGCATCCCATCAGGTGAACTCTTATCAGAAAAAAATAAAAAGCCACAAAAAAAAACCAGCAGAGGAGAGATTTGTATTGAAAGAAATATGAAACCAATAAACCAGAAAGTTCGTGGAAATTGATTTTCTTGTGATTGTTGCTTTGTGTGAAGTACAGAGGGAGCAAGACACTGAAGAGCAGGGCGAAATTCATGTTGCTTGTCCTTGGAGAAAACTGTGCTGTGTTAGTGATGATGGGAAAACAACGTGAGGAGTCTTCTTCCTTGCAAGAGAACAGCCGTGCTTGGAACAGCCTGTACGCTAGGAAAGGTTTTGACAAAAGCAGGCTATATCATGGTCACTGGCTGACCTAAGAAAATCCCTTGCAAGGCCCTGGGCATATTAATGCCCATGGGGGTGGTCAAATCCCATGGTGTAAAGTGGGTATTTACATCTGTCAGCAGCTGAAACATGGAAAACAGCTGAGCCTGTCTGTTGATGAGAGCTCAACAAGGATTGTTAGGAGAGATCTGGTTCTGGAACAGCAGCAGCCTCCTTTTTCTTCCTTTCCTTTTGTAGTTCAGATGTACATAAAAACAAACAGAATTTATAAGAGCATCCCAGATTTACTCCCTCATGAACGATTTAAATTTTGTCATTCCCAGACAGGATTATGTATTCAGTGTATGAGCTGTCAGCCTGGGTACTGGAAGAAGGACAAATTCCAGAAGGGTTTTATAAGGAGGGAAGTACAAGCAGCCTTAGTGTGCAACTATAGCATTAGATAGTCTGCAAGAAAATTAGACTTCACAGATACTAATATTCTATGTGGCCAATGGTATAATTAAAATTTTGCAAGCCAAAGGTTCTAATAGAGCTCTGTGTGCAGAGATTTTAAAATTAAAATGTACGCACGTTGTATTTTTTCCAAAGACAAAATCTCAAATTGAGGCTTTTGGCTTGGCCACATCAGTAACAGTTTATTTCACTACAGAAGTGTATTTCTGTGTGGACTTGCAGGGGCTGTGAGAGCTGGAAGTGTTTGCTGTTGGACTGGGAAATGAGCTGGTCCTGCAGGGCTGGTGGTCGCTGCCTCCCAGAGCTGCTGTTGCTGTGCGTGCAGGCTGCTGTGTGCCGGGTGCCAGCCTCGGGGGGGAGGGAGGGCCCACACTCTCTCCAGAGAGAAATGGGTGCCAGAGCTCCTGGAGCACCCCAGTTCATGCTTTTTCTCTGAGTCGGCACCTGGATCTGAAAAATCCTTGTTGTGTTTAGAGGAAAAATTCTCATTTGAAATGGCAGCCCAGTGGAAATTCTTCCTGTGGACCCTGACTGCCCTCATTGCCTCAGCTCTGAGTTGCGGCAGGAATGGTGTGTCCTGATCCTGGTTCTGCAGGAGCATTGCTTTGCTTCCCCAGCCAGTGGCTCACAAATAAAGTTCTGACCTTTACAGTAGGGTCTTGTCAAACCTAATTTGTCTTGACTTTTATCACATGGCAAACCCTTTGATTTTAAAACAAGGGGTTTGAAGCTTGTCATGTGAGAAGTGGAACAGAGGACACGATTCATGACTGCATCTTTTCGTCTCTGCTCTTCTTCAGCCCCCATCGTGTTCTTGCCACATAGGTATTGAGCACTATTCTGGGGAAAGCTCTGTCAGCGCTAACAGGGAAATAGAGTTGTCCAAAAGACAAGACCTTGCAGCGGGAGAGGAGGGTCAGCTGCATGTGAGATCTGCTGTGTTCGTGCCCCATGATGCAGAGCTTGCGTGGCAGAGCTGTTGGCTTCCCTTGCAAGGGAACAAAGAACTAAAACTTGTCCTCTTTTAGCACGAGGCTTAGGCAAGAAGGGGAAGTAAGATTTTGTCGGTGTGTGCTGTTTAGAGGGAGGTGGGAAGTTCACGGGTTTGTTTTTCCTGCTTATTTGCTTGCCTGTTGAAGTTGTTTAGAAGAAGTTGTCACTCCCTTCCTCCTTGGAAAGTGCTTGCTGCTTGTGAAGCCTTTGTCCTTCCTCCTGTCCATCTGGACCAGATAAAAGGGCAGTGTCACCCAGCTGCAAGTGCAGTGAGCTCATTCCTCCAGCTCAGGCTGCCTTTCATGCTAATGGGATGTGCTTTTGGATAGGGATCTGCTGTCATGTCAGTGGCGTCCATCTGTGCTGCTTTGTCCCCCTTCCCTGCTCAGGCTGGGGTGTTATGTGAGAGTGGTCTGCAAGGTGTTGATTTTTTTCTGTGCTCTGGAAATGCTACTATAGGCTGATATTTTAGTTTGTTTGGCTGCTCAAGAGTTATAATTAAAAAATAAAAAAAAAAAATCAAGCTGTTGGACTAGGCATGCTAGATAATTCCAGGCTGTGGGTCGTTTCTTGCTAAATCACTGGTTCCCAGTTCAGATTAGATATTTTCTACGTAACAACTATTAATTATTTCTTGGATTTTTTTCTAGTACAAGTAGGGATAGTGTCTTGTAGTATGGAAACCTGAGGGCAGGCCCCAGCTACAAACCTTTTATTATCTGGATTAAAATACAAAGGGTTGAGGGAGAAGATGAGGCAAGAGCTGCAAAAATAGACAGGCACCCACAAGGAGGCGGGAATTGCTGGGAAGCTGGGATGATGCCTTGATGAAAAGGTTTTGGATGCCTGTCGACGGGGATTGTGCCAGGGGCCATACCTCCACAGCTGCTAATGTGGCTGGGCTGTCATCTCCCACTGTTCCTGCTGCCTGCTCCTGCTCCACTGCCCTTGAGCTCACTGGTGTGGAGGCTGAGCTCAGCCTCTGAGTTTCATCCTCTTTCTCTGGAGGTGGGCAGAAAGCCTCGATGGACCACACAGCTGCCCTTGACCCGCTCACATGAGGGGCTGGAAAGGGTTGGACAGGTTTTTGGGGTGGAGGGCTCTCTGTCAGTCAGGGTCAGTCGGTGTCCGTGTGCTGCAGTGAGAACCAGGGCAGCTCCTGTGGAAAACCAGATGGCTGCCTGGGGACATCAAGTTGAAGCTCTCCACTAAGCAGACACATGCAAACCTCCGTGGCCTCTCAATCTGATGTGATGACAATTCCTTTTTGTGTAAACTTGGTGAATTCTGTGCCTTTCCAGGCTGCTTGAAGATTCCCTTTTCCTGAAAGGATGTGGGTTTGCAGGGGGATGGACCATGGTTTGAACAACAATTTGCATCCAAGTGACCTGTCAGAGGGCAAGTCCATGGGTCCTTTCCCTCTATGTTCAGGTTTAGCTGTCCCTGGGGAATATTTGGGGAGAAGCTCAGGTATCAGCAAAGTCCACATTTTTAGCATGTTAAAAGAATAATTGCATGAAATCCCAGCACCTCAAGTAAGAATGATGATCATAAAAAATTCATTACCTACTTACTGCAGAAGCTTAGGGACTTCCCTGAGCCTGGCCAAATCAAAGTGTTTATAGATGAAGACTTTCCCCATTTGACATCAAAAAAACAATGTCCCTTGAAGTGCTAAGTAATGAAGTTTTTGCCCCAGAATCATCTCTATTGCCTTAAACTGTAAAATGCATCCCCTTTAGTTTGTTTCTTGAATTGATTTCATGTGTCTGTCTCCCATTAGCTTGATGACAAGAGATAGCAGCATTGAAATAATTGTGCAGTCATTATCAAGTATAATTTTTTTCTATCAGGGATGGAAAGAAACCCCTCCAGCATCTTGTTTTTGGAAGCATCATCTTGTGTGTGGTCTCGGGCTGCCTCAGAAGCATTGCCCAGTGATGTGGGACAGCATCTGAACCTTCTACATGCATGAACACCTGTGAACTGGCTGTATTCTTGAGCTAGAGATCTCAAAATTATATTGAGCTCTGGTCACTTTAAAAACTTTTAAACACTATTAATATTCTGTAAATGAACGTGCATAAGAGTTCTCCCAAAAAAAGCCCTGTTGGCAATGTTTTGTCTCATGTGACTGTGCATGGATGTGGAGGACCACACAAACCTCCTAGCTGGGCTGGAGGGAGTTAAGAGTCAGGAACTGTGATCAACCCTGACCTGAAAGAGTTTAGAGGGAGGGGGGAGAGGAAACATGCACATGGATTGTGCAAACCACACATCTTCAGAGTTACTGTCACCCTTGCTTGCTGTCTGTCAGCGCCCACCACCTTCCTTGCCCTGTGGTGGTACTGGAGGGGTCCTGCTCCAGACCTCCTCCACAGAGCTGAGCTGAGTCCTGGCCATCTCCACTCCTGCAGGATTTGTCTTTCTTGATATGGACTGGTAAGATTTCCTGCAATACAGTGGTTTGCTCTTGCTGGTGCCACTGAGTGAGGTGGGTGCTGACACAAGTGAATGTGGCATGTGAAGAAGCGATGCAAGACATTGATCCTGTAATGAGCCATGGGAGCAACTTTTGGGAGGTGAACAGTCCAGCAAATGCAGGTCTTTTGTTCACTGCCTCAGGAAGTGAAGAAAACAGGATTATGGCTGTTTTGCTGCCTGTAGCACTATGTCCTAAGAGGACATTCCCCTCCTGTCCACATTTCTTTGTGTTTTCTGGGGAGCCTGTGCCACTCTAAGCTGTGAAAGGAGATGGGATTATAAGTTGCAGCTAAAGCAGAGTCTGTTTTTCTCCTGCAGATAGTGTGGGACACTAATGAATTGCTTTTCTTCCACGACTCACCTCTTGCTTCCTTATAGGTGAAATGTCAGCAAATCCAGTTGAAGCCTTTAATCTTTTTTTAAGGTAAAAAAGCCCACCGAACAAACCCCAGAATTTGTTCTTGAGCTGAATCTGGAGATAACAGCAAGTTAGCCTCATTCCTCTGATAAACAGAGCTAAACTTGCAATTCTCAAGGTACTTTTGTAGGTCAATGGAAACTGTCAGTCTGCTGAAGTTTTGCAGCACAGAAAAATCATGTCCTGCTGTCTGCCAGTTAAAAAGCAACTGCAGGGTCTTCAGTTCACATTTTTTTGGGGGTTTATTTTGGCTTGTGCTCTTGTCTTTATGATCACACCTAACAGTGTAAGACACTGCTGTAGATCTCAGTGGTATCTTCATTGATTTTGGGGTATGAATTAGCTTCTGTTTTATCATTGTCCCAATAAAGCTCGACTGCGTTGACTTGCTGGATTTGGTGAGTGTCAGGAACAGAAACATCAGCAGAAACATCCACTTTACCAAGAATAAATGTGCTTGCAGGAGCAACTCTCAGCTAACAAGGATGTGTGCACACTTGGGTATTTTGTCTGTGGCCAATTAGCATGATCTCCCTCTTGACAG
The DNA here is from genome assembly GCA_013398175.1 of Climacteris rufus. NCBI lineage: Eukaryota > Metazoa > Chordata > Aves > Passeriformes > Climacteridae > Climacteris > Climacteris rufus. The sequence continues at coordinate 170,159 of VZRZ01007449.1, read as the reverse complement.
TGCAGCGTGTGTGGAGTATTTCAGCCCCTCTGATACCGCCTCCCTTGCTGCCCTGGACCTGTATCCTCAACAGTCTTTCAATGGCTTTGCTATAATTAGCTGGCACACCTAAGTTGGTGTAATTCTTGTGTATAGCCCTGATAAGCCAAAAGCATGAATAACATTCCCTGCTCCATAGTGCTACTCTGAACATGTCAAAATACATAGCTGCCAAAACCCAGGCAGGGGAGTGCCTGTTTTTTTTCCTTCTTGCCTTAGCTTTACAGTGGCCCACCTGAAAGCAAATGAACATTTCAGGGTTATCTTTTTCTGGGCTCTGGCTGTCACACTGTTTGTTTAAATCCCTGAATGAGTATTTTGTACCATGTTAAAGTCAGGAAGGATCCTGTCAGCTGGAGGGAGATTGCTGGGTCTGGACATGCTGTTCTGCTTGGGTGGAAAACTTGTTTGGGATTCCCATGTTGGGAAATACCTGTCCACCAAAGAGGAGCTGTGTTTCCTCCACACTGGTGGGAGCTGGTCAGGACAGCCTGAAAATGTTGGGGAGAAGGTGGTTGGGTATCCTGGGGTTTCCTAATACTGATGTTTCAAATATCTTTGCCTGTGACCCAGAAGGGGCTGTGGACAAGAAGAGAAGTTTCTCATGAGATCCATATTGTGGGAACATTATCTGGGCACCTGCTTTGGAGAAACATTGTAAATGTGTTTGCTCTCTTGGGTCCTTGGCCTGAAATACCATCAGCAGGAGAAGTCCTCAAGTACACTGGTTTATCTTTTGTGCTTAGGTGTTGTGTGAAGGGATGATGGTAAGTGATCCCTCCACCTTGGAACGAGTTTTGCCCCTTGAGAATGTGGAGCTACTCTCTCTGAGCAGAGGGGCAGCATAAACCCAGCTTTTCTGCCTTTGCTTGGAGCAGTTCTACTCATGGTCTGAAATACTCAGGTTTTTCCATATGGTGGTTTGGGGGTCATTTTATTTCAGAGGAGGTCACACATGTGCTCTGATCACACTACTGTGGTGAGCTGTGTTTCAGGTAGGATGCACCAGTAATTTGAGGAAGGGAAATGCTCATTAGAGAGGAAAGCACTGGCTTTTCTGTATGAATGAATGTGTGTTCTGATCCTGCCCTATTGACTTTTTCTTTATTATGGGTGTGCAGAGGCGCTGCAACCCTTCATGGCAGAAGAGGCGATATTTACTCTGCATGTAGAGTCCAAAACACAGAAAAATTCCTTTCTATCCAGTCTGTTAACTGATCTTGCAGCAGCAAGCTGCCTTTGATCCTTCCAACTGGAATGATCTTTGGGGAGAACTTTCCAGGGCCTTTCTCAGGTTTGCTCATGGTAATGCAAGACAGGTTTTCATCTCGCAGTGACAGCTTAGCAGGAAGGAGTCTCAGCTGTGCCAGGCCTGGCAGCTCTGATCCTGGTGCTGCTCAAAAGATCCTGGGGATTCCTGTTGGCTTTACAATTTTGTGCAATTTACATCTGTCCAGGACTAAAACTAGCTGATGACCTTTCTATGGTTGCCCCTTGAGGATGGAGGCTCTTTTCTCTCATTAATGGCTTTAATAAAGTACATGTGGCCGATCATCCAGTGGATAGCAGAAAGCAGCACTTCATGCAGCAGACTTGAATTGTTCATGACAAGCCCACGGGCTCTGCACTTCCTTGGGTGGTGGCCTGTGCACCCTCCTTGCCCCTTCTCCTTTGTGCCTGGCTGTTCCTGGGTTGCACACCTGTGCTTGCTGCCAGGTCTGTCCTCCCATGTTCACTGGGACTGAGACAGCAGGTCCAGTAAATCTTCCATTCCCCCATTTTCTGAGAAGTCACTAAGAGACTTTGTAAGAGACACTTTGTAATTTGCCCATAGTTTTGGGCTTGGGCAACACAACAATTATCCTCAAAGCACATCATAACTCCAGTGTGCTGCCCTCTAACCCTTGCCAGAGTGCTGGTCGTGGAACAGGGGGGATTTGGGAAGAAAAGCTGATAAATCATAAATTCCTGTGCAAGAGGAATCACGAGTTATTACCTCTTTCTCAAACATGTAACTGCAAGCTGTTACATCAGTGCCAGTCTGTGGCATGCAGGAGGAAAGTCCCTTTCAGTTAACATGTACATACATGTTCTTCTCCTGCATCTGTCTGGGCATCCGTTGAATTGGCAACTTAATTCCAATTTTTCCTGCTTGACCCTCATGTGCCAGAAATGTGCTCCAAGGCAGATGTGTATGGGAAGGGAGAGAGTTCTCTTGAACGTGGCAGAAATTTGACTTTTCTCATCTAAGTTTTATATAACTGTCACCTTACTGGCATTTTGCTACAATCTCTGCTATAGAAATAGACTGTGGGGGGAAACTGAGCCTTCCTCTTTGAATGCCAATAGAGGAGCCAGGACTTGCATGGTTTTCCAATCTTGTTCCTTCCTCTGGGCTCTGACCTTGCTCCTTGTTCTGGCAGTGCTTGGCAAACCTGATTAACTGCAAAGAGAGTTTCTGTGGCTGCATCTTCAGCCCACATCCATGGTTTTGCCAACTCAATCAAAACAAAGATGGGCTGAGATTAGCACCTTGCACTCTTCCCAGCACCCTGGGAACATAGAAATTAGTTGCATTTTTGATCATAATTATTACAGGGGCTTCCTTATAGACCTGTGCTAATTGTGTGCAAGTGGTCTTGGAGCTGTGCTGACTCTCAGTGAACAAAGGACATCTATAGCAGTGTTTTGGGCTACCAAACTGAAGACTCTGTAAAGGCTGGCAAAACCCCTTCTGTTGGGCTTGGCTTTGAATGCTAATATGTCTAAAGTCCTGGTATACTTCTAGTGCTGCCCTGCAGTATCTTTCCTTCCACCTTGATACATCCTGGTTCATAGTCCTGAGCTTTCATCAAAGCAGAGGCTATCTACTGTTTTCTTTCTCAGTGTAGATGATAACTCTAATATCTGTATGTGTATATAATTTATGTACATATCAGTACAGATGCTATGTTGATCATGTCTGATATTGACTTGGCTTGACATTTGTGGCCAAAAGGATGCTGAACAGGTGATCCTAAAGAAAGGGGCAGCTCTTTTGTCTGGTGGATGTTCACCTGGTGCAAGCTGAGCCACAGAAGTCCCTTGAAGCATAGATAGCAGTAAGAGTTAAGGCAGCAGGGAACAGCAAGATAAGTAAGTATATGTTGATAGCTTTATTTTAAAATCTTCTGTCTCTGATTTTATCCTCTGAGAGTGTTTTGATATGAGACACATGTTCTGGTCATTGGAGAGTGCAGAACTATGAGGGGAAGGATTCACTGGCCGATTCTGGTCACTGTGGCCATAAACATGGTCTGAACATGGCTGGAGAGACCTAGAATGAGGCATTTCCACCTTGGGAAGTACAAGCATGCAGTGTCCCTCAGCCTGTCTCCATCCCCTTGTCCCTGATTCTGAAGCTCCCTGCTCCTGGGAGAGAAATCAGTTGAGGTTTGGTTGCTCTGCATCCATCCCTCTGCTGCCTTCAGGGTTCTGTTTGTTCCCAAATCCCCTTGTGCCTGTACTGTCCCCAGTTCACGTATCTCTTTGCCAGGAGCTCTGGCTTTTGCTTTAGTGTGATTTGCAGAGCTTAAGCCCTTTCTCCCTGGCTATCCTTTCTCTTCATTTGCCATTTGTGCAGGCTGTCCGCTCGAGCGGCTGCTGTCAGCACTCAGTGGAAAAACCCCGATCCGCCAGAAACGCACTGTAGCAGATCAGCAGGAATTCCTGGGCTGCTTCTGGGCTGCCTCTTTGTCAGGGCAGCTCAGCCATGTCTTTGTTTCCTTGCTGCAGTCAGAGATGCTGCAGGTTTGTTTAGAGCTTTTCTCATCTTGTTTGCTCAGTAACCAGGGCAGTTGCCCATTGTTTCACTGGCGTTTTTGTTGTGTGTTTTTAAGTGCTGCGAGGCACAATATCTTCTTGCTGGCAAGAATAAGTTAATGCATATCTCTTAGCCAGCAGCCTGGGGACTAACAATTTCTGATTTGGGCTGCAAAAAAGGGAAGAGAAAGGAGCTGAATTTACCCTGGTAATGCAGAAAAACAAAACTCAACCCATTTGTTTGAGCTGTGCGGTCCTGAAGGGAGGACTCTGATCTGGCACATCGCTCTGCCACAGACAAAGGAGAGTTGGTTTTCGTAAATGGGTGCCTCGATCATTTAAATGTGGAAGGAATAAGCATGCAGACAGTCTGGCAGTGACTGGGGGTGAAGGGCATGTGACCTAGGAGGTGGTGTTCCTCTCTGATTTGAGTAACAAAGAGCCAGCCTGTGCCTGTGTACGCCAGCGGGATAAATATACTAATTTCACCAGTGGTCCGTGTCAGTGCAGCTGCGTGAAAACTGAGCTGTCACTGGAGACACAACTTTGTCTGTCCTTTGTTGTAGTGTTGTGAAAGCTGGGGCAATGAGATGAGGGTGAAGATGAGCAGCCCTGCCTGGGCACCCCTCTGGCTGCAGAGGCAGCTGCAGGCACGAGGGCGCTAATTCCTGCGCATGCAGAAGAGCAAATGCCCTTGATCACTAAAAACTGGGGAGGAAAGAGGGGGGGGGAAAAAAATCCATGTTTTCTTGGATCAGCCCCCTGTGGAGGCAAAGAAAAGCCTGCCATACGTTAATGGGCCACTTTCATAAATGTGGGCACCTCGTGCACGCAGAGAGGCTCAGCCTGTCTGAGCTGATGCAGCTGTCAGCCTGTTTGTCTAGAAAATGCTTTTCTGAAAGGTATGATTATTCTAGACTGTTGAGCAAGTTCTTCTGTGTGAGTGCATTTAAACAACGCCAGTGGTATGTGTGGAAAGACTAAAAACAAAGAGAGGGGGCAACATTTTCGATAGCCCCAGGAGGACAGGAGAGGAGGTTGTGCTGCCTGTGCAGCAAGGACACCTGTAGTGTCTTCTGAATTGCTCCGGTCTGTCACCAGCCTGTGCAGCATGTCCTGTGCAGGTGTGGTCTCTTTGGGGAGATTGCTCCTGGGGCAGGGAGGATGAGAGCAGTGGGGTATGTGAGGGTATATGAGGCACAGGGGTAGATGCATTCCTGTCTGTGCAGGACCATGCCCTATGTTGGCCGTGCTCAGATACTCATAAGACATTCTGGAAGGATGCTTAAAAGCTTGTCTTTGGCCCTAGGAAAGACATCCTTCTCCACCCGCCTTGGGGTGTGCAAAGCACCCCAAGGCAGTGCTGAGGTCTGGCTCTGTCCTTGTCAGGTGGGGAGGAAATTGGCAGCAGGCTCTGGGGAGGGCCTTTGTTTGCTCATGTTATTAGCAAGGAGCGAGGAAATAATGATTTATTGATGCTTCTGTGATTCTCCTACAGCAGGCTATGAAGGAAGGAATTCAGTTTCCTGGCTGATATTCATGGCTCTAATTGAGCAGTACCTTGTTCTTGCAGGGCAGCTTGCCTGCGATGTGCTGGCGGTGCCCCCAGTTCTCTGATACAGTGCCCCACAGCCAGCCTGGCCTGTGGTCACCAAGGGTCACCACTCTGCTATTCCCCTGCCTCTGGCAGCGGCCAGGCTGGTGGCCACAGGCTGCCTATGGAGCCCAGCACTTCTCTGCTGCAGTATTTTGTTTGGTTAAACCAGGAATATCTGATAGAGGGGTGGTAGCCACTCCTTTTGGGGTGAGGCACTGGTGGGAATGTGTATCAATACCTCAGCAAACACCCCTTGATCTTCATGGTGTGCTGGGCAGAAGGTGGTGTCCTGTTGATGCCTCTTGGCCATAGCCTGGGTGCTGTCACCCCACACCAACCGAGGAGACCCCTGCACTCACCCCCTAAGGGCTGGTCCTTTCCACCACCATCCCTGTCCCTGCCCTGTCCCCGCTGCCCTCTCCCCTCTCCCAGAGCGGCTGGCGTGGCTGTGCCCGGTGAGCCAGCCGCTGCTGAAGGACGCGGTTAACAGCTCGCGTGCTGCGGTGGCTGCTCAGGGTCTGCCAACCCCCATCGAGCAGCCTCAGTAAATCCAGCTGAATTCCTGGGCTTTGCTTGGTATGTCTCCTCTGACAGCACTCTGTACAGCAGTGCCCTTCCCATGCATTCCCTGCTTCCATGTGAGCCTTAGCTTATGAGCAGGGTTTTGTCTCTGTATCCCAGAGCATGGGATAGGGCAGCATCTCAGTGCAGGACTCTGGGGCTTTGGAGCACCCAGCTCCTGCCTGTGCTCCAGCACTCTGCTTCTGCTGCTGCTTTGTGGCCTGTCTCCTTTGCAGGCTGTAGAGCTGTGTGTGGCCAGGGCTGCCTGTGGGTGTGAGAGCTGCCTGGATGTACTGTCAGGAGCCCTGCCTGCCTGTGTCCCAGCTGCCAGCACCCTCAGGAGCGAGTGCTGGATGCAGGCAGGAATCCCCTGTCCTGCAGAGTAGAGTGACTGATCTCCCTAAACTGCATGGGGAAACCAGCGAGGCACTGCCCTGAGTTGCTATGAGCATGTAATCCCTTGAGTCCTAGGGAGGAAGAGATCATAGGGGAGACCTTGGCAAACCTGACTTTTGCCCCTTACAGCCTGTGCTCCTTTCAATTGCAATGTGCTTTTTCATCCATCCTCCTCAAACAAAGCAGTGCCAATTTGGTTAACCTGAGGAGTGTGCAAATTCCTTTGAATCACATGGTCTATCCAGGACACCGGTTTCTATTTTTTAAGTTTATGACTAAAGTGCAGGGGATCCCGGATGCTGGGTGTCCTACAAACGCAGAATGCAAGGCAGCCCCTGTGCTGAAGACCCTGCCATTCCCCCCCCCCACCCAACTCAGCTAGGGAAATGATTTATGAGCAGCATGAACAATGTCATAAAGTGCAAGTGGCAAGTTAATGCTGCTTTTTTATTCCAGCCCTTTGACAGGGCCCTGTTAATAGAGGGTTGGGAGCAGAAACAAAGGAAAGAGCACAGCAGCTAAAAGCCAGTTGTCAAAGCACTGCTGCATTAGTGTGAAAATGCTGTGTTTTATCAGAAAAGAAGCACCCTCTCCATAATAAATGACATTGCACAGCAAGGAGCAGCTCCATAGGAGCACCTCTCCTGTGGAGACAGGCTGAGACAGTGGGGTTGTGCAGCCTGAAGAAGAGAAGACTCTGGGGAAACCTCATTGTCTCCAGTACTTAAAGGGAGATTATAAAAAGATGGAGGATGACTTTTTATACAGGCAGGTAGTGATAGGACAACGGGGGAACGGTCTTAAACTGAGAGATTTACATTAGATGTTAGGGGGAAATTCTGTAACTGGAGAGTGGTGAGGCAGTGGAAGAAGTTGCCCGGAGAAGTTGTGAATGTCCCATCCCTGGAAGTGTTCAAGGCCAGGTTGGTCAGGCAGCCTGGCCTAGAGGGTGGCAATCCTGCTCCTGGTGGGGGATTGGAACTAGAGGGTCTTTAAGACCCAGCATTCCCTTCCAACCCAAACCATTCTGTGATTCCAGCCTGTGGATTGTGGTTGGTGCTGGTGTGCCCTCTGGAGAGGGCAGAGACACTGAGCTGTTCAGCAGGATTCAGTGCTCTGTACTGCCCTCTCCCCTGGGCAGGGGACTGAGAAAGGGTTGAAACCCACACAGGTGAAAGCCTGGGGGGCTGGGGAGAGCGGGAGAAGGCAGCACAAAGGGCTGCAACTTGTGAAGGGGCTGGTTTTGGAAGGAGTGGTGGTGAATGTGGTGGGACTACAAGGGCACCAAGGAGTGCACCAGGGCCAGTGTTTGGAGGCTGCAGAGGAGTTGTGTTGAATTTTGGGGTGGGAACTCATGGCAGTGCAGGAGGATGAGTGCGCTGTGCAGAGGGCAGGGGTCTGTGGCATTCAGAGCAGCACTGGCATTTGCTTGGGAGCAGCAGTGCTGGAGACTTCTGCACTGCTCCCCTTTCCCACAGAGAGCTTGCAGCTTGCTGCAATTTTCTCTTCTCAGAAAATGAGGTGAATTCGCTGAAATAACTTGCTGTTCCTTCCAACCCTCCTTGGAATGTGTTCAAATTTGCTTTGCTCCGTTTCCTTACTTAGTTCTGTACCTAGAGGTGCTGAAATGCTCCCTAGGCCATATGGGGCTGCTTGGAGGCTTCATCCCAAAGCTGAGTTCTGAATGTTGGTTTTGTTCTTCACCTGATACTTTAACGAATTTGGGTTTATTTTTAAAGTTTTCCCCAGTTGCTTTCTTCCCTATTTGTCTTTCTTGGGAAAACAAACCAACAAAAAAAACCCTCCTAAATTTTTCAAAGCTGAGTATTGCAGAAAAGACCTCTCATCCACACCTTGTTTTTTCCCCCACAGTCTGTGGTAGCTGTTAATTCACATTTGGTTAAGCAATTAATCAGGATATAAATAATACATAGCATGTTATCAGAAAACTGCATGCCAGTGCTCTGGAGGCAGGCACTTTCAGCCCTGGCGGGGAGGGCTCGCCTTCTGTGCTCTGCAGCCCCCTAAGGCCAATTAAGGTGCATCCTTGATGAGATTCCAGCCGCTCCTTGGCTGGATAAATAGTTGCTCTCATGCAAGGAGGGGAGGGCCAAAGCAAGTGAAGATAAAGGGCAGTTTAGTGTTCAAACAGCTGCAGTGAGCGCTGGAGCCCCAGCATTCCCGTCCTCCCCCTGTGTGTGGGCTGAGGCTGGGGCAGCGGCACCGAGTGGATGGTGCAGGCACCAGGGGCAGCTTGTGGGAGACCTGTGGCTCAAAGACTCAGTACTGTGTCCTTTGCCTTCTGCCTTCATCCTGTGAAAGTCTTTTCTCCTGGAGACGTGTCAACTGTTGATAAACAAAGCCCTAAAGAGTGTCACAAGCGTAGAAACCGGCTTTATCTTCCCATTCCCCTTCACTACAGCTCTCCCAGCCTCCTCTGTGAGCCCAGGGAGTGGTGTCTGTGGTATTTCTTCTTTCAAGGCTGCTGTTTATTTCAACTGCAGTAACAAGTGCTAAACTGGCTGGTGGGAGGAAGAAATATTGCTATGACAGTTTGGGTGGAGTTTGGAAAAGATGCTTCAAGTTACAAAACAAGTATAAAAGCCATCACGAAAAAAAGAATGAGCAAAAAAATAAAATCCAGAGTCAGGGCTCTGGAGGCCACCAGATTTCAACTCTGTCACATTCACAGTTGTGTATTTGCTCCATAGCAGGGCAGCAAGAGCAGGAATAATTGGGCTTGGGATAAGCTGGGCTTTGCAATGGGATCTCAAAACCTTCCTGCACTAGGCTAAATATTCAAGATTGCTGCATGGTCCTGAAGCTTTCTCTGCTCTTCCTATAGGGATCATTGGACTTTGATGCTTGTAATGGTGACTTTCTTTTCCAGTCTTAAACTCTGGGAGGTTACTTTGCTGTGGTCTCTCCTGCCATAAGCTCTGGGGCTAAAAACCTCAGCTGAAGCAGCTCAATGATGTGTGGGGTGTTGTTTCCCAGGTGCTGGAACAGGATGTGGTTCTCCAGTCCATTGACCGTGCCATTGAGGCTGTGCACAACGCGGCCATGAAGAATGGGGGGAAATACAACCTGGAGCAGAGAGATGTTCTCCAGTAAGTACAACGGGACAGCTGGCACGTGGAGGGTGGTCAGCCTGTGGTGCTTGTGTCACTGTGTCCTTGGGGGATGCTGGATGTCACTGATGTGAGCCCCTGTGCTGCAATGTGCTGCTGCTCTCAGAGAGCTTCCCAGCGCTTGAGCTGGCAGCTGCTGCTGCTCCTCCTGACAACAAAGCAGAGCTTTGGCCTTGCCCCTCTATCCCTGTGCATGCCAAGAAGAGGAGACTCTCAGCCACATCGTAGGCTTGGAGGAGAAATCCAAAGCCTTTCTGGCTGCGTTTTCTCTGCTCTACCAGCCAGGAATTGTAGGGGTTGTTGGCATGTGGCACAAGGTTCTTAATATGTTCTCAAATAATTGCTTGTGAGGAGAATTTTTGTTTTTCTCTGACACCTCACACTCTGTGCTGAGGCATGCTGGTTTAATCTCGGTTGAACAGCAGTTCTAAAGTGCAGGCAATTTCTGAAGCTAGCAATGCAATATGTGACTCTCCCCCGAGGAAGAGGCATTTTTCTCCAGTGAACTGATGAATAAATTATGGGCTCTTACAAAGCCTCTTCCTTCCTCCCCCAGAAGTGCTTCCTTAGTTGTTAATGAAACTGGAGTTGGTGTTCAGAGTAATGTAGCCCATTCTGGTATATATAGCCCAAACGCAATAAATCATTTAAAAAATACAATTTAAACGTTGCAGCGTGGACGCTCCCTTGAGCTTTGCTCTTCCTGATGTCTTCCTTGTGTTCCAGAAAGCTGATCCATCACCGGAAGGAGACCGTGTCCCGTAAGAGCCACTCTCCCACGCCGCAGGGGACGGTCATGACGCAGTCCACCAGCGACCACCACCTGGACGTGGCGCGGCAGCCCAACGGGGTGTGCCGCAGCGGCTACGAGCGGCACCACAGCCTCCCCAACACCGAGTTCGAGGACGAGGACGAGGGTCTCTATCAGGTGACAGTGGCTGGACGCTTTCTGGGTTCCTCCTTTGGTGGTGTGGCTGCTCCTGTTGAATGAAAAGCTTTTGCAGCTGAAGTTACAAACCAAGTGTTTGTGCTGCTGACCTGGGATTACTGCAGTGTAGAGTGTTGGTGTCTCTATGTAAGAAATCTGGAACAGTCCCTCTGCCATTTACACTTTTGATGCTTTTTGGAACCCTGAGGGTCCATGGTATTATGGTAGCATGCAAAATCCACTCTATACTGTGTGACTATCTCTTGGCAACTTTCTAAAAGAGTTGCAGGCTCCCTGGAGGATACTTTGAAAAGCAGTTTTGACGTGAGCAGCAGAGCTCCCTTCAAGCACTCAGCACTGCTTTATTTCCCCCTTGTTATGTCTGCACAACAACATCGTTGGTCCTTAAGCATTTTGTCTGCTGTGGCTGCCTATTTATACTACTCAAAACAAAACAAAAAAAATCTCAAAGATCCTGCTTTGTCTTAATGTTGCTTATCATGATAAATTAAAGGCAAATTGCAGGAAATATGATTTAGAGCAGATCTTTTTTTATCTCAGCCGACACACAGTTCCAAGGTTACAGTGTGGCGTCAGCGAGGCTTCAAAGTAGCAGCCCAGGAGGGAGGCAGTGTCTGTTGGGGATGAATGATGTGCCTGATTTCACTGCGTAGGTGTAGCTGGGTGTTAGGGCTAAAGGTGCCAAGCAAGGATGAGCATGGAGATTTTTTATTCCTCCTACAGATGAACACGTGTGCTGTAGTTTTTCTTCATCTCTCTGGGCTGAGTGTTTGGACATGCTGTGTTTATGAGGCACTGATACACTGTCACCCCTAGCAGATGAGGCTTGTTTTACACTTGAAGAACTGTGAGTTTGGGGAGATGAAAGGTAGCTCTGGCTCATGCTGAATACAGCAATCCTTGCAAACCCCATTTTTCTCCTCAGTATTCATTTTTGTTCCTTGGCAGTCAAACCAGCTCTGTTCTCAAGCCTGTACATTGTGGGCTGAGCGAATGGGGCACCTTACAGCCCATTCTCCATGCTGATTCCCTGTCTTTATCTGGTCTGTGGTTTGGTTGCTTGCCAAAAACGAGGAAGACAAATTTCTTGGCTGACAAAGAACTGTTTCTGTCTGTGTGGCACTGAGGATGCAGTTGAAGGGCTTCCAGCTTTGCCCTGTGCTGAAAGGGCTCCTTGAGATTTTAATGCCTCGGTGGATTTCCTGTGTGCTTTGAAAATACAAAGTGGAGGAAGCAGCATTGCTTTCTTCCACTGGTTATGCAGTAGCCTAAGAGGAGACCTACTGAAATCTAAATTTTCTCACCAGCTTCAGGGGAGCAGAGGTCTTGGCACATGCTTTTCATTGCCTGGGATTTTCGGGTGTGTTCAATGTTTGCATCTGAAAACTTAAGCAAAATTTGAGGTGCAAATTTCCTCTCAGTGGCTTTGCTCCCAGGACTGAACTGGCTGAAGTACATGGTGAGGTCACTTGTGCTGAGCCTCTCTTCAGCTCCTCTGCAGTCAGCATAAGGTGGGAGGCTGGGGCAGTTTCATACCAGCTGCCAAGGGAGGAGGTTGGGCTCTTGGAGTATTTTAGTCAGTCTGCTGCATTTGTGCGTGCTCAGTGGGTTTGTGATGCTCATATCCAGAAACCTTTGCTACAGACCACTGTGTCTGGCTCGGCAGAGTTTGCCTGGAGGAGGTGGTGGGTGGGAGGTTGTTCATTTGGTTTATTGTTTTGTTATTTTGTTTAAAGGTTACTACTATAATAGAATTGTTCCCTGGAGTCAGAGTGGTGATGTTCTCTGCCTGCCTGCCTGGAAGGGAATAGGAGCGTTGTGGTTGAGTCAGCTCTTGTCTTTAAGCAGCACAGGGAGCACAACCTCTGCTAGCAGTCCTTGCAAAAGGCCAAAGGAGAGGAAGCAGATGTGTAAAATATGTGGGTTTGGGGAAGTTCACAGTGCCCTTGTAGAGGCCTGAGGAAAGGGAGGCTTTCAACACAGGTATAGTTGCTTCTCTCTGGACCCTCGGTAAGGTCCCTCATCTTTTTGCCCTCTGAACAGGTGTGATCTGAACTGCAAGGTCCTGCATGGTCACCTTCCCTGTGGCAGCTTCACAGAGGATGTTTTCTCCCTTTCCCATGGGGGGCTTTTGTGTTGTCCATCCTCCTGTTGGCCCCAGGCTGTGGCTGGGATGTGGGTGGAGGGAGGGGATGGCCATGGGTTACACGTCCCAGCTCCCACCCTGCAGCACCTCCCAGCTTGGGCAGGGGGGAAATTCCTGCGATGGTTCACATTCTCCTTGAGCCGCTTGGGCTGTGGCGTGTGGCTGTCTCAACGAGGCTGGCAGGGCTGAGCTAGCATTAGCTGTACATCCATGAATTTACCACTAGCCTGTAATAACTGTGTGAAACCTGTGTGGTAAATTTGGAAGGGCTAATGAAGCCATGGAAATACTCAAGGATGAGCCAACCCTCGCTGTCTCCAAACAATGTCATGAGCCTGCCTCTCTGCTGAACCTCGCTGAGCGTGGCCGTGCCGTGCCAAGCAGCTCCAGCTCGTGCTCTGCACAGAGGGCTCTGCTTTTAGCACAGCTGAGCTTTCTGGATTTAGGGCCAACCGTGCATTGCAGAGACCCCTCCGAATCTGCCTGGCCTCTCTCAGCTGTGCAGTCTCTTTTCAGAGCAGCATGGGTCATTTTTGAAGCTGTATGCAAGTATCAGATAGCAGTCTGATAGCCAAAGAACAATGTGGGGGGATTGACAAGAGCAGAGAGTGCAGGCAGGGAGTCTGCAGCAGTGTCTCGTGCTAATCCAGCTGAAGGCACTGCAAAGTGACTTTTTGTCTGACATAGTAAAAGGTTGGATGTATTTGGTGTTGGGTGGGAAAGGGACTAAGAGATTCCTTTTTAAAGTCTTTGTGCAAACTGCCGTGTCTTCACTTGTCTGGTGGATCTAAACATGGGCTGTGAGCACATTGTCAGCTTTTGGCATTGAGTCGTGAACATTTGAGGTGGATTCTGAAGATGTTTTATTTACAGGAATATCTTCACTCCCATTTCAGAGGAGGTTTCTGCCCGTCCTGGATACAGGGGAAAAAAAGCACATTTTTCATTCTCCTTCCACTGAGCTACGTAAGATAGAGACCCTTCAAGGGCCTGTCTCAGATCTTCCCTGTGCGGTGGCAGAGCTCTGTGCCCTGTGTGGTGTTTATATAGGTCTATTCAGCAATGACAGGGCACAGAAGACTTCTCTTCCAGGGCTAAACAAACCTAGAAAGTTTTCACTTGTGATGGACTGAATGTTGCTATGGATTCCAAATGGTTGAAATCTGGGTTACCCAAGACATTCAAACCATCACCTCCTTCCCCTTCCCATGCTCCCCTAGGTGGCTTTGCCACAGACAGTGATTGCAATATTCCATAAAAGCAGAGGCAGCAGGCTCTGAATTACAGAAGTCCTAAGAGGCCCCAAATCAAGTCTCCTGGCCTTGAGCTGCTGGGCTGTGGGCACTGGAGTATTGATGCAATGTGCTCCCACCTAGCTTGGCTGCTGTGTTCAGTGTTGTCCTGCTGATTAGAGGTTAACCCTGAGGCTGCACCTCCCTGGAGTGGTTGTGGGTGGAAGTGATGTTGGTGGTCATGGTGTTTAGATCTGACAGGAAAAGATGAGTGTAGGAATCTGGGTCTGGGGCTCACGCATTGCTGGCTTTGCATTCCTAGAAGAAGAGACTTAAAGGAGAAACCCAAGATGTGAAGAGTTAATGGAGCTTCCTGGCAAAAGCTTTTCCCAGTGGGCCCTGCTATAGGTAGCATAGTATTGCACAGAGGGTCAAGCCCAATTTTCCCTCTGCATGAGCAGAAATAGCTTTGAAAGCTTGGAAAAGGCATTTACGTGTTTCCATCCTTGGCTTAGTCTTTCTGCAAGGGAATTTGTAGCTGATGTAATGGATCTCTCCAGAAGAGTGTGTAAATACACACTCTGTTTGCAGCCTCTGTGGAGCTATTGAGAGTAATGTGGATACATGGTAAGTGTGTGGGATTGCATTTGGAATAAAGGAGGAGTAAACGCTTGACAGGTCTACACGACGTACGTGCCATGTGCTGCTGAACACAGCAATTAAACAAGGGCTGCTTTGCCTGTCACAGGGAGGGGATGAAGCCAGTTTGAGTCCTGCTTTGTTCTTCCAGGAAGCCACCTATTAACATCTGTCCTCCTGAGAAAACTGCCCCGAATGATGAGAGAGATGTAAGGACAAATCTACATGTGCACGCAAGAAAGAAGGTTTCATAACAGAGAATGTCTTTATTGTCAACCTCCTTTGATTGCTGTGAAATCTTTCCTTATAGATCCCAGCACAGACCCATCGTGCTGCTCCTGTCACCCCCCCACCTCCAGAGAAGCGCAAGAACACACAGATTGCTGCTCCCATTAAAAGTAAGCACAAACTGCTCTCCGGGTCTCGGGCACGGAACTGGGCGGTGTATCAGCCATGCTGCCTGGATGCTCCTGCTGTGTGCTTAGAGGAGCATCCTCATCCATGCCTTACATTCCTATAGGGTTTATATCCTTGTAAATATGTCTATAAAATGTATATAGCCTAGATTCCTGTAGGTTTTAATGCTGGTGGTCCTGAGCTGGTGACCAGTGCTCTTTCAAGCCCTTTCTGATCTGGGAGGATCTGGGCAGCCTGATGCTTGTGGATCAGTGCCAGGTACTGCATCCTCCTGCATTTTCAGTGCCTGTGGCCCTGGGAATCATGCTCTCCAAGGAGCAGCTCTCTGCCTGCTTATGTGACTGGTCTTGCCTCTGCACAACCTCAGTGGTTTAAGATCCTTTTTCTCCCACAGACACCATGGCCATCTCCCAATAAGGCAGAGGAGTGTTCCTTGGCAGTGCTGAGTATGATACTTCTCTGGAGGGGCTCACTGGCTGTTAATGCAGTCTCAAGTCTTGCTTTTGATTCCCAGTCTGTTGGGTACTTTCTTTGTACAGTGTTACAAATTGGTGTCTGGTGCCTGTAGGGAGCAGTAACAATACCAGGGCACAGCTGCCTAAGTGCTGCCCACAGGCAGCAGAGCAGCTAATGAGGAGCACTTCAGAGCAGGATGATGGGGCCAGGGCAGGAGCTTCCCCATCTTTGGTGAGGTTGGGCTGGCAGAGGCGGTGTTCATCCTGCAGAGTTGCTGCCGGCTTGCCCAAGTGCTCTGCTGTGCTGCGGTGGTGATGCCATTGGTGACATTCAGCCCATATCAAGCCCACCCATGTGCCCTTGTGCAGAGCAGGGCAGAGCTATTGACTTGCAGAGAGCTGGGACTGGCACCAGCTTCCTTAATGGTACTTAATGGTATTGAGCCATTTTTCACTGCAGTAGTGGGAGTTCACAAAGGTCAGCTTCCTTCAACTCATTATTTTGATTTAATGAAGCATGGGGGGATCTATGATTCATGAATGATCCTCTTTGAGGAGGAGCAGAAGGAAAAAGAGGGATGCTGAACCCCTATGGGAGTGAAGGGTTCAGGTTTTCTGTGTAGCTGGTGTTTACTCTGGCAGGAGTGGTGGATGGACTGGTGGAGGGCTCCCAGAACTGAAGAAGCAGGAAAGGTTGCAGTTGCCTGCAGAGGGGCAGCAAAGGCATTTCACATCTGTCCCGTTGCTCCTTCCTTTGGGGATGTGTGTGTGTGTATGTGAGTCACTGCCTTCCCTGAGAGATGGGCTCCCCATGGGATGCTGCTCCTTCTCTTCCAGCACTAACACCAGCTGCTCTTGGGAAGCTCTAGGTAGCCCACTGTTTGCCCAAGTAACTGTTTTCATAGTCAGGGAAGGACTCAGACATGTTTTTGCCCACAAAAAACTAACAGATACGATTTACCAAAACTATCTATTAGACCAGGTTAAAGGAAAGAAAAATATTAATATCTCTTTGCTTGTAGTGGATTTTTTCCCTTGGAAGGTGGGACTCCCACTGCTAGAGCTAGTCAAAACTAGAGGTGGGGGTAGAAATACAGTAGAGCAGATAATGTGGAGGCTTGTGAAAGCAGTGGGTGCTAGCAGGGCTGCAGGGCTCGTGATCAAATGTTGGAGAGTGTTGAAAGGGAGGGACTAGAGGGTTGTCAGTCAAGTGTTTCCTTCAGAGTCAGTGCTAACCATGAGGTGTGTGCAAGAGGGAGACGCAGGCTGGTGTGTGAAGCCTTCCATGTTTTGCAATTCTGAGGCACCATCATTCAAAAGCGAGGGCTTACATCCCTAATACAGAAAAAGCCTAACCCAGGGGGAAAAGACTTTTCTTTCCCTTAGTTCTGTCCATCCCTCCCTCCCTTCCCTTGTGTAAAACACTAAGCCCTTTGAAGGGTATTCATCTCAACAGAGTAGCTTTCCCCTTTCTAAAGAGGCGATTGTGTAGGAATGCTCCAGAGAGAACTGGTACAATTTTGCTTTGAGATAAGTGAGGCAGGAAGAGGAGTTAAACTGCTCTGGCCGCGTGCACAATGAGCCTTTTAATGGACCGCGCTGTAGCAAATTGGTTTTTTTCCTCTTTTCCTTTGATGCTGTTGCTAAGGCATGTTTAATTGTTCCCTTTCAGACGCTGTTGAAATTATTCCCGGGTCAGCTTCTAGTGCCTCCTCTATAAGCACGACATCCCTGGATACCTTGTACACCGCTTCTTCCGTGTCCGAGAGCGCTGTCCCGACGGCCGCCTCCAGCCCTGCCAACACCCCGCCCCCCGTGCCGAGCCGCAGCGTGCACACCACCATCACACGCAATTTGGACAGCGGCTCCGTCACCCATTCCCGCTACGGCACTTCCCCAAAGGATACCAGCAAATCTCCCCAGTCCAAGAGGATCGCCCCGGCACCGCCGGCTGAGGGGGGGGCTCAGAGGTCCCACAATGTGGATGGGGAGAAGACTTCTCAGGTAAAGAAAACTGCCCCGGCCCCTCCCGGCAGCCTGGACGCCTTCAGCACCCTGTGCCTGGAGGACAAGAAGGCGGCTGGGGTGGAGGCGCTGCCAGCAGAGCCCGGGGGCCTGGTGGCCTCGGTGCCCAAGACAATCGGTGCCGAACTGATCGAGCTGGTGCGCAGGAACACCCACCTGAGCTACGAGCTGTCCCGCGTGGCCATCGGCATCGTCATCGGCCACATCCAGACCTCGGTGCCCGCCACCAGCAGCATCATGGAGCAGATCCTCATCTCCGTGGTGGAGAGTAAGGTAATGAGGGCTGGGCTGGGCTGGGCGCTGCTGCACGCCACCTCCGGCGCCACGGAGAAGGTGGTGTGAGCTCAGTGAGCTCCCAAAGTTCGGGGTGAGAAATGCAGTGGGATTCAATGCAGGGTAAATGTCCAGTCAGGAGAGCCAGGGGTTTAAGCCATGTCTGAGTACTGTTAGCAGAGAGCCGGAAAACAGGTGAGTTTATTCCCCAGGTATACAACATAGCCTTGAGTTGGAGCATTATCTTGAGCTTGTTCTAAATAAACCTGATGTCAAAATAATCCTATATTTCTCCTTCTGCATTAGTCATTGAAATGGTGAAATGCACCTGGGCAGCCCTCCACTTTAGCTGGAGGGATAATAAATTTCAGCTCGCACTTGCTCAATGCAGCCCTGAGGAGTACACATCATATAAACATCTAAGATTGGAATTCCATTGCTCATGGCAAGATTATAATGAACTGTTCAGAGGCTTTTGAATATGGAAAACTAATGACGTTCAAATTTTAGATCAAATCATAATCTGGTTGACTGTTTGCACTGAATGGAGGGTCCTATAAGTAATCATCAAGTCTCTCTTTGTGGCCATAACCCAATGGTTAATTGCTTCCTTCTCCAGTAACAAAGCCCTGTCAATGTGTGATCTAGATTCAGCAAAAAAATTTAGCTGTTTCAAGCAAATGTTCTGGCTCTGTCTTGCATGCTGAGAGTTCAGTTTTCTGATATTTGAACCTTGTCCAAGATTTGAATATTATTTTTATCATTCATACCTATACTCAGCTTCATTCCCCAGAAGTCATTTAGTGCCAAGTTTCTGCAGAGGGGATTTGAAAATCTCAATTTCATGTCTGTTCCTGCAGACTAGCCTGAAAAGGATGGGAAGAAATTCTGATGCTGGTGCAGGGATGAGTATGGATCTACTGCTAACTGATATATCTGTCATCTAGGATATCTGTGGGACTTGAAATGACCAGTAGTGTGTGGAGAGAGTAGAAAATCCTGTCCCATCTCAGAATACCTTGTCATAGCTAATTTGAGCAGTACTGCTTTCAGAAGGAGAGCCTTCAGGAGCTTGCGCAGTGCTCAGCTGTAGATGTTGTAGTTGTGGTGTGCATTTTTCCTGTGTCCCACACAGAAGATGCAGCTCTGCTGATACATGGGGGCCTGGTCCCAGGTGGGGTTGTTCACCTGATGTAGAAGGCCAGCTCTAACAGCTGGAAGGGCAGTCACCAGTACTCGTGGGGTGGCTGTACTGCCATAGCTTCACCAGTGCAGTTTAGGGGTACAAATTATTATTGTTGACTTTGTGTTGTTCATTATACCAAATCAGTCCACAATCTCAGGGGTTTCTGTGTAGAATTGCTGCTGAGTTGTCAGTTCTAGGTCAAGGACTTTTTTTCTTTAATTTGTACTTCTTAAATCCCTCTGCTCCCCAGTCCATGCAAATACATGGGCGATTCTTCTCTTGCATATTTTTCAAGGTTTTTCCTCTACCCCCTAAAACAGAGATATCAGCTTTGATTTAAAGCTTTGGTCTGCTCATAGTAGATACCATACCTGCTTCAACCTTTTGTATTATGTTCTTTAATTAGTTATATCCTTTCTATTCCTATTCAGTCTTAATTTAAAGTCAGCTCACTGGTTTACTGAATCAATTCCAGAACCCATTACCTTGCTTCTATCCCCAGTGCTTTCTGAAGGTTGAATAGTGGTAGCACTTCCATCTTATTTACCTTGCTGCTCCTCCAGTGTGGAGTCTGTCCAGGCACGTGTTCTTTTTTAGAGAATAAAATCCCCTTCTGCTGGGACAGCATCCTGCTGCTGCTTTTTGAGGGGTGACTTAAGGCTGACCTGGGGGAACAGCAGAGACAAGGAGGCTGCTAAGGAGCTCATGTCTTAGGAAAGAGACTTCAGAGGGGTACCATACTATTTGGGGAAGCCTGAGCAAGGAGCAAACCTGCTGAGTTGGCTTTCCTGTGTCAGCATTTGGCCTGGCCCCTCTCCTTGTCCCTGAGCTGGCTCCCGATGAATGGCACAGTGACTGGGCAAGATGCACAAAGGGAAATGAAACCCCTTTTCAAAGGCAGTGTTGCAGTGACTGTCTAAACTGGAGCTGGCTTTCATGAGAACTTGTTGGAAATTCGGATATACCTAAAGGTAATATAGATGCTCCCTGGTTTTTGGGCTTCTAGAGAGTCACTTGGATTACTATGTTTTGGTGATATGCGATTGCCTTCAGCTCTGTTGGATTATCTTCCATCTGAGAGGAGGGTGGTAGGTACTGTAGATGTCATGGCTAGGGAGGTTGATTTTTGAGGACTTATTAAACTTAATGTGAGACCAGAATTGCCCAAGGCACAAGCTATAGCTGCACCTTGAGAGGGAGCACTTAGAAAACTTTTTATTAAATTCACATTACTGTGTTGTTGTTATGACTCATACCCATCTCTGGGCCTTAAGTTTAAGGCTGAAAACTGCTGACAAAGATGTGTAATGTAGATTGGTTTTCTGAATCATCCCAGGCTGCTCAGTGGGGTCAAACTGTTCTTGGATGCGTCAGATATGGAGAAACAAGTCAGGAAGTTGGTGTGGGAGGTGACTTGTTTCTGGAGGGCATTTCCCTTTTGGTGCTGGGCTATGACCTGCTCTCAGCCTGCCCATCACCATCACTGCCTGGTCACCCTCTGTTGTCCCCAACAAGCTCTGACAAACCTCATGGCTAAGGTGGTCAAGCCCTCTCCTTCCCCTGAAGCCGTCCCATCCATTCATTGACTCAGCTTTGCTGACAGGAGACTTGCTTTTGACAAGACACAAAGGCAGCGCTGGGGCTCAGCTCCTCCCCCCGGGAGCTGTGTCCCCCCAGGAGCTGTGTCCCCCCCAGGAGCTGTGTCCCCCCCAGGAGCTGTGTCCCCCCCAGGAGCTGTGTCCCCCCGGAGCTGTGTCCCCCTGGGAGCTGCGTCCCCTGCTCACCCCACACAAGGGAAGGTCACAGGGTGAGCGCTCTCAGGGCCCAGTGCTTGGGCTGAGCTGTTAGGAGGCTTCTCCTCCTCAGTGAAATAGTGTAACAAAAGGGAATTTGGGGCGTGGGAGGAATGTATTTGTACTTAGGCAAGCCTTTTCCTCACTGGTTTCTGGAGGACCCTTTATGAAAGGCCGTGGTGGAGTCTTCACCTGCAGCCGTCCCAGCTCAGCTGTAGAGGGTCCCATTCCTCCAGAGAGCTCCTGAGAACATCTGAGGAGCCCATGTGTGTTGGGCTGCAGGTGGCTGGGACACTGAACAGTGAAGGCTGCAGAGACCTTCCAGAGGCACAGCTAACCTGGGGGTTGGGAGCCAAGTGCTGCTCTCTCCCCATGTACCCACAGAGCTGTGCATGGCCAGCATTGCCTTTCTGCAGAGCTGACCTGCCCTGGATGGGGCTGTGTCCCTGGAATGGCCAGCTGGGAGCAGACCTGCTGCTGCTGGGAGAGTGTATGTGAGAGGTCTGCCCTGGGACACTCGGCTCAGCTGAAGTCAGGCATCTCTCCTGCACCACATTTCATCTGGTTTAGCAGCCTCTGAGGAGCCTGGTGGTGTGTGTGTGTTGGGAGCAGCTTAGCAACTTAGGTGTGTGTGGATGGTGTTGTACTGGGAAAGGCTTGCTGCCCAGAGGATGGGGGAATTCCCAGAGCAGTCCCCCTGCAGTGTGTCTGAAAACTGCTGTATGGTTTTGGGGCTCACCTGAAGGGAAGCTGCTGGTAGCTGTGTGTGCCCATGGCGCTGGGGATCCACAGCACTTGCTGGTGGGGTGGAGGGGAGGGAGGCATGGGAGTGGGAAAGGAAGAAATGGGCAGGACAGCAGTTGGGTTTGCAGTTCATGTGGCCACTTCTGAGCAATGTGGGTATGATAAAGTTCCCAAAATGGTTTTGGGCTGCTCAGAAACAATAAAGTCCCTGCAGCAGCTTGTTCTGCTGGGCTGGGGGCAGGGAACAATTTGAAGAGCAAGATAATGCAAAGTGACATTGTTAGAAATACTGAAATCTCCTTCTGCTTATGGGCTCTCCAGCAGATTCCTGGAAACGACCATATGATGATGCTGCAGGTTGTAAGAGCTGCCAAGATGTTTAATAAGCAGAGAGCTGACCTGGTGATGGGAGGGCTGAGAATGGTGCTGATAGTGCACTGAGACAGTGCGATGGTCGGATGGAAGAGCTTGTTAATGGATTGATCTCATCCAAGTCCATTAGGAGCTTGGTGCTCAGTGGAGTCACTAAGGGCTGCACATGAAGGATTGGAGAAAAGTAGATTAGTGGTAAGAGGCTGAATAGAGTGATCATTAAAACGAGTACTCGTTAAAATGATCATCCAAAAAGACGTCCCAGCAGTGTATTGAGGTAGGACTGGCCCTGCAGTGCTCCAGTGAGTAAGGTCCATGAATGGAGAACCCTCTCCCAAGCAGCTGGGACACTTGAGGACAGGCAGGTGACACTGCAGTGCTGCAGGTCCTCCTAAGGAGAAGCGGGGAGATGGCAAGACGAAGTGAGTCTCTTCATGTATTTGCTTCTGATAAATCACCATTCAGGGGGAAATTCTCTTGTGTTTGTACTCAGCTCCTGAAAGCTGTCGTGCTCTCTCACAACTGATTACCTGCTTTTCTGCTAGGCCACCCACAGCTTCCCAAAATTTCAAGAGTCTACAGAGGCTTGTGCTCCTTCCTTCATTACCTGCCTGACAAAATTATGTAAGAAGCAGCAACAACAAGAAAACTTCTTTATTGTATAACTGAAGCGTGAACTTGAAGTCCTAAATTAATTCATACCCCAAAGCAAATGACTAACAATTCTGTCTCTAATAAAGCAGGCAAGACATTACTGTTAAACCTGGAGTGGTTTCCCCAGAGAGGGCTGGAGGGTGGCAGGTGGGCAGGAAGGGTGTAGCTCCTGTACTTGGCCATCCACGTGCAGGTGTCAGACTGTGCAAATGTCACAACTGGCAGAAGACGTGGCCTTGTGTCTCTGTACAAAATCCTCCTGCTCTGCTTTAAGGCTTGCTGCCCCTGCCTGCACAACCAGCTTATTGGAAGGAGCTGCACTGGGACAGGACTAAATCTTCTCTGGGTTTCCAGATGTCCTGTCTTGTAAGCTGTAAAGGCCTTTTGTCACTGAGTGGTCATGACTTGTTGCTGCATGTGGTAAGACAGCTTCATCCAAAAATTTTTAGGAATTTGGTCCCAGTTAATGGGTTTTCCCATTGTTGTTTGAATTTCTCAGCTTGGTTC
This sequence comes from Climacteris rufus, assembly GCA_013398175.1. Taxonomy (NCBI): domain Eukaryota; kingdom Metazoa; phylum Chordata; class Aves; order Passeriformes; family Climacteridae; genus Climacteris; species Climacteris rufus. The sequence goes on along the minus strand of VZRZ01007449.1, from coordinate 147,242 downwards.
TCTTCCACCTGGCTGATCTCCTGCTGTGTGTTGTCACTGCTGCCAAACCTTGTGTGTATAATTTTAAGTTCTTTCACAAATTAATCCTTACCTCTCTAATTGGTGCCTGGCTCATCCCTTGTGATCAGCTCAGTTCCATGTACTGAACCCCCCTTCTTGCCCTGCTTTCAGGAAACCAGATGGTTCATATGATAGACTTAGGTCCTAGAGGCTTATCCTAAATCACAGACCACAGTGACTGTTGGGGCAGGTTACACATTCCCTGAATAGTCCCCTCTCTTTCTTGAAGGAGAGGAAAAGCAAAAGAAAGGCAACTGAAATGTGAGACCTTCATGGCAGGGGTTGTGTATGAGGCAGAAGTGGTGGGGATGCAGCTGACAGCAGTTTGAGAAAGGAGTGTGTGCAGTAGCTGCACACCCCGGAGCTGTGGGGAACAGTGGAGCTCTGCGGTTTGGAATGAAGCAGAACCAAAGCAGCCCATGATGAATTGGTTCCTGTTCTTGCTGCAGAGGATCCAGGCCTGGTATTGAACAGCTGGCATGGAGAGCACCATCCAAATGTTTGTTTTCAAGCCAAGGATTCAAGGCAGATCTGTCCCTTTCAGGCTGGAGGAAGCAGGCAGTGAAGGGAACTTCTCCCGCCCAGAGGCAGTTGTGCAGTGTGATGGTTTGGTGTCCAAGACACATCTGTTCTCCTGGGGGGTTTCAGATGCTGCCTGGCAGCAGTCCTGGCCCATGCCAGGCTGGTTTGGCTTTTCCCACTCTCAGGATGATTTTCAGAATCTACAGAGGGGAGAGGCTCCAAAAGTATAAGATCTGAAATAACGTGTCATAAACTTGCTGGTTTTGTACTGCCAGCTCTTGACTGAATGAGGTCAGCTGCCAGTCCTGAGACAAGATTGGAGGAAACAGGCACCCAAACAACAGCCAGCTGTCAGGGCCCCACTAACCAGTGGTTTTGCTGTCGTGCAGAACCTGAGTGCGGGGCTGCCCTCGGGCCAGATCTGCCACGACGAGCAGCGGCTGGAGGTGATCTTTGCAGATCTGGCCAGGCACAAGGATGATGCTCAGCAGCGCAGCTGGGCTCTCTATGAGGATGAGAATGTCATCTGCTGCTACCTGGAGGAGCTGCTTCGCATCCTGGTGAGTACACTTCTCTCTTTACAGGCAGAGCAGAGCAGGCAGCCCTGGTGAAGTTCCTTTTTTTGACCTCCTTCACCACTGTGTTGCCATGGGATCTGCTGTTTCAGGGGGCATAGGTTTCTTGTGCATCCTTTACTCAGTGTGGAGCCCTACCCTTGTCTGTGGGGTCTGCAGCACTCTCAGGCCGCCTTTGCTCCCCACCTTACAAAGCTGTTCTGAGAAGCATTACTGAGCCATTCTTCATGGTAGCTGTGGTATGTACCTATCACAGGAGGGTATAAACCCTGACCTCCAAAAAAACCCAATCTCCCACAGAAAACCTGGAAGTCTCTGGTGAGGGTTGTTGCACTCATAGGCACATTTAAAACATCTTCCACTGAAAACATCCTCCATTTCTGGGAAGTACCTGTGGGGTGAAGCTCATTAAATGTGAAGAACATTCTTTGGCTGCCTTGCAAGTGAGCTCTAAAGCTGTTTTTTGTGAGAAAGTATAAAGCATCTCATCCATCTGGGCATACAGGAGAGGAACATCCCCATAGTGAGCAGCACAGCAGGGGGAATACTGTCCCAACACTGTCACTGGCACCTACAAGCCCATCTGTGTCTGGGAATGATGTGGGAGCTGCCCTCGGTGCAGTGACATGGTCTGTGTTGGGCTGCTGGTGTGGGGTTTGCTCTGGCACTGTTTTGTATTCCTCTCCAGTTCTGACAAAAGCAGAACAGGTACATTTTCTGTAGGAAATGCCAGGGTATTTGTCACTCCACATACAGCCTGTGCTGTTTCGCTGTGGGCCTGCAGGGCAAGCAGAGTGGGTTTTGTGCAACCAATTCCTCATAACTTAGGGGTGGGAGGAGGTGTACTGCTCAGGATGGGAATGCTGCTGGAGCTGCCCTGTATAACTGCACAATGTTCTCAAGAAGGTGCTGCTCAGGTCATGTTTTAGATGTTTTCAGCCTGAGATGTGCTGCATGGCAGAGGTGTTTCTCAAGAATTCAATTTGATGCAGAATATGAAGGGTGCTGGTTCTTGACCTGTCTTTGTGCTCTGCCTTCAGTTTCTTTGTGAGATAGTTGGGCTGGGGCTACTGAAAGCAAGTGAAGTCCCTTGAGGTCTCTGCAGCAGCCACCTTGTGCTTTGATGTGTCACTGGGCTGACCTGTCCATTCCTTCTTCCAGACAGATGCAGACCCAGAAGTGTGCAAGAAAATGTGCAAGAAGAATGAGTTTGAATCTGTCCTATCCCTCGTGGCATATTATCAGATGGTAAGGTGACAGAATGCACCAAATCTTTCTTCTTGAGATTTCCCTGAAGATGCAAAAGAGCAGGGTTTGTATGATGAATATATATAAGACGTTTCCCTTGGATAGGGCAGCTCTGTGGTCTCATTGGAGCTGCAGCATATCCCTTTTGAGTTCTGGCTAATGTCAATGCTATGCATGAAAGTTGTGTGAGAGAGCAGAGGATGCTGTAGACTTTGAAGCAGTAGCTAGCACTGCGAGGGGTAAAGCTTGCTGCTTCTTCTAGCCCATGGAGGGACAGCATTGGCATCACTGGTATCTAGAGAAAGGATTACTGAGGACACCTTGGGAAAGCTGAAAGGCTGTGACCGCTCCTCTTTTAATTGATGCACTTCTGTGCATTAGTAAATAACTGCTTAGGAAAGTAGTTAGTGGGTAGAAGCCTTGGGAGTGAGGAAGAAAATCAGTATTCAGAGGAAGAAATGGAAGTTTTGCCTTCAACACCTATGTAGTGTTGCTTTGCCCCTCTCCTTCCTGCAATGTGCTATTGGTAGGACTCTCTGGGAATTGAAAACTTGTCCCCATCTTGTCCCTAAGTCCCCAGCTACAGAACATCAAGTCTTGTGGTATTTTGCTTTAATCTGGCACTTGTGTGTCTGAACTCCGAGCTCAGCATCAGGGAGCTGCAGCACATCTGAGAGCAGTGGGAAGGCAGGCTGGGCACAGCAGAGCCTGCTGGCTTTCACTGCCTGCTCTTCTCTGACCAGGATTCAAGGAAGCCTGACCAGGTGGCAGGCAGTTGGGTCTCCTGTCCTGGCTGCTGTCATGCCCAGTGCCAGGGCTTGGCTCCCTTCTGTTCTCTGAACCCTAGAATTGTTGGCTGAGACTGGAGTATGAAGGTTACCCCAGCATGAGAGCTCCTGCACGGGAACTGCAGGCTGAGCATTATCTTTGCTGGAATCATGCATGTCCCAAAACTTTCTGGTTATCCCCTCTGCTCCCAACACAGGGGAGGAGCTGCTCCTGTCCAGTTCAGTGAACATCACATGCTGAAGAGGGCTTGCAAATACTACCTTGTCAGGAAACCTCTATCAGAGCAGTGTTCACAAAACCTTAGTGTGCTCAGAGAATCCTGGCTACCCAGCAAATTCAGTCTCTGCTGGGGACAGGTATAGGTTGTTGATGTGATACCAGATTTAGTGGGTGAAGTGGGGCATCTCAGATCTGAGCTCTGGTTGCCACATGCCCTCTGACTACACGTGCCAACAACCCATAACCAGCCCAGTTGTGAACACTACAGTAAAGTGATCCCTGTGCTGGTGTTAAAAGCTTGTAGAACTTCTGGGTTCACTGTCACCCTGGGAGGGTCTGTGGCTTCCCAACAGCAGGAACTTCTAGGAGCTGTGGCTCAGAGTGGGCCCTCCCCTGGGGCCAGGTTTGATCTGACAGATGGTTTTTGCAGGAGCACAGGGTGCCGCTGCGCCTGCTGCTGCTGAAGTGCTTTGGAGCCATGTGCAATTTGGATGCTGCCGTCATCTCCACGCTGGTGAACTCCGTGCTGCCCATGGAGCTGGCCCGGGACATGCAGACCCACACCCAGGGTGAGCTTGAGCTGCTGCTCCCAGGGCCCTGGGAAGATGTCTTTGCATTAAATGATTTGCAGCAGCACTGGTGGCCCCCCACTGCCCAGTGCTCTGGGGGGAAATGGTGTCTGGGTTTAAAGTTGTTCAGGTTATTACCACTGTAACGGGGGATGAAGGGGAAGGGATGTTTCAGTCCAATGCTGTGAGGCCCTCCAGCTCTTGAACATGCCACTAATGATCTGTGTCACTTCTTGTAGATGTCTTAAAGCACATTTTGAGCTGTTCCAGTTTTGTTTCATGATGCTGACAAGAGACACCTGCAGATCTCAAGGAAGATCTTTGCAGTTTCATAAAGAGTTTTTTCAGTGCTCTACACCCACTCTTTGTGGTGTTTCTTCCTGGTGAATGAGATGTGTGCTGGTTAAAGGAAAGGGCCTTCTCTCCACCATTGTGCCAAGGGAGATGGTAGTGCTGTTGTTAACATTGTGGTCCTGGTCCTCTGCAGGATAGTACCACAGCCCAGCTTCTCCCAGCTCTTTGCTATCCATACCAGGCTTTGCCCTCATGTTCCTTCTACTTCACACTCCTCTTCCCTTTGTTGGGATGACCTGTCCCTGCTACTAACAGGAGTGTCCTTCCTGCCCTCAGAGGTCCTGCCTAGCCCAGTGTCCTTTATATCTAAGCACCCAGAAGCAGATGCTGAGGAAGAATCTAAGAGTAATGTGAACATGTAGTGATACTCCCCTGGCATTACCTTCCAGCTCCCCACACATGCCTGGTTCTGGGCAGTCACAGCTTTGCTCCCCATTTTGAAGTCGGCCTGTAGGCCACCAGTGCTGGCAGTGGCATATACTACTATTGCCCTTTAAAGGATATTGAAAATCCCTTGTCCTGTGCTAATTGTGACCCACAATTAGAGTAGCTGTTGAGTGACCACGTGGATCAGATCAGAAGACTGCTGCCCTGGTTGCAGTCTGTAGCCTCTTGGTTTGTTGTGGGTGTCATGGAGCTGTGGAGGGGTATAATTTGGTGATGAGAGTGTTCAGGGCTTGACAGGTCTGTACAGGACAGGGACAGTCACATCCATTTCATGGCTGAATAAATGTCCTAGATGACCACCTTGAATGTGCACAATAGATATTCCTGTCCCCAGCATCCCATGTTGGTGTCCTGATCCTGTGCTGCCTAAGCTTATGGTAGGCACTTGTGCAATGTCATCTGTGCAGCATCCAGCCCCCTTGGCCTTCAGAGCAGGGCTGCAGGGAAGTTACCATCCTTGGCCCAAACGTGTCTGTCCTTCAGAGCTGCTCATCAGCAGTTCCCTCCTGCCACTCTGGTGCTTTACTGCTCCATGTCCTGCCAGCAAATGGCAAGCAGTACCTTGTGTGAAAACATGACCTTGAATTCTAGAACGACTTGAGCTTATTTTGGTACTGAAAACTGGGGAATAGCAGCTGATCCGTGACATGCTGTGGAATAGCTAATCCCTTCTGTGGGTGACTGGAGCCAGAGCAGTTGGTGCCAGCACTACACAACTGGGGAGTGTGGAACTGGCTGCAGCAGCTCTCTGGGATCCCTCCTGGCTTATTACTGAAGAGCAGCTGAGGCAGAAGCTCTGGCTGTGGATGCTGGGTGCCTTTGGTGAGAAGGACTCTACGCTGGGACTGATGCAGGCTGTTGGCTACTGGCCAGTTCTTCTGCCAGATGCTTGGGTCTTACTGCTTCTGCACGGCTCCTTCCCTCTGCTGCAGCTGGTCTGCACAGTGTTAGAAGACCTTGTATTAAGCCACAGCAAGACAGAATTAGCCAGAACAATTCCAAAGAAAACAGACAGGGATAATCCAGTCTGTAATCATGACTTTCTCCCTTGTTGCAGTGCGGTGTCCATGCAAGTCAGCTGTCAGGCTCTTGTCCCTTCAGTTGTAGGCAATTGTGTCTGTTCCCAGGGCCCAAATTTTGCACTGTTGTGTTTAGAAGGTGGAAGCAAGGTCTTCAAAGGCCTCTGAGAACTGCTTTTCATACATAATAACAGTTTCTTACCAGTATCTCAGTAGGCTTCAGCAGTGCAGGCTGGGGAGCAAACAGCTGCATCTCTGCTGCCTGTCGTGGCTACTTCAGTGATGCTTATCAGTCTGTTGTCAGCAGTCTCTCTGCTTCAGGAGAGCTGCATTAATGCTATTTACTTCTGCACAGCCATTGGTGCTGCTCTGGAATGTGTTTAAAAAAAAAAAAAAAAAAAAAAAAAGCTGTGTTTTGACTGACAATTACTCTGTTCTTCAGCATGGTGAGTCTTGGATGAGTCGTGCAGCAGCTGGGACACTCCCAAAAACTTGTGGAGTCTGTGCAGAGTGAGTGTCCTGGGTTAGTTTGAATTTGTCCCCACTTTCTAACTGGTTTTAGCATCCTTTGATTTGTTGTCTTTAGGCAAATGCAACAAGATTTGCCTCCTAGTCATGTAGTCTACTGTCAGCCAAGATGAATGGACATCAGTTAATGGCAGATGGGCCAAGGACATGTAAAACTACTCTCTTCCCTCCCATCTCTAATTAGCCTCTTCCATATTTGCAACAATCATGTTTATCACTGGCTTCTCGCTCTCACTTTGTTTTTTCATTGCTTCTGATGTGATGAGACAGAATGTTTTGTTGATGAAAGCCTTCCTAAGAACATGAGAACAGCAGCTCCCTGTGTCTACCTACTGCAGCATCTTGCCTCCAAGACCCAACTCCTGAAGCCATGGAGGAAAGAAAGAAGAAATCATATGGTGAAGTTTGTCAGATCCCTTTTTTGCTACAGTGAGCTTTGGCATCACTGTCACCTCATAGTTGAGAGCTTCTTATATAAGTATGAATTATATTTAAGTCATTAACTATCCTCCCTCTCTGTTTACTGAGAGTAAACAGCAGTTTCCAGCCATCCTCTGCTGCCACATGGTCTACAAACTCTTAATCTTGTTAATGCTGTAGTATCTCTGGTTAAGCTCCAAATGATCTATTTTTACTCAAAGTGCTTGCTGATTGAAAGCTGAGGCATCTTGTGGAGCTCTGACAGAGTCTGTGTGTGCTTAGTGTATAGAGGCTCTGCTGACAGAGCTGACTTTCCAGGGCCATGGGGCTGGAATGACTCAGGAGCATTTTGTCTCCCATGCTAACAGGAACCCTGAGAGCTGCCAGGTGTTGCAGGTCCTTTGGCCAAGTCCAGGAATGAGTGGTGACAGTGAAAGCATCAGCCTGTGCAGTCAAAGCCAAACTGCAGGGTGCAGTGCTTGGAGATGGGTTGATTTGTGCATGAAGCAGTGAAATACCTTAAAGGGTTTGGAGGGAGCACTGAAACTGGTGTGTATTGTGCAGGGCAGCACCCTGGCTGGGAGAAGCATCATACATTGGAGGGTCTTCTTCTCCTCTAATGAAAAATAGTTTTGGTCAGTTTTTTATAAATACACCCTCAGTTTCCTTGTAACAAGTGCCCCTGGGCTCATTCTGGCAGATGTAGCTGAACTTTATTTAGCCAGTATGTGTAGTAACCTATATATAATAATACTAATTTTCCTATTGTCTTCAGACTTGCTGAATTGAACAGAGGCTACATTTGATGAGGGCACAGATCCTATTTGAGGACTTTTTTTTTGTTCTGCAAATATATATTGAGAGGTATCCATTAATTAAAATTCAGGAAAGGCACTGGCAGGGGTTCTTTGGAGCATTCAGATATAGCTGCTGCCAGCGAAAATTGTGTTGGACTAGCAGGCTGTGGGATGTATCAGTGCTGCAGACGTGTGGCCTGGGAGGTGGGCAGATGCACAGCCCGAGATCTGAGCAGTGATCTGCTCTCCCCAGGGACCTTTTATACCTTCAGGCAGAGCTGAGGTAGCAAAAGTGGAGCAGTGCAGAGATGGTAACAAGCAGCATGGCTGTCCGGGGGTGGTGTTGGTTGGAACAGGCAGTATTTTGAGCTGGCCAGATGGATGCTTTTTCTGGGTTCAGTAATTACATAACTATGGGATGTGTCCTGGGACTGTGCAGGGGAGGTTTTTAATTATTCAGATCAAGTTTGCCCAGATCCTCTGAAGTGAAGGAGAAAAAAATAGAGGACTCTTGTTATGATTATTTTTAAATTGCTTTGGAAACACACGGCACAGAAGGCGTGTGGTGGGGAAAAACACCCCTACAGCTCAGTCAATACAGGAATGAGGAGCAGGCTAATCAGTGTTAAATGCCTGTACTAAATGTGTGACTTCCCAGCTGCAGCTGGAGGAAGGTTTCACGTTCTCAGAGGAACTGATGGCAGCACCTTTGTCTTGCAGATCACCAGAAGATGTGCTACTCTGCGCTGGTGCTGGCCATGATGTTCTCCATGGGGGAGCCCCTGCCATATCACCACTATGGTAAGGGTGGGTTGTGCACCAAGAGATGGTGGTGGGGTGTCTGGGGCGTGCTGGCAGACAGGGAAGGGACCTTTCCTGCTGGCCAGGGTGGGGACAGCTCAGTGGAAGGCCCAGCAAGAGCAGGGTCTGTTCTTTATCAGTAGAGCCTGGCAGCTGAAGCACTGGGCTGAGATGCCAGATTTCCAAAGAGCAGCAGGAATCTGGGTTGGAGCAGTGGAGGGCTGAATGCCACACTGCAGACAACGTGGAGTTGCCCATCCCTGTGACTAAGTGGCCTTTGTTTTACCTCTGGCCTGTGTGAAAGCACACACCTCTTACTTGCTTTGGAGACTGTCTGCTGATGAGGCTGAGATCCCAGATCCCTCCACAAACGCCCACTAAGGCTGTCAGCTGCATAATGTGGCCTCTTTCTGGTCTCTCTTCTAGCAGGATAGTGCAGCCCTGCCTAGCTCGGGCTCTTACGGAAAATGGAGATGATTAAGGGTATTGCAGTCAATAATGAAGTAATAAAACATTCTCCCTGTTTTATCCTCTGTCTTACCATTTCAGACAGAAAGCCCTGCCCACTTCTTCCCAAGGCTGTTATATTCCCTGTATTTGGAAATTCTGGGCTTAGTTTTCCTAGAAATGCAGTAGAGATTTTTACAAGTATCTCATCAGCAGCTTTACTTTAAAACCTGGTAAATGTGTACAAGATTTAAGCTGCTGCAGTGGGGACTGGAATGAGCCTCTACACCTCCTGCTTTTCTCTCCTTATGTAACCCTGGCAATTATTTCCTGCAGGTGGACTTATTTGCATGTGAGCTCCTGAGCTTTCCTAATAGCTAAATTGAAAAATGGGTTATTACTAATGATCTAGATTATTAGGTTTTTTTTAAAAGAGATTAATTAAACCAATGGTCAAGAATACCAGTCTCTTGCTACCTTGAAGCCTTCACTGGCTGCAGTGGTGCTGCAGCAGCTAGAGCAGGATTTGGTGTTTCATATACTCAAAAAATTGCCAGTTGGGGGACCAAATTTCATCGTTCCCTTGCACTGTGGGTAGTTCTCTGTGCCACTTTTCTCTCACACAAAGATGCTGCAGTGGTCTGTCTAGTCCACTTGAAGGGCCCTTCATTCCCTGGAGGCTGAGACCAGCACTCCACTAATGGTTTTTAAGCATAAAAGCACAGAGAAGTGGCATAGATGTTCCCTTGTTGCTTGGTTTGTTTTCACTGTGCTGTAAATGCCCCTTTTTCCTTGTGCAGAACATCTCAACTCTCAGTTTGTGCAGTTCCTGCTGGATGTGATTGAGGACGGGCTGCCCTCGGACACCACTGACCAGCTGCCTGACTTATTTGTCAATGTCCTTCTGGCCTTCAATCTCCACATTCCAGGTTGAATTGATGCTGCTCTGCCTTGGCAGGATTTCAGTGGTCTGGAGTGAGAGTGTGAAAAATGGGGAGGGAGAATCTCACTGGGTCTTGATGGTGCTGTACCCAGCATCCAGCTCCCCTAGTCTCTGGCACTACACTGTGTTTAAATATGGTGCAAAACCCTAGAGGAAAAAATGTTCTGAAAGCCCCTGCCCAGCAGCTCTGGGCAGCCCAGTGCATTTCTCACTGTGTTTCCACACTGCCCTATCAAAGCAGTTGTGGGGCTGTAATTGCAGAACATGAGTGGGATTAATTTATAGGCACAGGTGACTTGGGAGACAAGATGCTTCAGTGGGCATTTCTTGGTACCAGTCCAGAAGAAAAGTCCTCTGCCTTCTGCAGGGCTTGGCAAAGCTTCTTCTTCCCTGTCCACACTGAAGCTCATTCAGTGCCCAAGTGTTGGGGCCAGGCCCTTCAGCATTGGCCTGAGCTGTGCTCTGCCCTGCTTGCCCTTGTTCTCTGTTCTGCTGCCCTGCTGAGCTCCATGAGGACAGAGAGCACATCAGGTGCTTAGAGAAGGGCCCTCTCGCTGCCTGCACGTTTTGAAGCCTGTTGGAAGATTGAAGTGTAGTTCCAGGTCCTGCTAAGAGAGGCCACTCCTTAACCCAGAGTCTCCTGTTGCTCCAGTTGTCTTTAGTTAATTACTTACCCTTGTTCTGCTTCCTGACTTTATCCTTGACTTTCTGTAGAGAAGGGAGGATAAAGCAGCAACGATATGTCCAGTAATTTACCTGTTATTCTGAGTTGCACTTCATTAAAATTTCTATGAAAGTTTCAAATTTCATGTGAAAGTTGATTGCACAGAGGCTGATTAAGTACATCTCTGCTGCTTTCATTCATTACCCCTTCCCACACTTACCCATATCCTTGCTGGCTGCAGTAATTAGGCAGTAATGCATGACAGGCAGTGTGTTTCTGGGGATTATTGCCCACCTGGGGCATAGCTGAGAGCAGTGACTTGTTCTCTGATGCTAAGAACATGTTAAATGGTGTTCATGTTGCTTATTAGTGGATTCAATTTTTTATTCCTCTGTCTGCAAGATTCATCTATCATGCAGTTCAGTGGTGCAGCATTAGTTCAAAAACTCTCCTAAATGCACATTATATTGATGCCCTTCAGGATCCTGAAGCACTTTGCAGCCTGTGAAATACAGGCCACAGAAATAGCCATGCTGTGCTGTTTGGGTGATTCTGAGTGTGCAAGGTCTGCTAGGGTAAATGGATTGTAGTTCTAACAAATCACCCCTAGAAGCAGGCATGGGGACAGTTCCTAGAAAAAGTCTTCAGCCTGTACCCTTGCACAGCACAGTGCTGAGTGCTGGGAAGAACTTTTCCCTTCTGGGATGCTCCTGGGACCCTTCTTAAGAGAAGTTGCAAGACTCTAAGTTCCAGAAGGGCACTGCTGATAGGAAGTAAGAAATTAGCAGAGAGTGGAGCCCTTGGCACAGAGGGTTGTGAGCAGAGGTAATGTTTGACAACATAAAGCCTTTGCAAGGTACTTCCCAGTGTGTGGCTGGCAGGGTGGGAACCCACACATGAATCAGATGTACGGAGAAAGCACCACATCCCAAGTGTTTCATGTGCTGTTTCCAGATTTATTTCACCTTCCCTGTCCCTGCCCACCCACTCTGTGGGGCTGAAACTTTTCATAGCCCTGATAGACTGTGTGCCCCCAGAGCACTCATGCAAAAGAGGAGCCCCCGTTATGTGTTTTTATTACCACGGTCTTCAGGAGACAAACAGATGCTGAACCGGTTTCTTCCTTAGTTCCAGAACACAGTGTGATCATGACTACAATAAGCAAGCACTCCAATGTCAAGACTTTCACAGAGAAGCTGCTGCTGCTGCTGAATAGAGGAGGTGAGTGTGTGTGGCCCTGTTACGTGCCTGGCAGGGGTGAAGATGCTGGGGGAGACAAGCCCCATGCTCCTTACAGGGTGGGATATCAGGGATGCAGGTAGCTGAGGAGCTGTCAGCTCAGGCAGGATGTGCTGCTTCCTGGTGAGTTTGTGAGGGTGATAGTCTACATTGCTGAGGATGGAGCTGCACAAGGAATAAGGTGATGGCTGATGGCATCTAGGGAGAGAGGAGTAGCTGTCATTTCCTTGTACTTCTGGGTCAGATCAGCCCCATCTCACAGCATGGCCAGCTGCCATGGGAGGAAAGCTGGTCCTGGGCCATATCTGTCCTTGGACAGGCAAAGGACTCAATGAGTGCTGGCACACAAACCTCTGCCCGTGCTGGCAAACATCTGCCCTGGGGGACAGATGCAGAGGGAGCTTTTGTCTTCCAAAATGCTGCTTAGAGTGGAACTTTCCATTTCCGAATTGCCAGCAGGGGTTTAGCCTGGTGTCCACCCCAGGTGTGGAGTGCAGTGCAGAGCTGTTGCAGAGCAGAGTGCTGGAGAGCTGGGGATCTCCGCAGGAAGAGCGGTGCCAGCTCTTTCAGCCTGCACTGCAGGCTGCTATTGTGCTTTCTAATACCTTCTGGAGCACAGGGGCTTTGCTGCCTGAGAGAACTCGTTTTGTTGAGTTGCTGGAAATACCTCATCCTGTGATGCTTGCAGCTCGTCTTACTCTGGCTTTAGTTCTCTTTGGAGTTGCAAATCACCGTCTCCGCACTATATCAGCTGGAGGGCAGCCGGCACCTCAGTGCTCTTCTGTCTGGCCTCCTCCCAAAGCCTTTGTTTAGCCCTTTCCCTGCCAGATTCCCTGTGGGGATCACCTTACAGTGAGGAACTGGGAGAAGAAAGATGGGGGGCCACAACCTAATGAAGATGCTTCTCTGTTGCCCACCTTCCTGACAACTGCTGGGGGGGTTGCCATGGCTCAGAGCTCTTCTTGGAGTCTGCAGGGATGTGTTTTGGAAGAGAACAGGATGTGGTGGCTCATTTAAACTTGGAAGTGTTTCTTTTCTAGCTTCTGGGACAGTACCAGCCTGGTGTTTGGTGAAAGCTTGTCTCTAGTACAGGCCCTGATGGGCTTTTCAGATGGGTTATTGGACCCTTCTTAATAAACCAGGGAGAAAATGAGTGGTAGCTGTTGAGTAAAAAAGTGAGGCAGTGAGAGGCAATGTGCTAATGAGCTCTCACCTGGGATGGTAGGTGAAACATAAACAGTGATTAATGCTAATCATAATGAGTTTGGTCTCATCTTGATAGCCTGCAGAGCTGCCATCCTGATTACACAACTTTGTGCAAGGCACTGAGACCTTTGGGCACAAAAGCTATCCATGGGCAGGGAGCAGCTGACCAAGGGCGGGGAAGCCTCCTCTCCTGAGCCAAAGGGTCTCATGAAGGGAAGTGCACTCAAGATGGAGCAGAGGGGCAGCGGGGCTTAGCACAGTCTCTCTGCCTCCCCCAGATGATCCAGTTTGCATTTTCAAGCATCAGCCTCAGCCACCACACTCAGTGCTGAAGTTTCTGCAGGACATCTTTGCCAGCAAGGACACGGCCAGCATCTTCTATCACACGGACATGATGGTCCTGATAGACATCCTGGTGCGGCAGATTGCTGATCTCTCCCCTGGAGACAAGGTGCTCACACAGTAACCCACGGGTACTGGGGAAGGGGGCACAGTCCCAAAGCAATGGTGTTTCCCCTGGCCCCCCAAGGGGCCTGCTGGTGCAGGCAGCAGTGGAGCCCTGGGGTGGGCACAGCATTTATGGGTGCTCAAATCAACCTTGGGAGCTGAGGAGGAAGGGGGGATTCATCGTGCCTGGCACATAGGAATATTTGCAGAACAATCTGCCAGGCATCTGGTGGTCTGCACCCTTCAGACCAGGGACCTTTGGGAAGAGGGACTCTGTGTGAATATTAGAAGTAGGAGGAATCTCTCAGGTTTGGTACTGCAAGAGGCAGGGGATATGCACATGTTTGTGGGCAGGGGAAGAGCAGCAATAGGTTGCTGTGGGAAAAGCAGAGTTTGCCATAGATACCAATGATCCTTAAGGAAAAGCAGGTGCCTCTGGAGTCGTGCTCTGGTTGATGGTGCAGCAGCAGCTGTTCTTGCACTCATGCTGTAATGGAGGCTGGCATGCTTGTTTATCTCACTTCACATTTTTCACTGTGCTCTGTGGTTTGTCTCCCCTCCCACTTGGCAGCTGAGGATGGAGTATCTGTCTCTGATGCACGCCATCATCCGCTCCACGCCCTACCTGCAGCACCAGCACCGCCTTGCCGACCTGCAGGGCATCCTGCAGCGCATCCTGGGCGAGGAGGAGGAGGACCAGCAGTGCCAGATGGACAAACTGATCATCTTGGAGATTTATAAGGAGTTCCCAGAAATCTCTCCTGGTACCAGCTAATGCTCCTCAGCTTGGACTGGAGTTTGTACCACTTGGATCGACTACGTCTCTTGTTGACACTTTCCCCCATTCCCTCCCAGTACAGCTCATCCTTGATATCCCTCTGTGCGAGGCCTAAGGCTGGGCCAGCGTTCACCGGCCCTCTGGAAACGCCAGCGGCAGAGAGGGCGTGGGGAGCCCCCGGGGCCTGGTGCCCCCAGGGCCTGGAGCCCGGGGCAGGCGGAGCGGGGTGGGCGCTGGCGCATGGTTTGCCTGCAAGACTCGGCAGGAGCTATTTGGGCAGCTGGTGTTAGCGGGAAGAGCAGAGAGGATGTGGGGGCTTAGCAGCCAGCACGGGGGGATGTTCAGCTGCACTGGTATCCCGAGGTCCTGAAAAGAAAGGCCTTTGCCTTAGAGTATCACTTCTTTTCCATGTGCGTCTCTCTCCCTGCAGTGACCAAGTGGAGTCTGCTGGTGCTTGGAAGAAGCTTCTGTAACATCTGTTTTGTTTCCTGCTGCTAGTGCCAATGTGCTGCAGCCCTACCAAGGGAAAGTAGCTGCTCGCTGTCTAACGCCTTGTCTAGTGAGCCTTTCGCTCCCTCCTGGCCCTTGGCTTTGCCTCTGGGCAGCAGCACCTCGGGTCATGGAGGTCTTACCCCAGCAGCTGCTTTTCAATCTGCTTTCTATAGTGATGTTTAAATCTGAATTTCTTGCACACTGTGGCAGCCTAGAAGTAACAGCCACGTGGGTGACGCTGCCCTTAGGGAGCCCCTGGCTGGACAGAGCACAAAGACGTGTCCTGCCAAGTGAAGCTGCCGCTTCCACCTCTGCTGCAGCGTTGCCCCGAGCAGAGGGGCTGCCCCGGGCAGGCGCGCTCTGTTCGTGAAGCATTTCTTGCCTTGAGCTTCATAGTAGCTCTGCCTCGCTGCCCTTCCCGTCCCTGTGGCAGCACTCATGGGCAGTGTGAGCCTGGTGTCCAGTAGCTGTTTGTGACTACGCTAAGTGTGGGGAACCCTTATTTATATTTCCTCTAGGTTTCTAGCAAACGGGATTAACCTGCTTCCCTCTTCCAGACAGTCACACACACTAACGTGGGTCTCTTAGATATTCGTGTGCGCAGTGTGGTCACTTCCTGTCCCCAGGTCTTCCTTTGCAGTAGCCAGTGTAGGAGCTGTTGGAAAGTGGAACTGGAAATACTGGACACTGTATTTACTTTAATTTTTTTTTTTTAGCTTGAGGCAATGACATGAGCTCTGCTCTGTGGGCCTAGACTGGCCACTGGGGCAGTGATGCTTGAGAACAGAACGGGTTGGCCTGGCAGCCAAGGAGGACCTCTTGAATTCAGCCTGGGAATGCCCAAGCTTAATAACCACCCTAGTAGAGAAACCTATTTTTTCCCTGTAAAAATGTATGAATGTTAAAAGGGATCCTGTATTTTCTTAAACACTAAGTGTAACCTGCGGAAGAATAAAAATGTCTTGAACTGGAATTCTGTGACCGTAGCGCTGCCTGCCCCATCCTGTCGTGAGGGCACCAGAGCAGCAGGGGCTGTTGGGTGCCTGCTGCCCATGGATGCAAAGCAGTGGGTGCTGATTTCCAAACGGGGGTAACGCAGCAGTTTTACCACACTCAGCTTCTTGCCTTGTGTTTTTGTACCGTGTTGCTGGCTGACAAGGAGAGGTGGAGGGCAGCAGCCCTTGCTAGGGGCACAGCCATCATTCCCGGGGCCTGCCCAGCATTGCTGCTCCACATGAAGGCTTTGGCAGAGCTGGACTCGCAGGTCGCTCCCCGCAAGGCACACGCAGCCTCAGCTGGCTCCCAGCAGAGCTGCCAAGGCAGCGAGCCCGGGCAGGAAGGGTTTAATGGTCTGTAGCGAGCGTAATGAATCGCGCTTTGGCTGCGGATGCGTGCTCCAAACCTCAGCCTGCAGCTCTGGGGGGGCCGGGGATGGCAGGGGTTCTGTGGTGGGAGGGCTGGTCGCTGGGCAAAGCCCTGCATTGGCAGCAGGGAGCTGGTTTCTGCTCCTGGCTGTGTGCCCAGAGAGCCAGTGGGGCGGTGGGCACTGCCCTGGCCAAGGGCACAGGTGTAAATGCCAGGTGCAAGCTGTGCCACTCCAAACGTGGGGATGGCATCAAACAGCTGCCTGCAGAAACAGGGCCAGGGCTATGTCCGAGCTCCTGCCTCCTTGGCCTGTGTCTCCAAAGTGCCCGGGCCTGTGGCCTTGACGTGTGTCAAGCTGCACACCCGGGGGCAGTTGTGATGCGTGAGAGCTGCCACTGCTCATTGCCGTGTCCCCCGCCGGGGCTCTCCTGTGCCCCTTTGCTCTGTGCAGCACATGTTGCATGTGCCCCAGAGCCAATCTCGGCTTGCTTGAGTGCTGCTGGGGCTTGTTGTTGGCCTGTGCCCTGTGCTGTCGTGGGATGTTCCTCTGGCACTTGCCCTCAGTGATGCAGCCCAGGCTTTGCTGTGCCAGGCAAGCCCAGCAGTGGCAGGACCTGTGGCTGTGCTCGCCAGGAGCCTGGACTGGCAGAGCTGGTGGCTCCCCAAGCCATTGCTCTCTATGGAGTCACTCACCCCCTGTCCCAGCTGCACAGTGCCAGGACACCCTCTGCCCCACCACCCTGCAGCCAGGGCTGGAAGAGCTGGGGTAGCCAGCTGTGGGGATCCCAGGGGCAGAGATGCACCCACTGCCCAGGAAAAGCCTTCACACATTGCAAGGAATCAAACTGCAGCGTGTAGAATCTCTGTCCCCAGCCTGCCCAGCAGCTCCTGCTCTCTCTGTAGGTGACACACTCGAGATTGTTTGCTATAATAGGGCGCTATTAGAGCAGAGTCTCCTCGTATTGGTGTTTTTGTTGTGGTGCAACAGTGAGGGGTGTTGGGGGGCTGGCAGGGGGGGAGTGATGCGTTGCCTGTGACCTGAGCTTCTGCTTTATTGTCTGGAATGATTCAATTACAACTATTTTGTGGCAGTAATACCCTGATAATTTTCTCCTCCTCCCCTGAGCTGTCAGCTGGGTAATTAGAACAAATAAACTTGAAAGCCTTCATTACTTTTAAAAAGTATTGCCTTTCTCCTGATTTGGTTTCCTGATGGCACATCCCCATTTTGAGGAGGTGTGATGTATGATCCAGTCAGCATATTCCTGTTGCATGTGGGTGATGAGCTGCCCTCTGTTAAATGAGGTTTCTTGGGTGAACTG
Organism: Climacteris rufus; assembly: GCA_013398175.1. Taxonomy (NCBI): domain Eukaryota; kingdom Metazoa; phylum Chordata; class Aves; order Passeriformes; family Climacteridae; genus Climacteris; species Climacteris rufus. The sequence goes on along the minus strand of VZRZ01007449.1, from coordinate 129,991 downwards.
CATGCAGGGCTGGGGCTGCTCTGTCATTATTCTAACAGCACCAGGAGGGCTTGAGTGGGTGCTTGGGGGTCTGGACAGAACTTAAATCCCCTGGGAGCACAGTATGCCCATGGCTGGTGTGGCCACAGCCCTGTCAGCACTGGTGCTGGACCAGCCAAGCCAGAGGTGTTCTGTGATGGCTCAGGAGTTAATCACAGCAGATCACCAATCCTATGGAGGTCATAAATTAACATGCCAGCTTGTCCAGCAGCTTAGAAATCCACTCTCAGGGGTGTCAGCCCTGAGCATTGTGTAAGCACCAGCAGAACTCTCTGGCACATGCTGAGCTGTGCTGGCCATCACTTTAGGGCCTGCTTGGTATTTCCTGTCATGGTCCTGAAACACAAACGTGTCCAGCACAAGCAACAGAGCAAGGATGAGCCCTGCCTGCTCTGCCCTGCCTGTGGCTGCCCAGGTGGTGGCCAGGCCTTGGCTTCTGCGTGGGTGATGGTGGCAGAAGGGAATCACCAGCCCTGAGGCTGGCCAGTGGTTTGGGGACACGCTGGGTGTGCTGCACACCCCACACCCCACACTGTGTTTCTCAGTTTCCACCCTGGGAGTGGGAGCCTGCTTTCTGTCAAACCCCCGATCAGTGGGCAGCGTGTGCTCTTCCCACCCCCTCGTTTACACTGACAGTAATTGCTCGGGGACCATCTGTCACCATGGGTGGAACCAAAGCCGGGTGAGAGCCGGTGGTGGTCGTGGTTGGTGGGGGAGCACAGGAACGTGGAGCAGAGGCAAAGCACCGGTGACATCAGGATTCAGCACTGTGACAGCAGGGTCCCCTAGTTCCCCATCCTACCCACCCTGAACCACAGCCTGCCCTGCACACCAGCACAGGGAGCCCTTGCAGCCCCTTTGGAGCTGTGTAATGTGCATGGAGGCACTGTGTGTCTCATGTAGTCCCTGCCCTTCCCTACCTCATCCTAAATTCCTGTCTCCCAGATTTGCTCTATTTTCCTGTCTGACATGGCTTGCTCTTCCCTAGCATTCACCCCAATGTGCCCACTCCTTCAACAGGATGTGGCTGAGGATGTTCTCCTGTCACTGAACGCTAATGAGGACCTAAACCCTGTTATTCCTAAGCCTGTTATGAGCTCCAGTGGATTAGGCTGAGATGTTGGTTGACTGAGATCTAACTGACAGCTAAATTATGAGCCTGATGCATTAATGAATCACCATGATGCAAGGATGCCAAACTGAATTTTCCTTGGAAAAATGTAGGGTTGTTTTTTATCATGGATGCAGGAAGAAAAATCTGCAACTTTTTCCCTGGTGATGATGCCTCCCCTGGGAGGTGGTGGCGTCTGGGGTGTGTGTCGGGACGTGGGATAGGTAAATCCGTGCCAGGCACTCGGTGCCCACGGGTGGGGGAGCCGCGTGGCAGGGGCTGTGACACCGCTGGCACAGCCTGTGAGCGCGGAACGGGACACGGGAGCCCATGCTCTGCGCACAGTGAAGCTCATCCCTGCGGACGCCGAACGTGGTGCCGCTTGCAGAGGGACATGGGCGGGTGGAAGGAGCCCGCGGGGCTGCCCAGCACGGCAGAGCCTCCGGCCCAGCCGCCGCCGCTTTCCTGCTTCGCCCCTTGTGCCGGCGGCAGCGGGGCCGTCCGGCGGGCTCTGCTCGCTCACGGGGCGCAGCCTGGCCCCGGGGACGCTGCCGGTGGCACAGGGACCACGCTGGCGCCCGGTGCCCGGGCAGTGCGGCAGCAGCGGCTCGGGGGGGTCAGCAGGTGCGCGCCGTGTGCCGCTGGCACGGTGTCCGCGGGGCCCGCG
>VZRZ01007449.1:87699-127420 GCA_013398175.1 Climacteris rufus | reverse complement strand
GCCGCGCCCGCTGCCCTTGTCCCCGGCGCCGGCCCCGGGGCGGCGGGGCCGCCGCGCAGCCCCGAACCGCCACCCGCTGTTCCCCCAGTACAACTACCAGGCGGAGGTGGCGGAGAACCAGCCGGCGGGGACGGCGGTGGTGGCGGTGGCGGCCCAGGACCCCGACGGGGGCGAGGCGGGGCGGCTGGTGTACTCCATGGACGCGCTGATGAACAGCCGCTCGCGGGAGCTCTTCACCATCGACCCGCGGGCCGGGCTCATCTCCACCACCCAGCCCCTGGACCGCGAGAGCATGGACCTGCACTACTTCCGAGTGACGGCCACCGACCACGGGGCGCCTCGGCTCTCTGCCACCACCATGGTGGCCATCACCGTGGCTGACCGCAATGACCACGACCCCGTCTTCGAGCAGGGCGAGTACCGCGAGACCATCCGGGAGAATGTGGAGGAGGGATACCCCATCCTGCAGCTGCGGGCCACTGATGTTGACTCCCCGCCCAACGCCAACATCCGCTACCGCTTTGTCAACGAACGGGCTGCCCACGATGTCTTCGAGATTGACCCCCGCTCTGGCCTCATCACCACCAGCGGGCCTGTGGACAGGGAGAAGATGGAGAAGTACTCCCTGGTGGTGGAAGCCAATGACCAGGGGAGGGAGCCGGGGCCCCGCTCTGCCACGGTGAAGGTCTACATCACGGTCCTTGATGAGAATGACAACATCCCTCAGTTCAGCGAGAAGCGCTACATCGTCCAGGTGAGGGAGGACATACGGCCCCACACCGAGATCCTGCGCGTCACCGCCACGGACCTGGACAAGGACAACAATGCGCTGGTCCACTACAACATCATCAGCGGGAACAGTCGCGGCCAGTTCTCCATCGACAGTGTCACTGGGGAGATACAGGTGGTGGCCCCGCTGGATTTTGAGGTGGAACGGGAGTACGCCCTGAGGATCCGGGCTCAGGACGCGGGGCGTCCTCCTCTTTCTAACAACACTGGCATGGCCAGCATCCAGGTGGTGGACATCAACGACCATGCCCCCATTTTTGTCAGCACCCCTTTTCAAATCTCCGTCCTGGAGAATGCTCCCCTTGGCCACTCTGTCATCCACATCCAGGCTGTGGACGCAGACTACGGCGAGAACTCGCGCCTGGAGTACAAACTGACGGGGGTCTCGGCTGACACGCCCTTTGTGGTGAACAGTGCCACGGGCTGGATCACGGTCAGCGGGCCCTTGGACCGGGAATCAGTCGAGCACTATTTTTTTGGGGTAGAGGCTCGTGACCATGGTTCTCCATCTTTATCCGCCTCTGCCAGCGTCACCATTACTGTCATGGATGTCAATGACAACCGCCCCGAGTTCACCCAGAAGGAATACTTCATCCGCCTGAACGAGGACGCGGCTGTGGGCACCAGCGTCCTCAGCGTCACGGCGATCGACCGGGATGTGAACAGCGCCATCACCTACCAGATCACGGGAGGCAACACACGGAACCGCTTCTCCATCAGCACGCAGGGTGGCATGGGGCTCATCACTCTGTCTCTGCCTCTGGACTACAAGCAGGAGAGGCGCTACGTGCTCACCGTGACAGCCTCTGACCGCACCCTGCGTGACAACTGCCACGTTCACATCAACATCACTGATGCCAACACTCACCGGCCTGTGTTCCAGAGTGCCCACTACTCTGTGAGCATCAACGAGGACCGGCCTGTGGGCAGCACCGTGGTGGTGATCAGTGCCACGGACGATGATGTGGGGGAAAATGCCCGCATCACGTACTACCTGGAAGACAACGTCCCTCAGTTTCGCATTGATCCAGACTCTGGAGCCATCACTCTCCAGGCACAACTGGACTATGAGGACCAGGTCACGTACACGTTGGCTATCACTGCCAAGGACAATGGGATCCCCCAGAAAGCAGACACCACATATGTTGAAATCATGGTGAATGATGTTAATGACAATGCCCCCCAGTTCGTCAACCCTCATTACCAGGGCATGATCTCTGAGGATGCACCTCCCTTCACCAGTGTGCTCCAGATCTCTGCCACTGACCGGGATGCCCACACCAACGGGCGAGTGCAGTACACCTTCCAGAACGGGGAGGATGGGGATGGAGACTTCACTATAGAGCCCACCTCGGGGATCATTCGCACCGTGCGCAGGCTGGACCGCGAGAATGTTCCTGTCTATGAACTGACTGCCTACGCTGTGGACAGGGGCATCCCTCCTCAGCGAACGCCTGTCCACATCCAGGTTACCATTCAGGATGTGAATGACAACGCCCCTGTCTTTCCTTCTGAAGAGTTTGAGGTGTTGGTAAAGGAGAACAGCATCGTAGGCTCTGTGGTGGCCCAGATCACAGCTGTTGACCCAGATGAGGGACCCAATGCTCAGATCATGTACCAAATTGTGGAAGGCAACATCCCTGAGATATTCCAGATGGACATCTTTTCTGGGGAGCTCACGGCCTTGATAGACTTGGATTATGAGACAAAACCCGAGTATGTGATTGTAGTGCAGGCCACCTCTGCCCCTCTGGTCAGCAGAGCTACGGTCCACATTAAACTCATTGACCAGAACGACAACAGCCCTGTTCTGAAGAACTTCCAAATCCTGTTCAATAACTATGTGTCCAATAAGTCCAACACCTTCCCCTCGGGGGTCATAGGGAAGGTCCCAGCCTATGACCCAGATGCATCTGACCGCCTCTTCTACACCTTTGAGCGGGGAAATGAACTGCACTTGTTGATTGTAAATCAATCGAGCGGGGAGCTGAGGCTGAGCCGTAAGCTGGACAACAACCGTCCGCTCGTGGCCTCCATGCTGGTGACTGTCACAGGTAGGGAGTGAGAATCATTAAATCTTCAGTGCAGTACTTTTGGGGGGCTCTGTGTGGTCCCCCTTGGGAAGCTCATTCTGCATCAGGGGTTGGGTTGGGGACTGGCAACCAGATTTGGATTGGGAGTCCCTTCTAGTCAGGAAATACTACTGGAGTGATGTGAAGGGTGGTGTGGGGGGCGGGCTGTCGAGGAGTGCTCCATCGAGGGGCCAAGCCTGGAGATGGTGTGCAAGAACAAAGCATCGTTACTGAGCTGTGAGATCGCTTGTAGCTGCTAGAGAGGCACCTTTGGAGCTGCTGTGGCCAGCTGGGCTGTGTTGTGAGCTGTAAGGTGCTGGCCAGCCAGGGTGTGTTGTGAGCTGTAGGGTGCTGGCCAGGCAAACAGGTGGTTTTCAGGGTGGCCAAGCTGCTGGCCCAGGGGCTGGTGCGCTGCTTTGCTCCCAAGCCCAGGTGGCTCTTCCCTGTGCTGGGACTGAGCGCTTCCCTGGCTCAGCGTGGGAGGAGGGGATTGATCTCAGTGCAGAAGGAGCCCTCTGAAACACCCATCTGCTGGTAGCAAACAGTTCAGTCCAGATTCTGGCTGTGGCACCTGCCAACACCTGCACCTTGTGGGGCAGCTTCTAAAGCCTGGTAGCACCTTTCTGCAGCCAACTTAGTGTTGCAGGGACAGCTGTGACAAACCTGAGCACAGTGCTTGGGACTCTTGCATAGTGTGTGTTGCTGGAGTACCCAAATGCAGATGCTAGTGGTAGCTGGGGGTGGCTTTGCAGAGTGTTGGGCTCCCCTCTAGCCCAGCTGAGGACAGGGCAAAGATGGACCCAGGGGCTTGCCTGTGAGCAAGTGGGGTTTGGACCTGGAGCTCGCAGAGCCTGAGCTTTGCCTTCACCATCAGCCTTTCTTCGCTGGCGGATGTGTGATCTGAAATGGAGGCATCTGTCCATCGCTGAACCGTGGAGCGGCTCTGGGGGAGGGAGGGCAAGAGCCCTCTCTGGAGGGGCCAAGCGCCGAGTTGCCAGGAGTGCCTGAGGAGCCGTACACTAAATGTGATGCTCCCCTGACCACCAGCTACCAGCTGCCCTCCTTTTTAGCTCTCTCTTTCCAGCTTATTCTGTGAGAGGAAGATCTCTTTCAAAAGATGGAGCGAGGGCTTTAAAAGGAGACCTGTTCAAGGCAATCCTGCATGGGCAGCACCAGCCCAGCAGTGGGCTGGGGCTCTGTGGGGGCTAATTGTAGCCTCAGGCCTGGCCGAGAGCGGGTGCAGGCGCGCACATGCCCATCGCTGGGGATGGGGGGTGGCTTTGACCTTTCCAGCTTCTGCCCCAGTGTATTTATGCAAGCCCTGCCTCCTCGCACACTTAACCCTGCACAAAGGCAGGAGACAATCAAGTCCTGAAGTCCTGTATCGAGCCGCCTCGCGGCAAGGGGGCCCTTGCAATTAGAATGTCGTCATCTTCCAGCGGGAAGGGAGAATGGGAGAGGTGTGCTCACGAAGGAGGGGGGAGGATGGAAGGGGAAGAGCCGTTCCGGGAAGGGAAGCGAGACACTGGAAAAGGGGCCTTTTGTTGGCTTTGATAGGGGCTGTGGAGGTGGAATTCTGGTTTGGTTTTTCAGTCTTTGTTGTTGGAAGCCCCCCGCCCAGCTGGCAGCTCCGTCGGCCCCACGCTGTCGCTGTGTGCAGAGGGAGGGTGGGTTTGCAGAGCTGGCAGCCGGGACATTCAGAGCTGGCTGCATTGTTTGCTCCGGACACTGCACCACACCAGAGCACCTTTCTGCTAGGTGGGTACCCCGAGGATCAGCATCCTAGGAGGGAGTGGCTTCCCTACCTTTATGGTCCATTTGAGGGAGGCTAGATCCCCCTAAAACACAGGGCAAGAGGCCCTGTGAGCTGTGTTTATTCTTAGCCCCTTGTAGGAGGCAGGGAAGTCTTGGGCCATCACAAACCAGTGCCTTTCTGCTGGGGCTGACAGCCTCAAAACTGACCCCAGCTTCTCGCAGGTGTGTGGACACCTATGGCTGCTAAAATCTGCTCATCTGCTGAGGATGCTGGACAGTGGGGTGGAGGGGATGTGTCCGTGGCCAGCAGCACTGTGTGAAATTGGGGCAGTGTAGGAGGTTGATTTCATGTTGACTTTAAACCATTTCAGACTGGTTTCTCTGGGTCTGGTGGCAAGGGTGGAGGCTCAGCTGCAGGAGAGTGACATTCATCCTGTGCTGGGTGACGGGAGCCTCATTTACTTCCAAGATCTCTTAACTGGTAAAGTACCATGAAAACGTTGAGAGGTCTGCCAAAGCCTTTCAGAAGTGGTGAGGAATGTTCACCTGTCTGTGAACCCATACCTGTCTCCTTTCCTGGCTTCTCCATCTGGGCATGTTTTACGGCTCCTCAGCCAAACATGAAAGTCACCCTGTCTGTCCCCAGAGCACCCGTGCTGTCTCTGGGGTGGCCACTTGCTCTCTTGGGCACTGTTGCTGCCATTCAGAAGAGGACATGGAGCTCTTCTTTAGTTTTGCTGCTTTTGAAGCTGGTAATTGTCAGTCTTGGAATTGCAAACACGATGGCCCGATGCTGTCCAGCATGAGGGTTAGAGCTCCTTGTCCCTTTTCCTTGCTCCATTCCTTGTAGCCATGTTTCTAGGGCTCCTCACTCTGCTGCATGAATATTCACCAGGCACCAGCTCTCCAGCCACAGGATTTAATCAGAAAGGCTGAGCATTCGTGATTAAAATGCCTCCCATGGGGGGTCAGTGCCTCCAGCCAGCTTTGGGCTTTCTTCTGGTAGCTTTTTTTTTCTTTACCCGTTTGCAGTGGGTCATTCTCTTAACCATCTGCTTCCCTTTGCATGGAGCTGATGGGGAGTGCAGCCTTGGGTGTGATGTGAGGCGGGACAGGGTTACAGGGGAGCTTACTGGGGAGGGCTGTGGGGCTGGGCCTGGCTCCACATTGCTGTGGGGAGCTGGGAAAGGGATGCTTAGCTTTCCTGCTATGGGCTGGGCAATGCTACGGGCTCCAGCACAGCTTCTTCCCCAGGCAAAACGTCCTTGCTCCTGGGAGGCGTTGCTGGCCTCTAGCCTGCTCCAGGACTCAGCATCGTGGCAGCCAAGGCCTAATAGCAGCCATAAATCAGTCAGATGTCTGCCTGCCTATTGCTGGGCCCTGAGCAGTCCTTGGGGAGAGCAAGAGCTGTCCCCAGGGCCTCGTGACTGCTTCTGGGTGAACGATGAGCTAAAGAGAGGAGAGGGGAGGGAGCTGGGCTCGTGCTGAGCTCACATTTGCCTTGGCCAGAGAGGCCAACTGTGAGGAGGGGACAAAGGGAGAGGAGAGGATGCTGGGACACAACCCAGCTTTGTGCTGAGAAGGGAGCTGGTGTCAAAGTGCTGGCTTCCTGGGTGCTGCCTCACCAGGTGGTTCCTCAGGGAGGGAGGCCAGGCTGCTGGTGGCTTGGGGAGCATATTATCCCAAGTGTGGCTTGTGGCTTTCCTCTCTCTCCTGCCTCCCAAGGTCCGGGTGATCTTGGCACCCCGTGAACCTCTTGCAGAGAGAATGTGCCTTGGAAAATGCAGGTGATGATGCCAGTTCCTTGCACTGAGCCCAGGCAGGTCTAAATCCCGTGGCACATGCAGCCAGGTGCTGGATGGAGCCGTTTTGTTGCCACTGTTCATGCTGCCCTCTGTGCCAGAGCAGGCAGAGTGTTACACAGAGGGGTGGTTTCTCACCTTGCTTTCATGTGGGTTGATTTCTGAGAGCAGCAAGCCCCCTTTCCTCCAGGAGATTAGCTCCTGGCTGACTGTACTGGCATGCTGTTCCCCCAGCCTTATCTCCAGAGCACCAGTCCCGGCTTGCTGGCTGCGGCAGGCACGGGAATTTGCAGGGTCACCAGAAAGCTTTCACCTTCTGAAGAGCAGAAGAGAGAGGTGGGAAGAAAGGGAGATGTTTCAATTTGTAAATCCTCCTGCACTGCAAACTTCAAACAGGGCTGAGGGAAATCAAAAGGCTTTGCAGCACAGCAGCCTTGGGAAGAGAGGAGCAGTAAAGGCAGCTCTGTACATGAGGCTTGGAGCTGGGACATGGATGGGGGACGAGTGTCTGGCATTTGCACCCCTGGTCCTCCTCAGGGCTGGGGCTGACTGGGGTGCCAGGAAGCTTGCAGCCCCTCACGCCAACTTACACCAGGTTGGAGCAGGTGAAGCACATAGGGGATGTTACAGCAAGTCTTGGGATCCAGGATTAGTCCTGGGACTCACTCTTGAGGTGTGCTGATGTAAATGTTAGTATGATGATGGAGAGCCAGATTTCCAAGGAAACGCAGGGGTTTGAGGCTCTCAGGTGGATGTGGAGTGGGAAATGGAAACAGCAGGTGACAGCCGTGTGCTGCTGATGCCTGTGGGGCACCAGCGTTGGGGTGCTGGCAGTGGGCTGGAAGGTGGATTGCCTCATTTCAGGAGCAGTGAGGTTCTTGATGAGCCTCATCAAGCGTTTGTAGGGCCACCAAGGTTGGCACAGTCCTTGCTTTGCCATGCTGAAGTCTGAGTCTGGCTGCTGGGGCCTGTGCTGGGGCTGGAGGGCCCAGAAGGAGGGGACCAGGAGAGAGGAGGCACCCTAGGACCAGCAGATAGGCTTCTCCCCGCTGGGTGCTCTGGCCAAAGCTGCTAGCAGAGGTGTCTGGGGTGTCCTGGGGCAGCAGGGTCTGTTGGATCTCTGAGTGCACCTGATGTGGGGTGGGTGAGCTGCTGCTCATGGCCAAGGTCCTGGGAGAGAGCAGGTGGGCATGCTCTGAATGTCCCTGCATGCTCCTCTGCCCCTGCCTGGGAGATCACTCACATGGTGCGGGGTCCCAAAGGGAAGGAGTTTGTTTCCAAGGAAAATAGACATTAAAGAGAATTAAACAAACCAGAGATGGGCTGAGGGAGGAAGAGATGCGGAGCAGATGGTGAGAAGGGGGGAAGCAGGGAGACCAGCACAAAAGCCTGGGAGAGCCTGGAGGAGAGAGGAAGGAAATGGCAGGAGGAGAGCACAGGGAAAGGCAGTGTGGGGGAGGCAGACAGGGCACAGCAGGGAAGCAAAACACCCCAGGCCCTGGCATCGGCTCCTGTGTTTGCCAAACCTCCTGCTGGAACTTCCTTCTGTTCCTGAGCACCTTTGTTCCCGAGAGCTCAGTTTGCTGCCGAGATCCAGGACAAGGAGAAAACCTGGGAGTTCCCTCAGTGGAGAGCTTGATAGGAGGGAGAAGGTGCAGCCACACTGGCTACTCTCCCTCCATCGCGGGTGGCACCCTGCTAGCCCCTGGGGCTGTGGCTCCAAACTTCCTTAGCCAAGGACTCGGACCTGTTGGGAGCCACACTGGGGTGGGAGGGAGGAGACCCTCCAAACAGCAGGCAGAGACCTGCAGCGTGTCCATGTTCCCCCAACAGACGGGATCCACAGCGTGACGGCGCAGTGCGTCCTGCGGGTGATCATCATCACGGAGGACATGTTGGCCAACAGCATCACGGTGCGGCTGGAGAACATGTGGCAGGAGCGGTTCCTCTCCCCGCTGCTGTCCACCTTCCTGGAAGGAGTGGCCACCGTGCTTGCGACGCCCAAGGAGGACATCTTCATCTTCAACATCCAGAACGACACGGACGTGGGCGGCACGGTGCTCAACGTCAGCTTCTCGGCGCTGGCGCCGCGGGGCGGGCGTTACCTCAGCTCGGAGGAGCTGCAGGAGCAGCTGTACATGAAGCGCATGGCGCTGACCGGCGCCTCCATGCTGGAGGTGCTGCCCTTCGACGACAACGTGTGCCTGCGGGAGCCCTGCCAGAACTACATGAAGTGCATCTCCGTCCTCAAGTTCGACAGCTCAGCCCCCTTCATCGCCTCCCCGTCCACCCTCTTTCGGCCCATCCACCCCATCACCGGCCTGCGGTGCCGCTGTCCCCAGGGCTTCACTGGGGACTACTGCGAAACCGAGATCAACCTCTGCTACTCCAACCCCTGCCTGAACGGCGGGCTCTGCACCCGCAGGGAGGGGGGATACACCTGTGTCTGCCGCCAGCACTTCAGTGGTGAGCGCTGGGAGCTGTGGGGGGACGGGTGGGCAGGACTCTTGGCATTGCTGTCACCATGGCAGGTGCTCTTCCCAGCAGGGCAGTGGGTGTCAGAGCCTCTCTGTGCCCTCAGAGGTCTAGCTCTGCTCCCAGCTCTCCGTGTTTCCATGGTGCTGCATGTGCAGGGCTGAGGTTGCCATAGAAATCTGTCTTGTAGGGATTTGGCATGGAGGACTCCCTGGCCATCACTTTCCCACCCCTTTTCACAGAGCAGGAGGGCTAAGCTGGACTGTACTAGGCTGAGGCACAGGAGGTTTCTCGGCCCCATGCTAGGAGGGCGATGGGCTCTGGGACCATTGGAGTCTGCTGGTTTCAGCCTGTGCCAGCCTTCAGCTGGTTTGGCAGAGCTGTGGAGCCACACTGATCCCATGTGCAGTGGCTAGGCTGCAGCCCACCCAGAACAGAAGGGAAGGCTGGGCCTAGCTGCCCCACCAGGCAGGATCTGATCCAGGCAGATCTGGTTCTAGCTGGGGGCGTGGGGGAAAATTCCTAGTCCACCCAGTGTCTTGCTGCCACAAGTCCCCAGCAGGCGGTGGAGACCTGGCAACTGGGGGTGGGGGAAGGTGGCCTGTGGCTACTGAGAAGGGATCCCCTGCCTTGCTCTCGCTGCTGGGAGGAAGCATGGCAGCAGATGGCTGCCTGGAGCTCTCCTGTGGGTGGCTCCTGGTGAGATAAGCAGAGTCAGTGGTAATTAACCCCTGGCATTTGAGGCGTGAACAGCCATTAGCAGAAGGGTTAATGAGCTCATTTGCCTGTCACTTCATGCTGTCTCCTCATCCTCCTTGCGTATCATGGAGCAAGTAATGGGAGCAGGGCCCGGGGCATAGACTGCAGCTGAGTTGTTCCCTGGGTGCTGTGGGGATAGCACGGGAAAAGGGGCTGACAGATGCCCTGCACTGTTGAGCTGGCGTGGGGCATCCCCGTTACCCTGCCAGTGTCCCTCCTGTGGCTGTTTTCCACTTGGCTTTTGCTCCTGCATGCAGGGGTCGGAAGCTCCCGGTGCTGTGGGTGATACTTTTATAGCTGTTGGCAGGGGAGCTCAGTGGCACTGGGCTGTCCTCACACCCTGGAGCCAGGACTGAGATGCCTGTCCCAGGTCTATGTTGTGGCAGGGCCCAAGGAGGCATTCTCAGCATTACCAGGTCTTCCCTGGCTTGTTGCCTCTCCATCCTTAGGACTGTGCAGCCCAGCTGTGGCCAGTGCCCTCCTGTCCCATTCCCATGCCATACTGGATCCAAACCTGCTCCTTCAGCTGGAGCTGGCTCTTGCAGGACTGGCAATGGTCACTAGCTCACTGGCTCCTGTGGGGAACACCCGGGTGACACTTGGGCTGTCATATCCTTTTCTGGTCCCCGGCTGCTCCACAGACTCCTGCCCCTTGGCTGCCCTGCCCCGAATCCAGGCTGAGGCCGGCATTCCCAGGACAAGGAGCACACGGGTGGCCACTGCATCAGTGTCCCAAGCCCCTGGCTTTGCTCCCGCAGGCGAGAACTGTGAAGTGGACAGCCGCTCGGGGCGCTGCGTGCCCGGCGTGTGCCGCAACGGCGGCACCTGCACCAACGGCGCCGACGGTGGCTTCCGCTGCCAGTGCCCGGCCGGCGGCTTCGAGACGCCCTTCTGCGAGGTGTCCACGCGCTCCTTCCCGCCGCGCTCCTTCGTCATGTTCCGGGGCCTGCGCCAGCGCTTCCACCTCACCCTGGCCCTCTCGTGAGTCCTCTCTTTCCTCCGCTGGACAGCAGTGTCCTCGCTTCGCTGGCCCTGCGCTGGTGGCTCCTGTGCACGCTGGGCCAATCCAGGAACTGGCTGATGCTCTCCAGACCTCTGTGTTTCTGGCTTTGCTTCCCCATGGGGCTGCCCTGGCACCTTTAGCCAGAGGGCTCTGAATCTGTGTTGGCATCAGCTCAGCCCTTCCTGCAGGGCCTCTGCCCTTCTCTACTGCTGGCTCTCTGCCTCCATGCCAGGCCCCCATGCCTAGCTCTCAGTGTCCCTGTGCTGGGATGCTGGTGCATGGCACAGGAGCGTGGGGATGTCCATGTGCACACACTCTGCCCTCCTTCTTTTTCCCCTGCCCCAGGTTCACCACCATGGAACCCAATGGCCTCCTGCTGTACAACGGGCGCCTGAACGAGAGGCATGACTTCCTGGCGGTGGAGATCATCCAGGGGCAGGTCCAGCTGAAATATTCCACAGGTATGCTCAGCCCTGTCTTTGTGGAATTTGTGTTATGGGAGTTGTGAGAAGGCCTGTGCTGAGGAGGGAGAGTAGAGTGCTGCCCTGGGTGGAGTCTGTGCTAAAGGAAGCAGAGTTGAGAGGTGTTGCTGAGCCTCAGTGGATAGCACAGGGCATGAGTGTGTGTGTCTGGACTCTCCCTCAGCTTAGGATGGAAGTGCAGCAGTGGTTTGTGAGCACAAACCAGAACAAACCCTTTTAGGGTCTCTGCTGCTGTTCTGTCCTGTTATGTCACCATGAGCATCACAAGGCCATCGGCAGCAGGGCAGGTTTGGTGCCTCAGGAAGGGTAGGTTGTCTGAGGGCTGTCTGGCTTCCCTCAGCCTGCCATCCTCCCTGTCTCCTCAGGAGAGTCCAGCACGGTGGTGAGCCCCTACCTGCCAGGAGGGGTGAGTGATGGGCAGTGGCACACGCTGCAGCTCCGCTACTACAACAAGGTACGTGTGCCCCCGCTGTCCCAGTGCATGTGGCTCTCTCTCCCTGCAAGCGAGCAGCTCTGGTTCTCCTCTTCTCTGGCTATGTCCCACGGCTGGGCCTCTGGAGAGAAGGTAGAGGTGGTTTTGAGCCCTTAGGGATGGATGCAGTGGAGCAGACAGCTGGGTACAGGGGCAGATTGATGCTCAGGACCACACTTGGAGGCTGCAGGAATGTGCTCTATGCAGTGTCCTTGCCCATGACCTTCTCTGGCTCAGCCAGAGGTGTCCCTCCTGCATTGCTCACACCTCCAGCAGCACAGCAGAGCCTGAGCAGTGCTCAGGCCTTTCCTTGTTGTTGTGTGAACCATTGGGTGCTTGGGTGTAGGTCATGTGTGCTGCTGACACCCTGCATTTGCTTTCAGCCCAAGGTCAGCACCCTGGGGGTGGTGCAGGGCCCCTCCAAGGACAAGGTGGCCATCTTGACAATAGATGAATGTGATGCTTCAGTGGCCTTGCAGTTTGGCAGCGAGATTGGGAACTACTCCTGTGCTGCAGAGGGTGTGCAGACCAGCTCGAAAAAGTGAGTTCCTTGGAATTGCTGCAGTGGGGAGAGGTCCCCTGAGGAGCCAGCCTTTCACATCTGGGACCTTGGCTGTGTGTGCCTGTCCCTGAGGTTGTCTGCTTCCCAGCCCCATGCTGGGGAGCTGGCTGGGCCAGTGCCTCTTAAAGCCCTGGGCTTCTGATCCTATAGGTCCCTGGACCTCACAGGTCCCTTGCTCCTTGGAGGGGTCCCCAACCTGCCGGAAAACTTCCCCCTCACTCACCGGGACTTTGTGGGATGCATGAGAGACCTGTACATCGACAGCAAACGCATCGACCTGGCCTCCTACATCGCCAACAATGGAACTGCTGCAGGTACCAGTGCCTCTGCTCCTGCTAGCCCCTGCCCTGGGAATTGCTTCTCCTCCTCACACAGCAGTGCTGCTGGGCTGTAACAGCATCATGGCACCATAGCTGGAGCTGAGCAGCTTCCCCCTGGAGAATAAGGCCTTCAAGTGCCCCTAAATGAGCCAATACCCACCTCAGCTAATGTTCTGAGAATGTCCCCTGATCCCAAGTGCAGAGCCTGTAGAGCTGGACAATCTGGGAGATGTTAGATAGTCAGTCTAGCCGTAAAGTGTCTTTTTTTCTGGTATAAGGAGCAGCAACAGCCTTGACCTTCATCCCTGAGCAGGCAGGGCCTTTGTGGAGAGACTGATCAGTTGGGTTTGCCCCTCTGGCAGCCAGGGAAAAGCCTGCTGGGCAGTGGTGTCTTTCCACGTGTGGTGAGGGGAGGTGGTGAGCTGGTTGAGGCTGATACAGGTGACTTTGGTACCTCCAGGTTGTCATGCCAAGCACACATTCTGCGACTCCAGCCCCTGCAAGAACGGTGGCACCTGCTCTGTCAGCTGGGGGACCTACTCCTGCCTCTGTCCTGTTGGCTTTGGGGGCAAAGACTGCCGCCACCGTGAGTGAGCGGGTGCTGCTGGGCACGGGCAGGGTGGGTACGTGCAAGGCTGTGCTGGGCTTGCTGTGGAAACAGAGTAATGGATCCATGTGAGATGAGCTAGCTCTGTTGTCCCTGCATCTAGTGCTCCCTGTGAAGTGCCCATCCCTTCGCCTCACCTCCACTTTCCTTTCCAGCCATGCACCATGCCCACTATTTTCAGGGCAACAGTGTCCTGACCTGGGACTTCAAGACAGACGTGAAGATCTCGGTGCCGTGGTACCTGGGGCTGGCGTTTCGGACACGCCAGCAGGATGGGGTGCTTCTGCAGGCCCATGCAGGCCAGTACACCACCCTGCTCTGCCAGGTATGGCCACAGCCTCAGCCACAGCACCACGGCCCACCCTCTGCTGCTGTCTGTCCCAGCTGCTGCCCTCCCAGCTGGCTCCATCCCAAGCAGAGGGTGGTTGCGGGGAGAGGCATTTAGCAGGGCTGGGCTTCCTTCCCCATGCTCTGATGGGGGTTAGGCTGGAAGCAGCCAGAGTTGATGAGGCCTTTGCTCACTGCTGGCGTTGCTGTTCCCTCTCTGCAGCTGACTGGGGGCCTGCTCTCCTTCATGGTGAGCAGGGGGTCCGGACGCAGCACCAGCCTCCTCCTGGACCAGCTGCAGCTCAGCGATGGGAAGTGGCACGACCTCCAGCTGGAGCTGCGGGACGGCCGCAGCGGGCGAGACTCGCGCTACGTCATCACCCTCACCCTGGACTTTGGGCTCTACCAGGTAGGTGCTGCTTGAGACCCCTGCACCAGGACAGGAACTGGGGGAGAGGCTTGGCAGAGACAGGCCGTGCTGTGCCTCTGCACCCTCTGAGAGGTCCCGTTGCCTCGTGTTACTCCCTTTCCTTCTGCAGGATACAGTGATTGTGGGAAATGAACTGCACGGCCTGAAAGTGAAACACCTGCATGTGGGGGGAGTCCTGGGCTCTGGCGAGGTGCAGAATGGGCTGAGGGGCTGCATACAGGTGAGTCCATTGCTCTGAGCCTTCCCTTTTGATGAGTCTGTTACTTGGAGAGTTGCAAACACAAGTCTGGCAACTGCTGCCAGCATCCATCCTGCTGGTGTCACTCTGCCCCTGGGCAATCAAGGCTCTGAAGTGCTGTGGGGCAGCTATAAATAGGGGAGAGGGTTAGTGGCTGCTGCTGGGTGTTTGTGGAGGGCAGGACAACTGGAGCCTTGTGTGTCTATCCAGCTTCACTGTGAATTTGTCACGTGCACTGCAGGGTGTGCGACTGGGTGACAGCGTCACTGGGACTGTGCTGCCCAAGCCCAGCCATGCCCTGCGGGTGGAGGCTGGCTGCAGTGTGCCAAGCCCCTGCGACTCCAGCCCCTGCCCAGCCAACAGCGTCTGCAAGGATGAGTGGCAGAGCTACTCTTGTGTCTGCCAGCCAGGTAGGACTTGCAGCACCCTGCCACTCCTCTGCTCTTCATGCCTGCTTATCTTCTCCTCTCTCCCTGTGACTCCCTCCTGGCCTGTGACTGCTCTCCTTGTCCATCCCTTGGGCAAGTCACATCCCTGTCAGACACTCATCAGTTTTGCTGGAGGGCACAATCCCTCCTGAGCCCCCTGAATCCAATCCTCTGTACTCCAGCACCTCTCAGGGGGAAGGTACTTGCTTTACACGCTGCTCTCTGTCCACACCTCAGGGTACTACGGAGGGGACTGTGTGGATGTGTGTCACCTCAACCCCTGCAAGAACAAGTCTGTGTGTCGCCGAAAGCCAGGCTCACCCCTGGGCTACGTGTGCGAGTGCAGCGGGAACTTTTTTGGGCAGTACTGCGAGCACAGGTGAGATACAGGGCAGGGCTCCATGCCTGGCTCTGTGCTGGCCTCTCATCCTGGCTATGTGACCAGGGACCTCTCAGTGCCACTCACCTCCTTGGAGCTGCTGAGCAGCTGGGCTGTCAGGAGGAGAAGGCCTGGGGGATTTGGTTGTTGTAACAGCAAAGGTGTTTCTCTCCCTAGGATGGACCAGCAGTGTCCAAAGGGCTGGTGGGGAAACCCCACCTGCGGGCCCTGTAACTGTGATGTGAACAAGGGCTTCGACCCCGACTGCAATAAAACCAACGGGCAGTGCCACTGCAAGGTGAGGGGCAGCTGTGCCAATGGGGACATGGCCCATGGCTTGCCTGAAATCCTGCTTATTCTTGATGCTGTTCCTTGTCCCCTCCAAAGGCCTGGCAGTTGCCCAGGCCCTGCTTTGTGTGCCTGATGCTGGGCTGGATCCCGACTCAGCTCCTCTGTGCAGCCCTCCTTCCCCAGCATGGTTACAATGGGGGCAGAGAGGTCCTTGCAAATCAGGAGAGCCTGGACTTACTGTGGCTCCAGGGGTTCCCCAGCCGGCCTCAGCTGCTGTCCCCGTGGGCTGTCTGATGAGTGTCCCCCTCTCCCCCCAGGACTTCCACTACCGGCCCAGAGGCAGTGACACCTGCCTGCCCTGCGACTGCTACCCCGTGGGCTCCACATCGCGCTCCTGTGACAGGGAGACGGGCCGGTGCCACTGCCGGCCCGGGGTCATCGGCCGCCAGTGCAACAGCTGTGACAGCCCCTTTGCCGAGGTGACACCCGGCGGCTGCGAGGGTGAGTGTGGGCAGGGCGGGGAGCTGCTGTCTGGGGGTGGTGTCAGTGGCCTCCCCCCGTGACCTGTGTGTCTCCACAGTGCTCTATGATGGCTGCCCCAAAACCCTGAAGGCGGGTGTGTGGTGGCCCCAGACCAAGTTTGGCTTCTCCGCTGCAGTGCTGTGTCCCAAAGGGTCCTTGGGTGAGTGGGGGATGTGATGGGAGGGCAGGGGGCAGCCTGGTTGTCCTGCTGGGGGCTATAGCAGTCCCAGTGATATCACTCTGTTCTTGTGCTACCCCAGTTCCGTTTAACTGGGCTTACAGTATGGGAGAAGAATGCTGGAGGAGAATATGCCACAGCCTGGGGTAGAGCAGAGAGGGCTGGCCGTGGGACTGGGGCTGGGTATACATTGTGGGGTCTAAGGCCCATCACCCAGCCATGGGGCTGTTCTCTTCCCTCAGACTTGGTTCCCATCTTCTTCCTGTTGCTTTTTGGCTTCAGCGGGCTTGAGGCTGAGGTCAGGCCTGGCACAGCAGCTTGGCACCTGCAGTGCCTTGTTGTGCCTCCACCAGCCCCATCCCCACGTTCCCTGCAAGGGAAGCAGGGCACAATGTGCTGTCAGGTCAATGCTGGGTAGGAGTCAGCATCCCGAGCTGCAGGAGGTGAAGCTGTCCTCGGTGACAGCGAAGGCATCAGCAGGGTGTCTGGGAGTGTAGGGCAGTGTGAGCCCCAGGGAACAATACAAACCCTGTCCTTCTCCAGCCGTTCGCCCCAGGAGGAGGCAGGTTCGGCTCCTAACTGTTGTCGCTTCTCTCCCCGGTTCTCTCGCCCTCCGTGCTCAGGCTTGAGGGGTGCAGGTAAGGTTGTTCCCGTCTCCTTCCCCCTGTGCTGTAAGGGCTGCGCCACACTGCTTTCCCTCCCTGCTCCCTGCCTGACACCCTGCACACCCCTGCACTTTTCCTGCTGCTTCTGGAGCTGCCAAGAGCCTTCCCAATGCTTTGCCTGGCCCCACTGCTCCTACAGGCTGTTCCCTGCTCCCAGCTCACTAACCAGCACCGGCTGCAGCCGCATGCAGCCCCTGCCTCCCGCTGTGCCCAGCCTGCAGTGTGGGCTCTGGGTGGCTCTGTGCTCTGCTCCCCAGCTGGGATGGATGCTGGCTCTCCTGGCTGCTACCTGCTTGCTTAGGCTGGGAGGGGAAGGAGCTGGTGATGAGCAATGGAGGGTGAGACCATGGAGGAATGGCCGTGGGGTGGAAGAAGGGGGAAGCTGTTTGAGTGGGGGGCAGCAGGATGGGGGCAGGAACTGATGGGCAGGCACAGGACAAGGTCCTGTTCCCTCTGGCCAGCTGGCAGGGGAAGGCACAGGAGCCTGGGGGTCAGATCCTGCCCATATCTGCATCTGAGCCAATGTCCCTTCTGTGCTGATCTCTGTTCTATGCAAGGGGAAGGCCAGCAGTGTGGAGGTTTCCTTGTTCTCCCTGCTCCCTGCTGCAATGGCACTGGTCCCTGTGCATCTGCAGCTGGGAGACTGTGGCTGGGAGGACTGCTGGAGCTGGTGGGAGGGGACACCTTTGTCACTGGGGCTTTTCTAAGCAGCAACTGGAGTCTGCTCCAGGCTTCCTCTCCCTGCCCTGGCCATAGTGCTGCCCTCTGCCAGCTGTGGGCACCTGGGTGGGCTCCTGTGCCCTGGTGCTGTCCCCAGGAGGACCTGCTCCATGGTCCTGCTGGGTACACTGGGTACACTGCCTGGTTTCTCTTGCTCAGTGTTTGTGGTGACACTGCCAGCTGAGAACACTGCTCTCCATGTCAGCTTTAGGAGCATTTTTGGTGGTGTTTAACATCTGATCCCATTCGGTGTTGGTAACTCCACTACTGTGCAGAAGTGCTCAGGCTCAGCCAGGGACTAGGGGCTGGTGCTGGGTATTGAACCCACACGGCTGGGTCCTTCACACTGGAGTCCTCCTCCATCCCCCTCGACTGCAGGGGCTCTTCTCAGGGGCTGGTTTGCCAGCCCCACAGCAGGGGTGTGCAGGGGTGTAGAGACAGCAGGACCTCAGCAGGCATTGCAGGCTGTCAGCTGGGGGATGCCTAGAGCTGCTTGGGCTTACATAGCTTGGGGTCAGATGTGCCTAAGGACACAGTCATATCCCCTGGGGCTCCTCCAGCCTGAGTCCTGCCAAGTCACTTAGTGCTTTTTGCAATTCTGTGCGGTGGCACCTGGTGTGATGCAGCCCCAAAGCAGATAGGCACCCAGCTCCTGAAGGAAGGGGATGGCAGCAGCCAAGCAGATCAAGGGTTAAATGGGTTCACTGGTGCAAAGCAGGACAGTGAACATGGGATGTTACAGGCTCATCTCATCACTTTCTGGTGCTGCTCTTCAGGATTAGCTGTGCAGAGGGTCCCTGCTGGGGGAATGCAGCAGGGGAGATGTGTATCCTGTGCTGAATTTCCAACATTTCCTTCTTGTTTTAGGTGCAGCCATCAGACACTGTGATGAGGAGAAGGGTTGGCTGGAGCCAGATCTCTTCAACTGCACTTCACCTGCCTTCAAGGAGCTGTCCGTGCTGGTAATCCTCTCGGCTCTGCAGCCCTGGCAGAGCAGGAGTCCTCTGAACAAGGGTTCACAGACAGTTTTCAAAGCACTCAGCTCTCTAGGGCTGCCTGGAGTACAAGAGGGCCTTGCCACTGTGCTCAGCATCTTTCTCTTCTCATCTCCTGCCCCCAAACCCAGCCTGCAGGAGCCGTGGTCTGAGCTTAAATTCACTTGGCTTAATTTAATCTGAGTGTGTGTATCAGGATCTGTGTCCTGGCACACCGTTTGAGAGGACAATAAATACCCCTGAGTGGGGCTGAGTGGTTTGAAGCTGATGTCTGCTCCATGGGACCTCTGTAGCCCCCATGTCCTGTCAGTGACAAATCCCTTTGAAATATCCAGGCATACTCAACTTGTCACCTAGGCTGAATTGAAATTGAAACCAGGAGAGATTTTAGGGAAGTATTGCCAGGCCCTTGCCTTGTCCTTTCATCTCCTTGGCCTCTGTTGTGTACAGCACTGGGTTATCTGGGCCAGTGCAGACCCTGGTGTGTTGCTGGAGGCTGGTTGTCTACCAGATGTGCTCTGTGTTGTAGTGACCACCACTGTGAGTGTCCATGGCTTGTGCCATGGCTTCAGAAATAATCTCTGTGTCCAGCAGGACCTGCAGCATCCCCGCTAAGCATCTCGGTTTCCCAGTAAGGAACCTGCTTAATTGTTTAATCCCCTCTTTTCTCCCCACTGGCAGCTGGAGGGCTTGGAGAGGAACAAGACTGAGCTGAACACAATTGAAGCCAAGAAGCTGGCCCACCATCTGCGGGCTGTGACAGACCACATGGATCACTACTTTGGCAATGACGTGCACATTGCTTTCCGCCTGCTGTCCCGCCTCATGGCCTTCGAGAGCCAGCAGCGTGGCTTTGGCCTGACAGCCACACAGGATGCCCACTTCAATGAGGTGAGTCCTACCCCCAGATCAGAGTGGCTTCTGATGCTGCTTCTTTTATCAGCCACGCTGTGTTTCTGAGGGGACTGAGGATGTGGTGGAATCCTGTCGGGAGCACTGGGCTTCCCAGTGCCACAGTGGCTCAGAGGAGCAAGGCCCATGGAGGTCACCTGCATGGTCAGTGCTGGAGTAAAGGGTGGATGGGGAGAGGCAGAGAGCTGGGTTTGCTCAGCCTGGGAAGGCAAAGGGAGGTCTTACTGCTGCTGCCAAGTCCCTCATGGCGAGGGTGCAGGGAAGAGGTCTCTGTAGGGCGCTGGTTGATGAGCATTGTGGGTGGGGACCCATGATAGCAGAAGGCACCTCTCTTCCCAAAGCCCTTTTGCAGAGAGCACAGTGCTGCAGTCTGGGGTGGTCAGGAGAGGCCCAAAGGCAGTGCTTCCCTCACCCCCTGCCCTCACATCTGTCCTGTGCAGAACCTGCTGCGTGCAGGCAGCTCGGTGCTGGCGCCCGAGAACCGGGAGCACTGGGCCATGCTGCCGCACGGGGAGCACGGCAGCGCCAGCCTCATGGAGCAGCTGCGGGACTACTCGGGCACGCTAGCCAGCAACATGAAACTCACCTACCTCAACCCCGTCGGTGTTGTTACCCCCAACATCAGTGAGTAGGAGCTGGCTGGGGCTGGGGCTGGCTGGGGTGGTGCGGGGACGCTCCTCCATCACACCTTGTTCCCTTCTCATCTCACTGCATCTCGGGGAGGGTGCTGATAATGTCCTTGGTGGCTCTCTCAGACACGGGGAGGTGTTTGTGAGAGATGTCTTGGTCCCATCCCTGCCTGGACTAGCTGACGTCCAGGAGGCAGCAGAGCCAGGAGTGTGCTGCCTGCTCCCAGTTACATCCCGGTCTCTAGTGAAAAGGCAGCTGGCTTATGGCAGAACAAGGATCTGGGCTGGGAAGGAGCACTGTGGGTGCTGAGATTTTGTGTCATGCCCAAACACAGGTCACGTGGCTCATGGGATCCCTTTGCCAGTGACTTGAAACGTGGGGTGTCCTGGAGCACGATTGCTCTCCAGGCATCCCTCCTAGAGCTGACTGTCAGTCCCTTGCTGCTCCGCAGTGCTGAGCATCGATCGCATGGAGAACCACTCCCACATCCGCCGGCGCTACCCCCGCTACCACAGCAGCCTCTTCCGGGGCCAGCCCGCCTGGGACCCCCACACCCACGTCGTGCTGCCGCTCTCGGTGCTGAGCCCTCCCAAAGCCGAAGGTGAGCACATGAGCAAAGAACAACGTGGGTGGGTGGCAGGAAAGACGTAGAATCACAGAATGGTTTGGGTTGGAAGAGACCTTTAAAAGCCTCCTAGTTTGCATATACCCTACTGAGTTGGCTCTCTCAGAGGTCCAAGAGTCACCCCTGAGAGCCTGAGCTTCTGAGTTCACCACATCCCAAAGGCTCCTGATGACCTCACAAGTCTTCAGAGCAGCGTGTGCGTGTGTGTGTTCTCACTATCCCTCGTGTGCCTCAGCTGCCCCCACAGCAGTGCCCACGCTGGCTGGGGGTGAAGGGAACTACACTGTGGAAAACTCTGCCCCGAGGCAGGCGCTGCCAGAGCCTGAGCCCACTCTCACTGTGGTCATCCTCATCATGTACCGCACCCTCGGGGGGCTGCTGCCTGCACGCTACCAGGTGGATCGCCGCAGCGTCAGGTACGTCCTCTCCCCTTTGCCCCCACAAGCACCATTGGAGAGGGGCTGGCTGGTCTCTGTTCTGTTCCCTCCAGCAGTTGCTGAGTGTGTCTGCAGTGGCGTGGGTTTTGTTCCCAGACTGGCAGTCCCTCAGTGTTCTGCCTGTTCCCTACCTTGGTGTCACTCTGTCCCACGTTTCCCAAACCCTTGGTGTGGACTGGCAGAGCTGTTCCTTCTGAGATGTCAGAGCAGGACATGTGAGAAGTCCCTGGGGGTCTGCAGCTGCCATGCACAGTGATGGTAGAGCTCTAATGCTCCTTGCAGGCTCCCCAGGAATCCTGTGATGAACTCCCCCATCGTGAGTGTATCTGTGTTCAGCAACCACACCTTCCTGCGGGGGCCCCTGGACACCCCTCTCGTGCTGGAATTTTACCTGCTAGAGACAGCCAACAGGAGCAAACCTCTCTGCGTCCAGTGGAACCACTCCAACCTGTGAGTCAAGCATGGCTGGGCCACTCTCTTTGAGTTGCTTTCCCCACACACCTCCTCGTTCCCCAAGTTTCCCTGGCCATGACAGTTTGTGTGCCTGAGCAGCACAGAATGTGGGGGGTTCTGCCCTCTTCCCTGGGATTTGTTTCTGCTGGGAGGGCACAGCAGAGTCATAGAATCATTTAGGTTGGAGAAGACCTTTAAGATCATTGAGTCCAGTTGTTAACCCAGCACTGCCAAGTCCACCACTAACCCATGTCCCTCAGTGCCATATCCACACTCTGGCTCCAGTACTTGAGCTGTAGGAGTGCAGTTGTATCTGCTGGCAGAAGTGTCTTGTCAGTCACTCCTCTTGTCTGCAGTTCTTTCCCCATACACCACACTCATATGTCTTCTCTCCTAAGTGCACTCTGCTTTTTGGTGGCTGCAGGACCAACCCCTCTGGCTTCTGGACAGCCAGGGATTGCGAGCTCGTGTATCGAAACACCACCCACGTCCACTGCCAGTGTTCCCAGTTTGGCACCTTTGGGGTTTTGATGGACAGCTCACACCGAGAGGTAACCTCTGCCTGGGTGGTGGTAGGGACTGTTAGCTACTAGGTCCCAGCACAGGCAGAAAATGTCCTGGGCACAGGCAAATAGTTCCTTGTGGGACACAAATACAGTTTGAGAGTTCTGCAAGCTTGCGGTGTCTATCCCTAACGCTACCACTTGCCTTTGGTTCTCTGCTGCTGCAGCAACTGGAAGGTGATCTGGAGACATTGGCAATTGTCACCTATTCCTTGGTGTCTCTCTCCTTGGTGTCTCTGCTGCTGACCTTCTCCTTTCTGACCTGCCTCAAAGGCCTCAAGTCCAACATACGTGGCATCCACTCCAACATATCAGCCACCCTCTTCTTCTCGGAGCTGCTCTTTCTGCTGGGTATCAACCGCACTGAGAACCAGGTCTGTGAGCTTGAACAAGCTCACCCATGGGGGTCAGGGTGAGGTGTGGATGATGCTGTTCACACTGGCACAAGGGGACCATCTCTGAGTGGCTTTTGTCTCCCCAGTTTCTTTGCACTGTGATTGCCATCCTCCTGCACTGCTTCTTCCTCTCCACCTTTGCCTGGCTCTTCGTCCAGGGCCTCCACATCTACCGCATGCAGACCGAAGCCCGCAACGTCAACTTTGGGGCCATGCGTTTCTACTACGCCATCGGCTGGGGCGTGCCCGCCATCATCACTGGTAAGAGCTGCTTGTGCTGCAGCCATGCCCAAACCAGCTATGCTGCTTCTCAGCAGCCTCCTGACCCCACCTCATGTTGCCCAGCTCACCCAGTGTGGAGAGCTGAGGGTGGGCTTGCCATGGTCAGCAGTGCTGCCAGCAAGCAGTGCTGTCGGGGACCACGTGTCAGGGGCTGTCATCTTGCCCCCTAGGGAGAAGTCATTCTCAGCACATTTCCCCATGGCTTGTCCCAGGACTTGTAGTCAAAGTTGCATGGTTTTCCAAGCCTGCATACTTGGGTGACCTGTTGCTGACAGTGAATGTCTGCTGGGCTGGGCTGTGTCAGAGACACCTGAGGAAGAGAAAATAAAGTCCCTCTTTCTGGGTGTCACAGTCCTGGCTCTTCCCCGTGTGGTGGGGAAGCCTGTGCACAGAACAAGGAGCAGAGAGAAAGCCCCTTCTCTGCTGACGGTACTGACATGGTTTGGACAAGTCCAGGGCTGCTGGGTCTGGACCTGACCTGTCCCTTCCTCCTGCAGGGCTGGCCGTTGGCCTGGATCCTGAGGGCTACGGGAACCCTGACTTCTGCTGGATTTCCATTCATGATAAGCTGGTCTGGAGCTTTGCAGGCCCCATTACTGTCGTCATTGTGGTAAAACCCTGTCCTGTTTCACCCACAACCCTCTCCTGCCTCCCTTCTCTGCACCATGGGCACTCACCCCTCCTTGGCTGCCCACTGCCTGTCCCGTTCTCTGTACCCCCCTCCCTTAGTCAGAGGCTCTCTTTTTGTCCCTCCTCACTCCAGCCAAACCTAGGGGAGGCCATGGCTTGGGCATGAAGGGGAAAGGATGGGATGTTTGCATGGGCCTGGCAGGCCTGGGGTCTGCCCACATTCTGCTCTGGGGAAGTCAGGTCAGAGCCGGCCCTTGGCACAGCTTCTAATCCGTGCCAACGCTTTCAGATGAATGGGGTCATGTTCCTGCTTGTGGCCAAGATGTCCTGTTCCCCAGGCCAAAAGGAGACCAAGAAGAAATCGGTTCTGTGAGTATTAGTGGCCAAACTCCCAGCCGAGCTCTGGCAGCTCGTGGTTTTTAGCATTTTCAGTGACCATTCTCCTTCTTCCACCATCGCAGAGGGCCCCTCTGTACATCAGTGTCAGCCTCGCAGCCACTCTCCTCTCCCACACCTGCCAGCCACATTAACCCTTCCTAAACTTTATCCTTTCCTCCTGTTCTTATGTCCCCATCTCCACACTGACCCACCAACTGGTCCCCCTTCACCACCTGCCCTCACAGCCACTCCTTGTGTCTGCTTGGATTCAACACTCTGCCCTTGTCAGCTGTGAGCACCTGCTTCTTCCTCTCCTACATGCTTCTGAGAGCTTTCCCCGCTCTCTCTTGAGCCAGCCTTGGAGAGTGGCTCAGCTCTCTGTGGTTCCAAATGACCTGTGTCATTTGGACCCCTGTGTTTGCCATGTGTGATCCAGAAGGGAAGGCCTGGGAGTCGGGGGACGCTGGGCTGCTGTGCAGGGATGTGCCCGCAGTGCTGGGCACAGCAGAGGTCACTGCAGGAGCACTTTCCCCTCTGGATCTCTGTCTGTGAGCACTAGGCTGTAGATTAACAGTATGCACTAACCTCTCGGTGTGTGTCTGTGTCCCTGTCTGTCTGTCTCTCTCTCTCCAGCATGACGTTACGGAGCTCCTTTGTTCTGCTTCTAGTTATTAGCACTACCTGGCTCTTTGGCCTCTTGGCTGTCAACAACAGTGTCCTGGCTTTCCACTACCTCTACACTGTCCTCTGCAGCCTCCAGGTAACTGCCTGGCCTCTGCTGGGGAGGGCACGGGTCAGCCCAGGAGAGCGTCCCTGTGGTCCCCAGGGCCATCTGTGGAGAGTGGGTGCCCTGTGCTGAGCTTCCAACATCCTGCTGAGCTCCTTGTCCATTTTGCTGTCACCTCTGTGGCACTGGGTGACTCCGGCCAGTCCTTGCTGCTGTGCCTGTGGTGAGCAGTCGCACAGAGAAGGAGGTGTCTGCAAGGCATTTGGTTCAGAGGTGATATCCAAGGGATAGCAAGAATCATCTGTGGAGGGAAGGTGCCTTCCTGCTCTCAGAGGGCAGAGCAAGAGAACAGCACGTGATGGAGGTGTTGGACACCCAGAATATGACTCATGGCAGCAGCCTGCCAACCTCCTCCCACCAGGAGGTGTTGCTGCAGACCCTGCCATTCGCTCTTTGGCCACTGCCAGACAGGAGGACACTGCACCCTTTCCTCCCTCTCCCATGGCCACCATGGGTGTTAGCTCTGATTGGTGTTGGGGAATTTTTGGTGCATCCCAGTCTTGGTGGTCACATGGTGCAAGCTCTGGAGGAGCTGGGGACTGTCCTGCTGCTGGCACTGTGGGCAAGCAGGTCAGCTGGCAGCGAGGGGCTGTGTCTCACGGCATGTCTCCCCACAGGGCATGGCCGTGCTGGTCCTGTTCTGTGTGCTGAATGAGGAGGTACGGGAGGCCTGGAAGCTGGCTTGCCTCAGCAAGAAGGGGCAGAGCGAGGAGGCCACAAGGAGCACACAGGTGGGCAAGAGCACCAGGGCTCTGGGCTCAGGCTGCATGTCTGGGACAGGAGCTTACAGGGACGTCCCAGTTTCCCTTGGGCTGCCATGGCAACTCCTTAACAGGGCACATGCCCTCTCCCCACCTCCCCAGGGCCCCAACACCTACAACAACACAGCGCTGTTTGAGGAGAGCGGGCTCATCCGCATCACCCTGGGGGCCTCCACTGTGTCCTCGGTGAGCAGCGTGCGCTCTGCCCGCACCCACTCCAGCCAGCGCGCGTACCTCAGGTAGGGAGCGGCCGGGGCTCTGGGGACCCGCAGCGCCGGGGCGGGGCCAGAGGCTCCTGCCTTCCTGACAGTCTGGGCCTCCTCTCTTTCAGAGACAACGTGGCAGCACGTCAGGGCTCGGCCCTGGATCACAGCCTGCTGGCTCACGCCGGCCCCACAGACATCGACGTGGCAATGTTCCACCGAGATGCTGGGGGAGGTAAGGCTCAGCCCTGCGCCTGGGTTTGGGAAATTCTTCCCGGCGCAGGCTCTGGCTGTATGGTTACATCTTCTACCCCGTGTTCAGCTGTGACTTCCAAACACATGGTGGACAGGAGGGAGAGGCAGCCATTATGTCATTTAGCACAGCCTCCTCCTGGACAGATGGCAAAGGGCATAGCCAGTCCCCAAGGGAGTAGAAGTGGGGGAGGCAACAGAGGGTGCACTGGCTGCTGTGGGATCTCTGGGGACACTGGGCTCCCAGTACAGCACGGACATTTGACTCACTGGATGAAACCGGCAGGGGCTGGGGTGTGGGACAGGCAAGGAGAGGCTGAGGGAGATGGGTTTACTCAGCCTGGAAGAGGAGGCAGAGGGGCTACTTGCAGCTGCCTTACAGGGAGGTGCAATGAGATGGAGCTGGGCTCCTCTCACAGGTACCTGGTGACAGGGCCAGGGGAGCTGGCACAGGCTGCTGCTGAGGGATGGGCAGTGAGGGGTAAGGCACCCTCACATGGGTGGTTAACCCGAGGTTGTTCTGCCTTCCTGGTGCTGCCACCAGGAGCCTCCCTGACACACACCTTGCTCCTACAGACCAGGACTCGGACTCGGACAGTGACCTGTCTCTGGATGAAGAGCGCAGCCTCTCCATCCCGTCCTCAGAGAGCGAGGAGAACGTTCGCCTGCGGGGCCGCTTCCAGCGCCAGTTCAAGCGGGCAGCACACAGCGAACGCCTCCTCACTAACCCTGCCAACACCACTCCCAAAGGCAAGTCCTGGGGCTCTGGCAGGCAAAAGGATGAGCTTAGCTCCCTAGGGGCCATGTCTTGTGATGGCTCAATTGCTGCTTATGAAAATATTCTCTCCCTCTTTTCTGAGGCCTGTTTTGCTGTGTCCTTCATCAGATGTGGACGGTAATGACCTCATGTCGTATTGGCCAGCTCTGGGCGAGTGTGAGGTTCACCCCTGCTCCCTGCAGAAGTGGGGCTCCGAGCGCAAGCTGGGATTTGACATCAATAAGGATGCAGCTAACAATAATCAGCCAGACCTGGCTTTGACCAGTGGGGATGAGAACTCACTCACCCAGACCCAACGGCAGAGAAAAGGTAACAATCTGGAGTAAGCGGGCAAGGGTGGCCTTGCCTGTCTCAGGCTGATGTGGCACTGAAGACTCAGCATCAGATCCATCTGGCCATGCTCTTCGGGAGGTATGGGTGATCTCCCTGGTTTTTGTCACTTTTCACTGTTGTGCAAAGATTTGACTTCTCTTTCTGTCTGGTGCAGGGATTTTGAAGAACCGTCTCCAGTACCCTCCGACTCTCCAGGGCCTGCCATCCGTCGGCAGGATGACCAACGAGTTGACGTGGTACAAGACCTCCACGCTGGGTCACAGGGCTGTCCCTGCTGCCTCCTATGGCAGGATCTACTCTGGGGCTGGCAGTCTGTCGCAGCCAGCCAGCCGGTACTCGTCGCGGGAGCAGCTTGACATGCTGATGAGGAGACAGATGTCCCGGGAGCAGCTGAGCAGGCACAACTCAGGAGAGTGCTTGGAAGCTGTGCCTAGTCGGCATGGGTCCAGAGAGGAGCTGGACACTATCCCCAGCAGGCATGGGTCTACTGAGCACCTGGAAAGTATCCCAAGCAGGCATGCTTCTAGGGAAAACTTGGATCTACTTGCCACTAGGCCCAGCCAGAGAGATCATGGGAACACACTGCCCCGGAGGCAGGGCTCCAGAGACTGCCTTGACACTGTACCCTGCAGATTTGGGTCAAGAGAGCAACTAGACTGTGGACCAGTAAGAGAAGTTTCTAGAGAGTGGCTAAACACATTGCCAAGTAGGCAAGTGTCCAGAGACCGAATAGACATGTTGCCAAGTCGGGATACTTCTCGAGAGCAATTGGATTTGCTTTCTAGAAAACAGCCTTCAAGGGACCTGCTAGCGTCAGCTAGACAAGCTTCAAGGGAGCAGCTGGACTTTCTGTCCAGAAGATCTAATTCCAGAGAGCCTCTGGACACAGTGCCTAGCAGGCAACCCTCGCAGGACAACCTGGGGAGTCTCTCTCGGAGGCAGCTGTCTAGGGAAAGCCTAGAGCCGCTGGCGAGGAGACAGCCTTCTAGGGAGAACCTGGAGGCCATTCCCAGCCGACATCCTTCCACTGAACAGTTAGATATCCTTTCTTCCATCCTTGCTTCCTTTAACTCCTCCGTCCTGTCCTCGGTGCAATCTTCCAGCACACCTTCAGGCCCCCAGACCACTGCCACCCCCTCTGCCATGCAGACCTCGACGCCCTCCGCAGTGTGTCCCTCGACACCTCGCTCTACCACCTCCCACAGCATTTCAGAACTGTCACCAGACTCAGAGTAAGTGTGTTCCTTCCTTCCACAGCCAGGTCTTGTTCAGCTGATCTTGTGCATTGTCCACCTGTCTGGCTTCTTCCCAAAGGGGTTAAGTTTGGAGGAAGAGGGTGTAAGGGTGAGCCCCTTGGGTGAGTGGCAGGTGTCTCCTGGTCCTGAATAGTGACTGGGCAGGGAGAAGTCTCAGATGTGACAGCTCTGGGTGCTTGCATTGCAGTATGGCCAGAAACCTCTGTGTGTGAGTCTACCCACTCTGCCAGAGGTGATGGCCCTTGCTTGTGGCCTGTGGGGACTCTGGGAAGATGTCTTGGTGCAGCCAGGCTGGCCTTGTGGCTGGTCCCCTTGGTTAGTGCTGGCTCTAAGTCCCAACGGATTTTATGCAAGGGCCAGAGCTGGCTGGAGAGGAGAGATCCCAAGTCCTAGAGAAGCCCTGCCTGCCCCAGCCATGTTTCTCCCCAGCAACCCCTCCAGCTCTCCTCTCTGCTGGTACTGCTGCCGCTCCACCCCATCCCATCCATTCCTCCCTCTTCCCTAAACTCAGGGACTTGGAGACAGTTCCTGCCCTGACACAGGAGAGGGTTTCTGCCCTGTCCCCATCTGGCATAGCAGGGGAAGAATGCTGGAGCTCAGGAGAGATGCCATGGCTTAACACTGTTTTTCTTTCCTCTGAGAAGAATAATGAGAAACGATGGCCATTCCTGAGGGGCTGAAGGTGTCCACAAGAGAGACGGAAGAAACAGGGCCCTTCGCCAGGCACTGCCAGCTGAGGTTTGGTGTCCCCATGGAGCAGGGGCCAGAACTGATGGTTGTCAGAGGCCCAAAACCAACCCTGCCTTCCCCTGCCCTGTGGGTTGAGGGGCTGGCAGCCCACACCACCCACTGCCAGGAGCCTCCAGGCTCTGGGCTGCCGCCGTGCTCTTTGTCACCTGCCTGCTGTGACAGGTACTGTTGGGCGAGGGTGGCATCTCCAACCCCCTGGGCCGAGCTGTTTGTACATGGGGTGTGCGTGTGTGTGTGTGGAGGGTGGGCAGTGGCAGGGGGACAGACATGGAGCCCAGGATATGGGGACAAGGGAGGGTTTTCTACCTTTTTGTATCTTTGTAATCAGAGAGAAGAGAAATTTCTATGGTTATTTTTACGGATGGTCTGTTCCCAGGACCTGGAGCATTTGTTTCACCAACAGCCCTTTGCCAGCTTCCATGGGGCTACCAGGACCACAATCCCAGTGGACTGAAGAAACAGTGCCAGGCAGTCCTTAAGGCTTTGCTGGCACTGCTTTGTCCTATCCCCATGGCAGGACAGCTGGTCCTGCTGCCCACTGCCCTCCCACTGTGCAGCTCCACACATCTCGGTGCCACCCTCCTGCCTGGTGTCCCTCAGGCCCCTCCAGCCAGGCCTCCCTCTGCCCTCCTGTGGGACCTCCCCCTTGGGGCTGCCCCTGTCTGTGCACTGGGGCTGTGTGCCAGCGAGACCACACATGAATGGGGCAGCAAATGCAGCACTAGGAACCTGCTGGGGAGCAGACAAGCCCTGCTGTGCAGTCCTGGCCTGTACTGGGTTGGTCCCGCTCTCATCAGTGCTGGTTTCCTCCACTCAGCAAGTGAGCACTGTGTTTTTACCCACTGGGTGTTGTGCTCTTTAACCTGCATGTTACAGAGCAAGATTCTGTTGGTTTGTGGGTCCAGGCAAGGAGCTGGATGACCCTTGCCCAGCTCAGCAGCAGGCTAGGCTGCTCCCAGAGCCAGTGCTCACTCTGCAGGGGACTAGCATCTGCAGGAGCATGATGTGGCTTCAGTTTCAGGGTTCAGCATTGCCCACAACAGTTCTATCTAGGTGGTTCCCTGCAGGCTCTGTGTACACCTTCTCTCCTCTGAGTAGCAAAGGACCCCAGCTCAGAGTGGCCTGGATTTTGGGAGACAGAGATACTTTGTCCTCTTTGGAAATTCAAGGTACCCTGATGGTGTCTCTGCTTAGCTGGGGCCTGGCCCTGGGCTCCTACTGGCCCTGCTGTGAGGTGACACTCCTCTGTGCCTATGCCAGCCTCGGGCCAGGGCATTTGGCTTGGGGGGCCAGCATGTTCCCTTTCATCCCCATGGTGCTCTCGGGGCTGCGTGACTGTGTGCTCCTTACTGCCTTACTACCACACTGCCGTGGCATCTTACTGTAGCCCAGCCTGACATGTTTACAGGAGAGGACTTGTGCTGCCATCCTCCAGGCCCCTGGGAAGGCCAAGGCCTCTTGGCTGTGTCCCTGAGCCAGTGGGGAGAGCGTGGAGGGAACAGAAGGGCTGGTGACTGGGGGTGCCATGGGCCTCCAGCACAGCCCTGACGAGGCAGGCTCACTGTCATCCTTTTCCCAGGGATGAGGAGAGAAGGGCCTGCTGACTTGTTTACATGCCATTTGGGACCAGCATGCAGAAGGAAAGCCTGCTGGCCCCACATGCTGGGAACAGCCAGGCCCCTCCATGCTGCCCATCTTTGCCTTTGGGAACAAGCTCGTTTACATGTTTCTCCCCGGCCACGCAGTGCCGGCACCAGAGTCCTGGGATCCTGTCCCTGCTCTGCTGTAGGGCCTGTGTTTCTGCCAAGTTGGGCATGAGGCTCTTTATGCTGGTGCCAAATGGAGAGCAAGTGTCAAGTGCCAAAAAGAACAGAGCAGCAGAGCTGGTGGCCATCCCTGCAGAGCTGGGCCAGTCAAGAAGCAGGAGTCTGCTTCTTGCAGACCAATCTGCAGCTTGGTCCCTGATTGTAGTGCTGTGACCTGGGCTCTGGGGAGCATCCTCCTTGAGTTTGGGTTTTTTCCTTTGGGGGATTTGGTTGGGTTTTTTTTCCTCTCTCCGTCTCCTGACTCTGTTGGCAGGGAGTGGGGAGATGCCCGCAACCCCCCTCCGGCTGTGTTAAAGTGTATCATGGAAGCACCAGATTTGGAAATAAAAGTCTATAAAATGGTGTTGGCTTCTCTGTCATCTTTCCCTTTGCTGGGGATCCGTGGCTGGGGCTACAGGTGATGTTGGGAAGGGGCTTGGGCAGGAGCTCACAGCCAGCTCTTAGGCTGACAGGGAGTTGCTGTGACCAGGGGACAGGGACTTCAGGTGCTCCCAGTTGCTTGAACTGGGTGCCATCCAAGCTGGTTCACCCAGAGATGGGGTCAGCCTTAGTGGTGCCCAGTGGCCCCAGGCCTCGCTGACAAGGCTGCAGTGCCACAGTGGCTGTGGTGAGCTGTGGAGCTCATGCCTGGCAGCTGCCAGCACCCCCAGCCTGACCTCGGCTCAGGGAAGAAGATCCTTTTTCTGAAGGCTGCATGACCTCATCGGGGTCAGGCCGGCTGCCAGCAAGGACAAGGAAGTGTGAGGAGGGGAGGCTGTGTGATCCTGCTGCCCTCCGTCCCTCCCTTTTCGTTGAAGAGGAAAGAACAGGTGAGCAAAGGGCAGCATTGATCCACAGCGCCCTGAGCAAGGGTCACCATCAATTGTCATCTCTGTCCCTTACAGGCTCCATCCCCTGAGCAGCTGGAGGCTGGGTTCAGGGCAGCCCTCAAGAGTCACACTGTCCGTGCTGGGAGCTGTGGTCCTGTCCTGCAGCCCTTCCCAGGGCTGGCTGGGGGGTGAGGGCCAGGGAGAGCTGGCAGGGGGCTGGAGCTGTGAGGGGGGACCACAGGCAAAGTGACCAGCCTGGGGTGTGGGTGGGGGCTGGAGGCTGGAGTGCGGGAAGGAATGGCACAGGTGGGGACAGGGAGCGGTGATAAGGAGGCAGTAAATGACACCGGGTGCTATTTGCTTCCCAGCAGGAGCCCTGTGGTGGCCTCTCATTCTGTGCTGGGAGAGTGGATAAATGATGGGGAGTGGATAAAGGATGAGGAGGCAGCCATTGCATGTGGGTGCCTGTGTTGGACGTGCCTTTACCTGACCACTGATGGGTGTGAGGTTGGAGAGGGAGGGCAGGGCTGTAGGACAGGTTGAGGGAGCAGGCTCAGCCCCACTGCCTGAAAGGTGTGTGGCTGCTGTGGGACCTGGGTTGTGCTCACGCAGAGAGAGCCAAGGTGGCCACAAGCTGGCCCTACCAGGCACCAGGGATGGGGACCTGTTGCTCCGACTCTGGAGAGTGTAGTCCTGGATGTCACCACTCCGGCTGCTCATCAGCCCCATCCTACCACCCAGAGGACACAGGACTCCTAATGCCTGGCCCTGCCCACTGCCTTCACGCCACATCTTGCTACCAGTCAGACATGTCAGCCTGGATTTCCGCTGCCGTGTCCCCATGGGCCTTGGCCAAATGTGACTCAGAAATTCCCTGCAGTCAATTCTAGGTTGTGATGGAGGCCAGGGAGGTGTGATGGGTTCAGTGGGACTACAGTGCCCGCAGGGGACCTTTGGAACAAGATAACAACTGGGTCTGTGCAAGTTGTGTGAGACCAGGGCAGTCCACAGAGCACAGCACACCTGTTTCCAGCAGGTAAGCAAGGGTCTGGGGGAAATCCCCTGGACGCCACGACCAGAGGCTGTGGGTAACCCTCCTGGTTACAGCTCCTGCTCCAGGACATGGATTGGGGAGTGGACACCCATGGAGCTGGGTGCTGTGGGTGATGCACATGGGTGCATCATGGGAGCTGTGGGAACACAGGAGGGTGATGGTGGGACCCTAAGCAGTGCCCTGGGGAGGCAGTTCTTGGCAGGAGGTTGGCACCAGGATGTGTCCCATGGCAAGAAGACCCCTGCCCTGCACCTGGCACGGGTGGCTAGGCATGGCAGAATCCTGGATATGGCTGCAGACCAGAAGCTGAGACTGTAGTAGGCAGTCCCCAGAATGGGATAGCTCTGGGGACAGTGGTGACAGTGCTGTGTCTGCCACAGGTGGGGAACCCAGCACAGCAGGGCACCAGGGGTAGCATGGTGGGTGCTGTGCAGCAGTGGGTTGGGAAGTGGGGAAGCTTCTCGGCAGGGCAGGAGGAAGGGCAGGAGGCAGGGAGCGGTGTCTCAAAGATCACGGGCTGGTTTTAATAAATAGGAGGAAACAGAGCGTGCACCTGACTGGCAGCTCCTGACAGTTTGAGCACAGCAGGTAGGAGGGCTGGGGGTAACACAGGGACTCGGGCTGGCACAGCACAGCCCTGGGCATGCAGAAAGGGGATCGTGGGCCCAGCTGCAAGTGGGTGAGCACCTTAGGACTGGGCAGGGTACCCAGCAAGGGGATCGTGGGTCCATTTGCAAGCAGATGAGCACCTTAGGACTCAGCAGGGCACCACTGGGTGAGCCCAGCAAGGTGCTGCAGCTTTCAGTGTGAGCCCTGAGCAAGGCCAAACTGTGGATCTGTATGGAGATGCCTGAGTCCCACCAATGCAGCCCTGTGAAGGGTGAGACCTCAGCCCAGCCGGCTCCTCTGTGCCCAGAGGCTCACCCTGCTCTGCACTGCAGCCGTCAGGGGAGGGCACTGTTGGAGGGATGGTGAGCCGTGACATTTGCCGAGGGGTTCACATTCCTGCTCCCCTCATGTGTAAAGGGACAAAGTCTGCAGACAGGGCTGTGGAATGGCTGGGGATCTGCTCGGCAGCTATGCCGGTCCACTGCCCTGCCTTGCTGCAGTACACGGAGAGGAAGGGTGGCTGGCACCGAGGTGGGTCCTGCGTGGGCAGGTGGAGGGGGAGCCCCCTGGGGCAGCTCTGCTGGCAGACCCCAGCCGTGCATTCCAGTGGGGCGGATGGGGCTGCTGTGGGGCAGGAGTGGGCAGCACCGAGTGCCAAAGCCTCAGGTCCCTCCCCGCCCACCTGCTGACTGCCTGCTGGTCTCTCTTATGAGCTGCTGCTGCTGCTGCTGCTGCTGCTGCTTCAGGACTCTCAAAACTCGGCTCATGCCTATCCTCAGGGCCATTCCTGCCCACCTGGCCGGGATGGGATGGTTCTGTGGGGCAAATGGAGCTGGAGGAGGGGCTGGGTGTGTAGGGTGCTGGCTGCCCCCAGCTGTGAGGATGTGGCTGAGCTGTCTCTTGTGGCCCTGCAGCGGACTGGCATTCCAGAGGGCCGGTGGGCATGGCAGCAGAGATGGTCCTGAGCCACCGAGCGCCCCGTGAGGTGCTGAGTGAGGCTGAACTGGAGGAGCTGGCACACAGGAAACCTCGCACCAAACCCTCTCTGCGTGACTGTCTCCACAAAACCAGGTAAGACCATGTGGCCAGGGGGACATGCCTGGATGTTACCAGGCACTGTGTGCCCCAGCCCCACTGCCACAGGGAGCTGCACACCTGGGGGTTTGCGTCCCTAAGCCCAAATACCCATGTCCCCACTCTGTCCTCCTGCCTGGAGGGATACCAGGCTCCAGTGGATGGAGCTGAGGGACCCACAGGTCCCATTGCTTCCCATGGGGCCCCTCCACCCTCACTGATGTCCCCAGGTCCCCTGCACCTGTGCTCAACTTCGGCTCCTGCTCCCTCTCCCACCAGATGCTCGTGCTCCACTGCCAAGTCCCTGCTGTTCCGTTTCCTGCCCTTCCTGCACTGGCTGCCCCGTTATCCCGTCAAGGACTGGCTCATAGGGGACATTGTTTCGGGCTTCAGTGTGGGCATCATGCACCTGCCCCAAGGTGAGTGATGCCATGCCCAGGCTGCTGGGGGCTCCCTGCAGGTGGGGTGGTCAGGGGTTGGCTATTGGTGACATTTCTCCCTGCTCCACCTTCCAGGGCTTGCCTATGCACTGCTGGCTGGGCTACCACCCGTCACGGGTCTCTACTCCTCCTTTTACCCCGTCTTCCTCTACTTCTTCTTCGGAACGTCCAGGCACAACTCCGTGGGTGAGCTGAGGGACCATGTGCTTGCACAGCAATGGTGGGGAGGGGGAAAGGATGTCCCTGGCACAGCATTAACACATCAACAGTTGGAAGGGACCTTTCTTACCTTTACTTTGCTCCATGAAGAAGGTGGTTGGCCAAACCAGAGCCAAAGCACAGTGTGGGTGCTTTGAGCCTGGCCTAAGGGGAGAGGTGCTGACCCCTTAACAGGTCCCCTCAGAGACCCACACCCTGCCCACACTCTACCTGTTCTCAGGCCCCTTCGCTGTCATCTCTGTCATGATTGGGAGCTTGACGGACTCCCTGATGCCCAGCGAGAACTTCCTGGAGTCCGTCAATGGCAGCAATGCCACGGTCAATGAGGAACTGCGGGATGCTGCCAGGGTGGAGCTGGTGGCCACCATCACTGTCCTGACGGGTATCTTCCAGGTAAGGTGGTCCCAGACTACTCTAGCAGAGAACAGGAGACCATAAGCTGTGGGTCATTTCTGCCACCCTTCCCTCCAGGTGGCCCTGGGCCTCCTGCAGTTCGGATTCGTGGTGACCTACCTCTCAGACCCACTGGTGCGTGGCTACACCACTGCTGCCTCCGTGCATGTCCTCGTCTCCCAGCTCAAGAATGTCTTTGG
Organism: Climacteris rufus; assembly: GCA_013398175.1. Taxonomy (NCBI): domain Eukaryota; kingdom Metazoa; phylum Chordata; class Aves; order Passeriformes; family Climacteridae; genus Climacteris; species Climacteris rufus. Next base: position 92,100 of record VZRZ01007449.1, on the reverse strand, counting down.
AGTCTCCGTGGGCGAGCACTCAGGGCCGCTCTCAATGTTTGTGGTGAGTAGGGGCTCGCTGCCACCCAGGGACCCCCTGGGTGCTCGCCTGTGGGGCACACAGAGGCCTCCAAAAACCTGCTGGGGAGGCATCTGCTTTTCCAAGCACATTCCCTCCTCCTGTGTTCTCTAGACCGTCATCGAGATCTGCAAGAAGCTGCCAGAGACCAATGTGGGCACCCTGGTGACTGCCATCATTGCCATGGTGGTCATCTTCATTGTCAAACAGCTCAACCACAAGTTTGCTGCCAAACTGCCCATGCCCATCCCCATCGAGCTTATCACGGTACCTGGAGCTGCCCCAGCTTCCTGTGGGGATGCAGCCACGCATATCCCTGTCCTCTTCAGGGTGGGGAGGGGTGGGATGAGATTCCTTGGCAAGTGCAGCTCCAGGGCATGTAGTGTGCCCTCCTCCTCTTCCTTCACCACACTCCCTGTGCAGGAAGGCCCTGCCTCACTCCAGTCATTCTCCCCCAGATCATTGTTTCCACTGGCATCTCCTACGGCGTCAACCTGAACGACAAGTTCGGCATTTCCGTGGTGGGCAACATCCCCAGCGGGTGAGCAGGGCTGGCCGTGATGGGCTGGCTGTTCCAGGGCACCGTGCTGCCCACAGCACCTCCATTTGAGTCCTATATCTCTTTCTTGAATGTAGGTTGAAGCCACCTGTGGTCCCTAATGTCAGCTACTTTGGGCAGGTGGTAGGCAATGCCTTTGCCATTGCTGTGGTAGGCTACGCCATCTGCATCTCCCTGGGCAAAATCTTTGCCCTGAAACACGGCTACAAAGTGGACAGCAACCAGGTGATGTGCTGAGGCACAGGCCCCCCGCCCTGGGTGAAAGTTAAGCTTGCCCTTCTTGCAGTCAGATGAAAGCAACTGCTCTGTCCCTACAGGAGCTGATTGCACTGGGCCTCTGCAACTTCCTGGGAGGCTTCTTCCAGTGTTTTGCCATCAGCTGCTCCATGTCAAGGAGCCTGGTACAGGAGAGCACAGGGGGCAACAGCCAGGTGGGTCTGGGCAGCGCTGTCTGCCTCTGCAGGGCTGGATCAGGAGCAGGAAGCACAGTGAGCAATGGGAACTCACCCATCACCTCCTGCTCTCCATCTGCACAGGTAGCTGGTGTCCTCGCATCCCTGGTCATCCTGGTGACCATCCTGAAGATTGGAGAGCTCTTCCGGGACCTGCCCAAGGTACACAGCCTCTGTGTCACATCCCACCCTTGTGCCTGTCCCATGGCATGGTGATATGGTAGGGGAACAGCAAAGAGCCACCCCCAGACCTGCCCTCAGCTTCCTCATAGATGCAGAGACTTCTCTCCTAGGCCATCTTGTCTGCCATCATCATCATCAACCTCAAGGGCATGTTCAAACAGTTCAGTGACCTCAGCACACTCTGGAAGTCCAACTGGGTGGACCTGGTAAGGTGCTGGCCAGCCCTGGGCTGTGCTCCTGTCCGCCCTCCCTGAGGCTTGTGAGTACCAGTGAGGAGGCTGTGCTGTAGCTAACAGTGTTCCCTCTCCAGCTGGTCTGGATTGTGACATTTGTGGCCACTCTCCTGCTGAACTTGGACATCGGCCTGGCGGCCTCGGTGGCCTTTGGGCTGCTCACGGTCATCTTCCGCACCCAGCTGTGAGTACCCCGGGGCTGGGGTTGGTGCCACATCCCAAGGGCAGGAGGAGCCCATGGTGACCTCAGCCCCTTGCTTCGCTCCCCACAGCCCCCACTACTCCATCCTGGGGCGCATCTCCAACACTGATGTCTACAGGGACGTGGCAGAATACGAGATGGTAACAGCACCGGCGGTGGGGGAAGAGCCGCCTGCAGTGGGGAGGGTGGTTCAAAGGGCCCCAGTGGTGGCATGCTGGGGAAGGGGGATGGGGTCATTTTGCAGGGGGGAGGGAAGAGGAGCAGGTGGCTGCATCCCTGAGGTAGCACCCTCCCCATCTCCTCCCAGGCACAGGAGGTCCCTGGTGTGAAGATCTTCCGCTCTTCCTCCACCGTCTATTTTGCCAATGCGGAGCTGTATGCGGAGGCTGTGAAGAAGAAGGTAAGAGAGTCACCAGCCCCACACTGCTTCCTGTGTCTTCTGCCAGCCAGCAACAGGGTGGTGTTGGGGCAGCTGGGGACACAAGGCTGCATCGCTTTGCAGAGCGGCATCGATGTGGACCGCCTGATTGAGAAGAAGAAAAAGGCCCTCAAGAAGCTGAAGAAACAGCAGAAGAAAGCGGAGAAGGAAAAGGCAAAGCTTAAAAAGGTGCTTCCCCGGTGCAGGAGACCACCCCTCCAGTGACATCCTGCACCTCCTCCCTGCCTAGCTCTAGCCCTCCTGTCAGTGCATTGGTGGCCCATGGGGTTTCCAGTTCAGTTTAGGTCCTGGGACTGAGAAAGGCACTGGGACTGAACTGGGCCACAGCATCATCCCCAAGGTCACTGGGGAAGCCAGGCTGTTAATGATTATGTGGTGGAGCCAGCAAGTCATTAACCTTTTGGCAAGTTAATCAGAATTAGAGCAAGAGCAAAGGCTGGCTTGGTGCCAGCTAATGAGCCTGGCTCTGGAGAGTTGTGCTGGGGAGAGGGGTGGATCTTGGTGCATGTGGAAGGAGCCCAAATAGTGGGTGAAGGTGTGGGTGAAGGCACCCACTCCCAGGGCCACCCACTGCCTGTGCCCTCGCACAGCCCAAGAGCCTCACCAAGCCCCACTGCACTGCAGGGCAGGGTGAGCCCAAGGGGAACACTGCTGAGACTGGGGTGCTGCCAGCCCTGGAGCAGTCACACCAGGTCTCCTTCCCTCTCCCAGAACACAGAGGACGGTCCAGGCGTGGCAGTGATTGAGTTGAGTGGAGAGAGCAATGCACCCTCAGAGCCCACCCTGCGCAGCCTGGGACTGCCCCAGCCTGGCTTCCATGCCATCATCTTGGACTTCAGCCCCGTCAGCTTCGTGGACACTGTCTCCATCAAGTTCCTGAAGAATGTAAGGGGGCAGGGAGCAGGCAGGACAGCAGGCTCACCAAGGGTGTCTCCAGGGCCCTGTTGAGTTGGCCTGATGGCTGCTGCCCATCTCTCTTCTTGGTAAAATGTTTTTTGCTGTTTTCAGATCTTCAGGGATTTCCATGAGATAGAAGTGGACGTCTTCATTGCCAGCTGCCCGGGTGAGGGGGATCTGCAGAGTCATGAGCCCCTGCTGGGCATGGCCACCTCTTTGGCACACAGCTGATAGCCTGGGGGTCCCTCCATGGTGCTCCCATCCCCAGGGTTTCCCCAGGGGACAGATCCCGCAGGTTGTCCTATGGATTCAGTCTGAGCCTCGAAGCTGGGTCTCTGATGGTGACACTGGTGTCCCCTGCAACACAGGAAGCGGGAGGAGGCTGCTTTGGGTGGGTGGTGGGAGGCTCAGCTAGGTGCCATCACTTTAGATACTTCTCCCTCCATACAGTATCCGTCCTGGCCCAGCTGGAGCGAGGCAACTTCTTCAGTTCAGCCATCACCAAGCACTCCTTCTTCCCCTCGGTGCACGATGCCGTGGTGCACATCAGCAGGGAGCAGCACCAGGCCTCGGTGAGCACCCAGCCTCGCTGTCCCCAGCACGGCCACGGAGGTGGAAGCCATGCCAACCCCTCCCTGTCTGCTCCCCTTAGGTGAACCACAGCACCAGAATGTAGCGCCTCAAGAGGAGGATGTCTCACCCAGAAGCCGGCTGGGCGAGGAGGGCTTTGCCACCCTAATGGCACCAGCTCACTCACCCTGGGGCCTGGAGGCCCTGACCCCCCACCAGCCTCTCTGGACTATGAATGCTGGGGCCCTGCCCTGCCCATGAGCCCCCCTGGGATGGGGCTGCTGCTGGATGGAGCTGCTGCTGGCTGCCATGCTGAGGAGCTGCCTGGGGCCCCTGCTTGGTGCCTCCAGTCTGCCCCTGCACGGGCCTGTCCCACCGGGCCAGGACGTGGTTTGAGGGGCGGTGGAGGGCCCAAGGGGTCCCGCTCTCAGCAGCAGGCTGGAATAATGAATAAAGCTACTTGATGTTTCTCAGGGTTGGTTTCAATGTGCTTTCCTGGATAATGGTGCTTTCCATCTGGGCTGCTTGGCCGTACCCTGGCACCACTGGGCACGGCCTCCCTGTGGGTGGGCTCCCCGGCACCCTCCCTCTAGCTCTTTTCTGCCCCTTCTCCCCATGACCCACTCCGGGCCTGTGTCGCAGCGGAGCAGTATGGGCGGGGACCCCCATTCCCTGGGATCCCTATCCCTGGGATCCTTATCCACCCGGATCCCCGTCCCCCCCACCCCGGGACCCCCATTCCCAGGACGCCCTGCCCGTCCCCGCCGCCGCGCCCTCCCGCCACCAGGGGACGCCACTGCCCCCCGCC
>VZRZ01007449.1:66017-87539 GCA_013398175.1 Climacteris rufus | reverse complement strand
GGGCGGTGCGGGCCGGGCGGCGGTGGCTGTGGGACCCTCCGGGGCCGGAACGGGGCCGGGCGGGCGGGGGCTGGCGGCGGCTGTCACTGTCATCCAGTGCGGGGCTTGGCCCGGGGCCGCTGTTCGCTCCGCGCCCCGGTACTGGGGTGTGACCGGTTCGTGCGGCTCTTCCCTGGGATTTCCCACCTGCTGCAAATCTCTGTGTTCCCGGCCGTGCCGAGGGGAACAGTTGGTTAGTGGTGATGACAGCCTTTATTTTTTCAGGCAGCTTTATCGACTTTGACAAGGAAGCGAGGTGCTGCCACCTATGCCCAAACACTCCAGAATATCCCCGAGACCCGGGTCACCACCCTGGACAATGGCCTTCGTGTAGCCTCCGAGGAGTCCAACCAGCCAACCTGCACGGTAAGTTTAGCACAGATATGGGGCTTATTTGAATCAATCAGCCTTGCCTAGCCTGCAGCTGGTCTTCCAAAAGGGACAGACCCCTGTCTGAACCAAAGCTTTTGACGGAGTCTCCACTGCTTCTCTTTGTGAACTGGTGGGATTAATATAGTAGCAGGAGTCCCAGCCTGGTGTTGTAGGGTCTGTAGACAAGCTTTCATGCTCTACAAGTTTTCTCAACCCTACAGTTTTGTGTGAATAGTAAGTGATCAGTAGAACCTTTCTTGCAAAACCAGCTTTGGTGAAGCTGATAGATAAAAAGCCAAAATGCGTGTAGGAAACTGTTGCTAGTGTTTGTTCTTGGTTTGGTGCTACTAGTGTAATGTCTGTGGAGCAGACTTGTCCCTGCTGTTATGTTTGTGTCATTAGGATGCTGATTGTTTCTCTGATGTGGGCACTGGTTGTTTTGCTGCCAGGTGGGCGTGTGGATCAAGGCCGGGAGCCGCTATGAAGACGCGAAGACCAACGGGGCCGGTTTCTTTGTGGAGCACCTGGCCTTCAAGGTAAGGAACTGTGCTGGGTCTCACAGAGCTGCCCTGAATATTCTGTCTGCACATTGTCCTCTCGCTTCAGGGGCTGGAGCTCTTGAGAAAGGGTGTAAATCAGGTCATTGGAGTCCTAGAGACTTTGCACACTGTATAAAAATAAACTTCAGAAGGCATCTAGCCCATATGGTGTTCAGCAACTTGCAAGCATGCATGAGTTAAGTTAACCCTTATGTACTATTTGCTTATTTTTCCTCTTAAAGAAAAAAAACTGTAATTAACAAGAGAGTCTGAGTCTTTGACACTGGTTCCAATCCCTGACTGTGTAACATACATAGAGCACTGTGTTATGAAGCCATGTCTCCTCAGGTTAGCAGAGAGAGCTCAAAGCAGCATTTCCTGTAGCCGTTTATTTTTGTTTGCTTTTTTTACTCATCTAGCAAAGTTTAGAGGCTACAGCTCTTGCTTTTCAAACTATGCAAGAGTCTGCTGAACAGAGCAGAAGGTGTCTAAGCCTGGGACTTGCTGACTCGAGTTCAGCCTGTGCCTTCATAGGCAACCGCAGCATCTGGCTAGCTCCTTAAGAGACGGACCCTGTATTAGAAGTAGTTTTCTGCTTCTGTTTGTCTTCTGAATATCACTGCTTGGATAGCTAGAAACCTGCTTATTTTTGGTTTAGGTTTGTTCTTGGTTTACTTCCAGGGATGTGCTGTTCAAACACTGTTGTCTCAGCATAGGTTGTCTCCTTCCCTGCTGAGTTTGTGTTGATTAGTGGTGATGACTGCCTTTATTTTTTCAGGCAGCTTTACTGTGTTTCAGTAACCACAGACTTTATTGAAAGTTTGTGTTGGTCTTTCAAAATACACTTCAGCCATCCTTATCTAGAAGAAATAAGCCAAGTCTTAAATCTCTTGCCCTGTGCACCTGCTCGTGGCTTTTATGAATCATGTGGTAGTTTTTATTGCATTAGGTCTTTATTGTTATTTTTATTGCTTTAATTCTGCCTGAGGAGGAAATTTGTTTATTTTGTAATTGAGTTCATCTGTTTTTCTTTAGGGCACAAAGAATCGTCCTGGCTCTGCCTTTGAGAAGGAAGTGGAGAGCCTGGGTGCTCACCTGAACGGGTACACCTCCCGTGAGCAGACTGCCTTCTACATAAAAGCCCTCTCCAAGGACATGCCCAAAGGTAGGATGGCCAGGGGCAAAGTCTGATTGGGAGGATAAGCAAGTGCATGTGCTTCTGTTTCTCACCCCCAAGCATCCTTTCTACCAACAGACCAGGGAGTGAAGTTGTATCTGAGCAGTAAATTGGAGGTTCTGGTTGGTAGTTGAAGGGAGCAGTGCAGTGACATGGTGCTTCAAGGCTGCACGTTCATGTGTTCCTCAACCAAGAGCTCTGGTTATGTCAGGCTGCACTGAATTGCTAAGAGAGGGAACAGAGATTCAGTTGTCTGTGGTTGTTTCATGGAGCTGAGAAACCAAAGTCAGTGACAGGTGCTGTGTAGGGAGTCCTCAGTGCACCTCTTGCCTCTGTACTGACTCCTGAGCTGGTTTTGGCCAGAGGCAGTGATTTGAGTCAGTTACTGTAGACATGGGCTGTGCTGTAGGTGTCACAAAGTCTCTGTAAGGATTCCGTGTGTTCCTGGAGCAGTACCAACTTCTGACATACTTCACTTTCTGCAGATGTCACCTGCACTCAGCTGGCAGCAGTGCTTGGCAAACTGACTTGGACACTTCTTGCTAAACCAATGTTGTTTTTCCCTCCCAGATGCTGTGGGAATGGGTAGCGCGCAGTTCTGTTACATTGCACCATGCCCCCACCCCAGTGTGATTTTTGCTCACTCCTGTGTGTCTCTTCTCCTTTCAGCAGCACTGGGTAGCAGTCAGGCAGCAGGATGCTAACGTAGGAATTGTGTTGCAGTTGTAGAGCTTCTGAGTGACCTTGTGCAGAACTGTGCGCTGGAGGAGTCTCAGGTCGAGAAGGAACGTGGTGTCATCCTTCAGGAGCTGAAAGAAATGGACAGCAACCTGGCAGATGTCACCTTTGATTACCTTCATGCCACTGCTTACCAGGGGACTGCACTGGCCCACACTGTTGAGGGGACCACAGAGAACATCAAGTGAGCAACAGGCTGGATGTGGTGCACAGCCCCGGGGATTCAGTCTGTGGGTGCACAACTGTGGTGATGGCACAGTGTGTACACAGAGGTGATCTGAGCCCATGGGCTTCTCCTTGTGCCCTGACTGTTTTCCCAGTTGGCACTGGTGAAAGTGTAATGCTGCTTGCATTCCTTAGAACCCCCTCGTGCAAGCCCTTCCTGAGGTTGGAAGGGACAGGTTGAGCCTTCTTCCATACTTCTCATTTGACACTGTTAAAGAAATTAAGACCCAAGGGTGCTCATTGAAGCAGTGGCCTTGCATTAGCTCAGTGACTGGGCTCAGTACTGTCCCGTCTGTATTGAAGTCTATCCTTAACTCTCCATCTTGGCTGCCAGTTCCCATTCTTTGTGTTCTAGAATTAGAGCACGGGGCGAATACAGTACACAGTGCAGTCTTGCTTCTGAAAAGTATTGTTACCCCATAACAAAGACAATCACTGCTGTATCTGCACTATGAATTTGCTTCTCCTAAGCCTGTCATTCCTCCCAAGTTGGAGATGCTGATTTGCTGGGTCTCTGTGTTCTCTCCAGGCATCTGACTCGAGCAGATCTGGCTTCATATGTGGATACTCACTTCAAGGCACCTCGTATGGTTCTGGCAGCTGCTGGAGGTAAGTTCTAGATCCTTGTGATCCTGAGAAGCCTGGGTATTTTCAAGCATGTGCTCAACCCCCTGTCACAGATTACTAGTGTAAAATCAGATCATTTGGATGATATAGGCTGTTTTAAGACAGTAGCTCTCTCTCTTTACCATTACCAGGTATTTCCCACAAAGAGCTGGTAGATGCAGCTAAGCAACACTTCGCTGGAGTGCCTTTTACATACAAAGAGGATTCTGTGCCTCTCCTCCCACACTGTCGCTTCACAGGGAGTGAGGTAAAGTTGTTTTGGTCCCCCATCAAAACAAGCAGCTGTTGCCCAGCTGTTGAATGAACGTGAAACCAATTACAGCTGCTTTTGAGTGGAAAAGTCTGTTTGTGTATCTCAGAGAAGTTGATGATGCGCCATCATCATGATCCCGTGTTCTGTTCTTGGGGCTTATTGCCACGTGTTGGGTTTTAGATGGGACCCAAATCCATCAGGAGTGTGAGGCTGTTGCTCACATGATCTGCAAAACTCACATCTGAGCAGCTGGTTTGTGCTGAGTAGTGCCTGAGATTCTTTAATTTCACTGGAATAACCTCAAGTGCCCCAGTTTGTCAGCCTGTTGTTGCAGCAGGCTGCAGACAGATCACAGTGTTCATCCAGTTCTCCCCCACTCCTGGATGATTTTCTAGATCTGTGCCAGAGATGATGCTCTGCCCCTTGCCCATATTGCTCTTGCTGTGGAGGGGCCAGGATGGGCTGATCCAGACAACGTGGTCCTCAATGTGGCCAACGCTATCATCGGGCGCTACGACCGCACTTTTGGAGGTGGAAAGGTAAGAGTCTTGGGAGTGCAACAGGGAGAGCCTGGAGCCTTTTAATATGAAGTGTTATGGAGACCTTAGGTGGGTGTGCTTTAGGGGAGGCAGTTGTGGTTAACTTCCAGCTGTGCAGGGGTTAGGAGCCTGGAAAGTAGGATAGAAGTGTACTCGGGGCTAATCCAGGGCAGTTCTTGAGAGGTGATGCTGGCAGATGAACTGAACCTTCTCTGCTGAGTTTGGAAGAGGTGTAGCTGGTGAATTCTCAGCAGCTTATTCCCACCCTCACAAGTAACCACTCCTTGGGGGCAGTGGTGGAAGCAGGACAGAATAGTCTACGGTCTCATGATGCAAGCTCGCCTTACAACTGCAGAGCAAATGGAACTTGTTTAAAACCCCAGTATTGCATCCATTATCATCTGGAATCTGTCTGGCCTGTATAACTATGCTAACCCCTGCTGCTGGGAGACCTTGTTCTTCCCATTTTCTCCCACTCCTACGGTGGTGTGCATACCAGCTTTTCATCTGCAGCTGGGAAAGGAAGTGGTTTTGCTGGATGGACTCCTAGGCCATTGTCTGTGGCTTTTCCAACAGTGAGTCTCATCTGTTGCCCACATGAAGGCTCCAAATTAAGCTCTCCTTCAGCAAAGTGTTCCACTCTGTCTTGTCTGTGGTCTTTGTGAAAACAGCTCAGTGGGAAAGAATTTGAGCTGTGAGGAAGCTGAAAGTGAAATGGCTGATAGCATCTCCTTATTTACAGAATCAGTCTAGCAAGCTGGCTGCGCTTGCTGTGGAGTATCATCTCTGCCACAGTTTCGAGCCATTCAACATTTCTTACTCTGACACCGGCCTCTTCGGTTTCCATTTTGTTTCTGACCCTCTGTCTGTAGATGATATGATGTTTTGTGCCCAGGGAGAGTGGTAAGTACAACTTTGGCACAAGTTCCTGCTTAAGGTCTGACCTTCTTGGGGGAGACTGAGCTGCTGGGGGAGTATGTTATGTCTAGAGAGAGCTGTGTTCTCTTTATGAACTTGGTAACTTTTATTTTGGTAAAGTGGTCCTGTAAGTGGTTTCTGTAAATCTCTTAGGATGTGTCTTTTAATCTCTTAGGGCTCCTCAGGCCTTTTGTTCAGGCTTTCAAGTATTGGCACCAAGGCTTTGGAGTTTTTTATATACAAATGAGATCATTCCTTAGAAACAAGGCTTTGCTAGGTGCCCAAGAGACATATCTCCAATGTCTTGTTAAGCCTGAGCAAAGCAGGCAGAGTTCTGCTGCTCAGGCTCTTGTGTTGTGGCTGATGAATGACCCACTGCTGGAGTCATGCCAGTGTTTGGCTGTCCATCTTATTGTGTCCATGAAGCAGTAACGGTTCAAGCTGCTTCTGAGATTCAGAGCTGAGCTGTGCTGTGTGTGGAGCAGGTGGAGTGAGCCCTTGCCCCTGAGACGTGGCTGTTGGCAGGGGCAGAAGGGATTTGGCAGCTGGAGTCCAAACAGACTCTGTGGAGCTGTCTTGTTCTTTCAGCGTCAGTTTCCATAGCAGCTTGCCATGCGTGGGAATGGCTGACACGCCTTCCTGCTCCTGTGATAGGGCAGTGCACAGCGTGTGCTGCTGGGCCTGCTGGGCAAGCCAGAGCCAGCACCAGGGCTGCTGAACCTCTGTGAGTGTAACTCAGCATATATCCTGCTGGCTGAATCCCCTGCCTTTGAGCTGGAGTTTTTGCCTCCTGCTGTTCAGTGCTCCCCAGTTCTGAACTGCTCTGTGGAGATCAAGGATGAATGTCAGCCTGCAATACAAGCAGTGTTGATAACAGCTTATTTTTGAGGAGGCTTGGGAAGAGGCCTTTCTGTCTGAGCAGACAAACATCTTGAAGAGCTTTTATGGTCTTTCCATCTCCTTTCCAGGATGCGTCTGTGCACCAGTACCACAGAGTCAGAGGTGACAAGAGCCAAGAACTATCTCCGAAATGCTATGGTGGCTCAGCTGGATGGTATGTTCTGGTTTATGGATTGACCACTGTGCAGCTTCCAGAGGGTTACTGCTTGTACTTCTCCTGGGAAGCAGGAGCTGTGCCAGACACTGCAGTTCTGCTGGCAGGCACTGGGCAAAACTTCCTTTTCCTGCTCCACGTTCCTCCTGCCATGTTGTCAAAGCAGCTGAGCTCAGACTGGTGTGCCTTGGCTTTAACACTTTGGAGACCAGTGAAGCAATCTGTGTTTGCTTAGCTCTTGCTGGAGCTGTGTAGAATGGGAATTATGACTGTGCTTCATTAGCAGACAGTTCAGTGGTTAGAGTTTCTACTCTGCTTTGGCTGATGATCAGGCTGTGCAATTCTGGAAGGCTTTCTGGTGCACTGACCATGTGATATCTTCAACATCCAGGTACCACCCGAGTGTGTGAGAATATTGGAAGCCATCTCTTGCACTATGGACGCCGTATCCCTCTGGAGGAGTGGGATGCCAGGATTTCTGTAGGTATCCATTTGTTTTGGCTGGGGTACTTGGGCATGGTTGGTGTCTGCATTATCTGGCCTTAGTCTGCTGCAGTAACACGTGGCTTACTTATCCCTTAATCAGACTGCCTGGAGTGCAGGTGGTTATCCTGCTGACACTGATGTAACTGTCAGAATCTCTGGCACAGACACGGTGTATCCTGTGTCCCTGTGACTGGAGTCAGTCCATCCCAGAGAGGGGGCATACAACTGTGTGAAGCAGCACAGTTTGAAATTCTTTTAACAATCTTCCTAGTGGTGTCCAACACCTAGTTTGTGTAATTCAGCAGCCACTCTGTCCCTTGGAAGACTTCAGATTTTGGACTGCCTTGTCTTCAGTACCCACAGAGGAATACACTGCACAGGGGCGTGAGCCATCCTTGCAGGCAGAGCCTGGCAGTTGGTGCAGATGGCCCCCAAGGGGGTCAAAAGATGGTATCTTTTTAATAATCGTGATAATGGCAATGTAACTTGCAACTTTGAGAAGTGCCCATCTGCTGGAAGAGTCAGTAATTGCTTGTTTGGTGTTTATTAGGCCGTTGATGCAAGAATGGTGAGAGAGGTCTGCAGTAAATACCTTTATGACAAATGCCCAGCAGTTGCAGCAGTTGGTGAGTAGTGTGTGACAGCGCATGCTTGATAAACAGGATGGGGCCAAGAGCTGAGTGAAAGTGAGCTACAGGCCGTCCTCATGTGTCTGTCCTGAACTCCTTAACCACTCTGGTTCTTCACTATCCTCCTACCTCTGCACATGAGGTGTGCCAAGGCAGGCTTGCCAGGAGATCAGACCTGCAGGTAATGCAGACAGTGGCAGTGAGCTGCTGGCTGTCCTCCCACCTCTGCCTGCTGTGGAGCTGTGACTAAGAATGGCAGTCCTGCGGCTGGGTGCGGGCCTGGCACGTCTGCCAGGTGTCCTTACCCAGGGGTCAGGGTGTTTATGTAAGGGAAGTGAAGGGACCTGATTCTCCTGTGCTGCTGTGGCATGTCTGTCTAGCCAAGGACAAATTCCTCTCAGAAAACCTGCCTAAGCAGCTCAGCTCCGCTCTGCTGCCTCCTTCCTGTGTGTTGTGAATTCCCCTCCTCCTTGCAGCTGTTTCCTCTGGCCTTGAAAGTGGAGCAGCTTGGAAAAGGGAGAGTTTCTGAACAGGAAGTTGGAATGATTGCGTGGCTCCCTGTATTTGATACCTGTATGTGGAGCTGTACTGAGCATTGTGGAGCAGTGTGAGAAAACACCTTATGCTGTCAGGAGCTGGTATCTGCTGGCTTTCCTGATGCAGGTTTGAGCTGCCTGGTTTTGTGCAAAGCTGCTCTGGATTGCAAGCACAGGCTGCTCTGCCACCAGCTGCTTTAAAGACCACGGGAAGCTGCACAGGGATATATAACCTTGTCTCTAAGTGTCTGACTCTTGTTCTGTTCGCTCAGGCCCCATTGAACAGCTCCCGGATTACAACCGCCTCCGCAGTGCCATGTACTGGGTCCGTCTCTAGGATGTGCTGCCTGCAGGTGGGAATTCATGAAGCTGGGGACTGTGACAGGCTCCCTCTGGCACTGAATGTCTCAGGCACCGCGGGCAAGCTGAGTCCATTCAAAACAGCTGTCTTCTCGGTGTTAAATGTGTAAAAATAAATATATCCTATGTGGAGTTGGTTGTGCTGGAAGTCAACTGTGTCTTGCTGAGTTGTGTGTGTAGACATTGTTAATCTTGCAATTTATAACTGGGGAGATACGGTGTGAAGAGCTGGAGCTGTTGCTAGACAAACATCTTTCCAGAGGGCTATGTTACCGTAACCCATGTGTCTCTATATGGAGATGTGCTGCCTCTCATCTTAAGCTTCCTGCTTATCTGTAAACCAGCTCAATAATGAGCAGAGATTGTTGGGTAGTGTGTTGGTGTTGGTCTACACATTCTTCTTGAAGGTGACTCTCCATCCAGTCAGGCTCAGCTATGCAATAACTGAGAAGCTGCTGACTGGCCTATACCCAGAAGATAATCTCTAGGTCTGAGTAGTTAGAAGCCCCTTCTGCTTTTTTGGTGTTAAACTGGTTGTTACTCCCTTGTCTTGCCTCTGGGAAGTTGGAACATGGAACAGAAAAGATAAAACTGAGCAAGGTGGGTGGAGAAAAGTTTCCCACCAGGTGGCACTAGCCTGTCACAGCTGCCCTTGGAAGCTGCAAGGTACTCCTGTTTGATTTTTGTCTTTGGGATGAATGTCTCTGAGATTCTCATTTAATTTCCTGGTTCTGCCCTGACAAGTGAGATTTAAAAATAGTGTAAAAGTTTCTCTGACTTAGTCATTACACTTGAGACTAATCCAGTGTACTAAATCATTTGTGCTGAATCTGGATTCTTGATCAGAGAGTCAGTGTGTCTGAACCCATTGCGTACACCAGGCAAGTTTGAAACTGTTAAATGTTCTTGATGCAATTTGGGTTTAACTATCGTCACAAGCTCTGGCTCGTTACAAGAGCACTGAGGGCTGAAAAACTAAACAAGCTCACTTATGCCTCCAGCCTTGTGGAACCAGTAAAAGATTCTGTCTTGGTTTTGTGACTGCAATCAGACTGTAATCCTCTTTTGTCTTCCATTGCTTTATATTTTCCCCTCCCGGGTGATCTTTCAAGGTGTTTTGCAGCTGGTGAGAAATACAAGCAAAGGAAGATGCATATCCTTGCCTTAGTATTTCCTACAAGTTTTCTTCTTTGGAGGTATCTCTTTGGGAATGTCTGTTTTCCTTGAGTAATTAATTCCTCAGGCTTTCCTGTAGTAGTTTATACTGGGAACAGATTCAAACTCCTCAGCAACGGCTGCTTTCTGAGCTGCTCTGTTCCTCTGCAATAGCAGCTTGCTGTGGTGAGCAGTGTGCTCCCAGCACTTCAGCAAGGACTGACTCCTGACCAAGGGCTGCAGCTCTGAAAGGCTCCCTGGCTTATGCAGTCTTAGATGGGTTTTGTAGATGCTTTTTCTTTCTAGAACTCTGAGTATCTGAGCTGATCTGGACTGGGAGCCATGCCCTGGTGAGTGGCACTGGATGCACAGGGCTGTTGGGTGCCTGTTAGGAGTCAAGGCTGAGGTGTGCCCAGGATGTTAGCATCTTCTGGCTACAGTTATGATGGCACTCTGCCTTGTAGTGCCTGTTGTGTTTGCATGTGTTGTGTTTGCATGCTGTGTCAGTCTGTGCCACCGGAAACACGAGTGTCTCACCAGCTCCAAGGATTGAGAGGTTTGCCATATAACTTTCCCTTGGTAAACAACAAGTGTTCAGACTGGGGATCTAAAAACTGGGGAGGGGAAACCCATTGAGGAGTCAAGAGTGTTACTACTTGGCAAAGACACCCATGCTCTGAGCCTTATCAGGGGCTTGGGAAGTGTAACCTGGAATTGGTGCAGAGTCATTAAGCGTTTGGCAGCTGAATCTTTTGATGCTGGAGGAACTGAAGCTCTAATCTCATTGGCAGGTCTCTTGCTATTTGAGCTGTATGGGGGTGTTTCTGTTCCTCCACCAGAGCAGCCTCCGTCCAAGGGAATCCAAACTGGGAAATGTCTGGCGTGATGGAAGTGTTACACCTCAGTGCTTTTCCTGAACCTTGAAAAAGTGAGATCTTTTGCTGGACCCCTCCTCTCCCCTTCCTGCAGTTTCCGCTGCCCAGTGAAGGACAGTGGCAGTGCCAGAGGAGGGAGTTGGAACCATCCCGAGAGCCATCCCAAGTTCACTGTAACTGGAGATGGCCTGGGTGACCTAATAAATCTGTTTCCTGGCTCCATGGACAATGCAGGATTGTTCAGCGGGGCTCTTTGACCAGTTTAGTTTTCAATGGCTTAAGTGTTTTATTTTGCTACTTCACTTGGAAGGTTACTTGGGATCCCATTAGTCTGTGCTGATAAATTTAGCCTGGTGTATGAATTGGCCTTTGCTCCCTCCCCTTCTGCACAGTCTCATCCTCTCCCAGTGAAGTCCCCTTTTTGAAGCTCTTGCAGCTGCTTTTCCTTCATGACACCTTGGCATTCCATCTGTTGGCTGGTAAAGGGGAGGGTTTGGAAAGGAGGGTACTGTGCATCATTGTGTGCACCCTGTATGGCTCTGCAGTCACCTGCACAGCACTTCAGTGGCTTGTCTCCACCACACAGAGCTACTCCAGGAATGTAAACTAGCAGTGAAAATGGGGAGTACTCACTGGAGCACTGAGTGCTCCATGTTGTCCTGATCTCTGCACAGGTACCCCCAGCACAGGGCTGCAGGGCTGGGCAGATGCACAGGGTGGATCTGCCTGTGGAGCAGGCAGCCCCTTTGATATGTGAGATGCTTGTTTGGGATTGGGGTGCTTGCCAAGAGAGGGGCCACAGCAGCCAATTGTTAGAGTTGCCTCACCTGAACTAATTACCCACCCTGGAAAGTACAGTTGATACTCATCATAGGTGCTGAGCCAAGCCTGTCCTGGGGAAGCAGGGAGCTGCAGGGAGGCTTTCACAGAAATGAGAGGCTTGGAGCTGTGCCAGTCTTTGGTGCCAGAGAGCTTTTGGGATGAGAGCCCACAGCCCTCTGGGCCTGCTTCTCTATCTGCTGTCCTGCCAAGGCTGGTGAAAAATGGCAATGGGAACCATAGGTGAGTGGGGTTTGGAAGACAGGGCAGCAGTGCAGCTCTGGGGTGGGAGCCATAGGTGAGTGGGGTTTAGAAGACAGGGCAGCAGTGCAGCTCTGGGGTGTCTCGTGTTGCTGGAGCCTTGCTCTGCTCCCTGGTGCAGGGATTGACCAAGGTGTTGGCATGGCTGTGACCAGGGACCCATGCAGCCCCTGTGTAGCGTGGTTTGCTGAGGAGAGGGATGGGTTCTCCCATGAAGTGTCACTCAGCAGGGCTGCAGGATTGCCAGGCTGAGGGAGGCACCTGATGCTTGGCAGCCCTGCCCAGGGCTCCTGCACTTCACCTTGCCCTTCTGTGCACCACTGAGACGGTGTACACCAGGAGAGAGGAGCAGTGAGCAGTGGTATCTGGACACATATGCAGGAATCCTGTTTCCTCTTTGGACAAGGAAATGCCTCGTGTAAAGCTTTAGAGTGTTCATTGCGTGGAAAAGCAGCGGACAAAAGGCCCATCCAGGCCTGACTGCCAGCAGCAGCCATCCCAGGCTGCTGGGAGGCACGAGGCATGGAGGCAGGAGCTGTCTTTGTCTGCAGTGGTGTGTGTGGAAGGGCTGAGTTGGAGCCCTGAACACCCTCATTAAAAGCTGCTTTACCCCACACGCCATCCAAAAAGGTTGGATGGTTCTCACTTTTCCATGCAAGTCTCAGCATTCCAGTCCTTTCCTCTTACACATTTTCCTTCCTCGGGGCTCTGAGGTTTTTGGTGTGGTTGCTAGTCTGAGGTTTGGTTTTGTTGCCCATTCAGCCCATCACTGGGGATGCTCAGAAAAGCTATTTGATGTGTGGGCCCTAGAGGAGGATCTGCCCAGGAATGGAAAATGGAGCTTCTGGGCTGGCAGCCTGGGGATGTCCCAGCCCTCCTGTCCATGGGAGCAGGAGGGAGTTTTTTCTGTTCAAAGAGGTGTCAATAATACCTGTGCTGGATCATCTGCCAGGTGCTCTGAAGACACTGCTCCTGCTCAGTGTCCTGCTATCCATTGCTGAGCCTCTGCTGCAATCTGGGGTTGTTTAAGGCTCCATATCCTGCTTTGGTGCAGAGCTGCACAGCAGAGACAGCACCAGGACAATGAAGGACTCTGCATCAAATGCCTGGTTTGAGCAAAGCTTAAGATACTGAAACAGAAGCCTGAATATGAGTGCTGTTCCTGCTTCTACCGGGAGCCTGCAGTGTGACATGGAGCATTCAGCTTTCCTGGGTGCTGACACCAGGTGCAGTGCAGAAATAAAGTTGCTCCCTGTGCACTGCCCTCAGCACATGGCTCAGGTGTGCAAAGTGTTCTGTAGAACAGCCCCAGTGCTGTGCACTGCTTTCTGCTTTGCATGTGACTTTTACTCAGAGTAGGCACTTGGATAACGCTGTAAAGGGAATGTGCTGCTTATCTTTGATTTGTTGTATTTAGGGAAAAATGAGTTGACTCTTCCGGGGGGGATTTTTGCTTCCTCATTTGAATGTTTAATCTAGGGAATTAAAGGGATGTTGCTTCAAGATTTAGCAGTTGATGTACTTCAGCTTGAGAAAAGTGTGTTCTGAGTTTCTCAGGGCACAGTGCACAGTTCAGCATTGTACACATTCCTGCGTACCAAATCCATGACCTCTGTGTTTAGACCGTGTTGCTCTTGAGCAGAGCTCATAGTGATTGAGAAACAGGCTTGGTGCTGCCCATGAAACCTCGAGGGTGGGATTTCCAGGTAGGGATAGCTGCCCATGGGTACGGTGAGTGGGGCTGGGGGGTCTCAGGGGAGGCAGGGTGAGCAGTGGCTCTAGGAACCAGAGAGCAGCAGGCCCTGTGTCTGAGGCCAGTCCCTGCCTCTGCTCCCTTGGCACGGAGGATGCCCCAGCGTACCAAGGAGCTGTCAGGAGGAGGAGATGGCAGCTGAGTGTGCTTGAGCCCTGGGCATCCCGACTCCACGTGGCAGTTCTGTGTTTCTCACCCCTTCCCCCACTGGCTGCTGTGAGGCTGGAGGTCCCCACTGCCCCCGGCTGCTGTCTGCTGTGGTTCTCCCGCTTCCCCTGCTTTGTTTACAGCTGTTCCAGATGTGCAGCGCTTGGCAGGAGCCCGCATGACGTGGGAACACAAGTACCTCCTGTTCCTGCCTCGCACGCGCAGCGGTGACTCACAGGTGACCTTGCCCCAGCTCTGCTGAGGGGGATGGAGGTTGAGGTCCTCGTGGTTCAAGGTGACTCCTGAAGGTGGTGAGGGGCCACAGACAGGATGCTGCACTCTTCCCTCCTTGGTGGCAGCACGGAGGGGTGCAGAGGTGCTGGTGACGTGCTTTCTGCGGGGACCTGGAGCTGTGAGAGCCCCCAGTTGTCATTGCTCTGGGGATGCACAATGTGGGTGCAGACTACACCCCTATCCCCATTGGGACCCCCACCTGGGCTGCTCAGCCTTGCCCCTGGAGCTCTGCAGTACGCTGCCCCACAGCTGTGGGGTCCCTGTGCGGGGTGTACGTGTCCACCCGCCCCGTGCTGTCCCGGTGACGCGCCCTCCTGCTCGGTGGGGATATGAAGTCATGCTGGGGGGGCCCGGGGAGGGAGGAGTTCCCATGGTGACAGACAGCGATTCACCCGACAGGGCAGGGCGGGTACTTCGTCCTTTTTATTCCTTTCTTCTGGAGTCGGGCACCCAGCCAAAGAGCTGAAGGAGCAATGGCACAGCCTCGCGGGGGAGAGACACAAGGACAAGTCTGGTCTCGTGAACCGCATGAATCCCTCCGGAGCACAGTCTCCTCTGCAGCCTGGCTGCTGCCCCACACGTAGGAGCGAGCTTGACCCCTCCTGCAGCATCCGTTCCTTGGGTGCTGGGTCCCTGTAGCGTCCTCACCATTCCAGCAGATTGATGACCAGACCTAAATCGTCCTTCCCGTGGACCACGTGGGAATCATTCAGGGCAGTATCCTGCAGCTACTGGGGATCCAGCAGTGTTAGCCAGCATATCCCTGGTATGGGCAAGTGTGGGGAAAAGGGCTTTGTGCTATCCATGTGCCATTACCGGTGCCCAAGGCTTGCAGAACCCCCTTCCCCGGAGGCTGCAGCACGGCCCCGGCTCTCCAGCAGTGCGTACCCCCTCCTGTCGCAGGAGGGCCCCTGCCACTCCTGGCTGTGAGCTGTGCCGTCCCTCCCTGGCCCAGAACGGGCCCAAGGATGTTTGCTGGGCTGCAGAGCCGCCCCCACGCCCCCCGGCCCTCGGGCTGCGGGCGATGCTCCCCCCGGCTCCGCCGGGCACCGCTTGCGCAAGGAGCGGCCAAGCCCCGGGAAGAGTGGGATGGGGGCTCTTTCAGGAGTCCTGCCCGGAGTTTGGATGGAGCTGCAGGTAGTTTTTAGGGGGTGTTGGTGCAGGTTGTGAAACGCTTGAATAGAGGCAGAGAGGAAGCATTGAGCAACCACCCTGTCCTCCCAGCTGCCAGACCTGCATCCCAGATGAAGAAGTGGAGAAGTGAGAGCAGGATCATCCAAAAGGGGAGTGAGTGAGCCCTGGCACAGGGGCTGTGAGAGAGCTGGGTTTGGAGAGATGAGGTGGGTAAACTCCTTGTGCAGCTCCAGAAAGCGTCTCTTGCTGTCACTTGTGAGCCACAGGCTGGCGTGCTGCTCTGCCAGGGCCAGTGGTGCCAGTGCCTGTGGGCTGACAGCAGGAGGGACTGAGCACAAGGCATTAGTGGCTTGTTATTTCCAACTCTTGGGAAGGCAATGGCAGTCCACAGTGAGCTGTGGTGCAGCAGCAGGGTCTTAGGACAGTGGTCCAGCATGTCCATCCTTGGGCGTTGGGATAGGGGCCCGTGAGCACTGGCTCCTCAGATTCATAGCTATTCCTCTTGGCAACACTCCTCCCCTGGGGATACGGCTATCCTGACAGGCATCTGCTGTTGCTGTTAGAAAAAGGAACAAATACTCCCGGCCCCATCAAGCTGTGTGAACCCCCTGCAAGGAGCAGCTTCTTGCAGCACAGCTGGCAGCATCCCTGGAATGGCTCCAGCTTCCCAGGCCCGTGTGCTGCCTGTCTGCCCTTCCTCCTCCCTGCCTGGCAAGAGGCTGCTGTGAGCCCCTGCTCCCCTTGGCACCCCCTACCATGCTACTGCCTGCTCCTGCAGGGTCTCCAGGGTCTGTGGAGGCTCCCAGGGCTGGGTTAGCCCACAGATGGTCTTGTGGCCCTGGCTGCCACAGTGGGAGCTGGGCAACTGCTGTTCCCCAGTAAAGCTCAACGTCAGGCAGCAGAGCAGCTTCTGTGCACAGGGAAGGTGATGCTGCCTTGCCCCCCTGTACCATCTGCTCCCAGCAGGGGTTGGGGAGGAGGGATGGGGCAGCCATGGCTTCTTGGTGCTTGTCCCACGCTGATGGGGTGTGGAGGTGGTGTGGGGTGTGGAGGTGGTGTGGGATGTGGGATATGATGGGCAGCTTGTCCCCACATGAGCCAGAGCAAGTGCCCTGGCTCTGCAGGGCTGGGCTCTGTCCTGGCCTCCTGCAGGCACCCCTGCTCAGCTGCTCCTGTGTGCCCTCCCTCCACTGCCCTGACGACACGGTGCCTCTGGAAGCCAGATTTGGGGCAGAACCCCCTGAGAGGCCATGAACAGCCCCTGCCGTGACAGCCCCCCAGCACCCAGCAGGGGCTGAGCTGTCCCATCTGCCACACACCTTCCTGCTGGGACGCTGGCAAGGGCTCCAGGCAGCCAGAGAGGTGGCACCCTGGTGTTTGCAGGTAAGATGATTTCCTCGCTTTCCCCGGCTCTGCAGGGACGCACCAGTGACCTGGCCTCGCCCCGAGCAGCTCTCCCAGGGGCCGGCTGCAGGAATGCCACCTTTCACCTCTGCATCTCTCACCCGGCCCGAGGCGCTGCACTGCCGACACTGCCGGTCCCCGGGGAGCCCCGCAGAGGCGCGGGGCTGGGCTGGGCAGCAGCGGTGGGTGCAGGCGGGCACGGGCTGGCTCAGCCGCCCGGCGTGTCGAGTCACGCCCTGCGCACCCCGACCCAGCCCGCACATGCCCTGAGTGTGTGCGACGTGGGCTGGCAGCTCTCCCTCGGCTTCCCTTCATCTCCTCCTTCCTGCAGGCAGCCGAGGGGAAACCGCTCCCTCTGCTCTGCCAGCCCCTGCTCTCGCACTGAGATGGGTCCCTGGGTCTCCCTTTGTGCATCCCAAGCCCGGCTGTGCCCCAGGCACTGCCAGCCACTGCCTGCTGCTGCCTGCAAACCCTGCAGCCAGGGCTGAGCTAGGAGCACCTCAATCCTCATAACCCCAAGGCAGGGAATTCATCTGCCTCTACAGGGGCAGGGGTTTCCTTTCCATAGCTGTGTGTGCTGGGCTGGCTGGGGCATCTCTAGGGTATAGGCACCCGATGGGATGGTCAGCATGCAGAAAAACAGCACTGACCCCATGCAGAGGTGCTGGGGGAGCTTTGCTGCACCTGGTCCCTGCATTTCTACCATCTTTTGCGTCCCCATTCTCAAGGGCAAGCCAGGTTGATTTTACTGAGCCTGGAGCCAGCTGCAAGTGGGGGCTGCGGGTCCATGAGTGAAGGGGAGCCGCTTGTGCCTGAGCCAGTTGAGAAGCTGGATTCCTGCAGAAGAGGCTGTGTGTGTGTGGTCACCTGCAGCATGGGGCACTTCAGCCCCTGCCTGCACCCTGCTTATCCCTTCCCCCTGCCTCCCCCTGAGTCCCTGACACCCAGCCCCAGTCACAGTGCAGGCTCTCTGGGCATCCCCAGAATCACCCAAAGCCCAGCCACAGGATGCAGGTGACGAGGGCAGCTTTTTAACTAGGGACTCGAGAGCCCCATGCTGCTGGCTCCTCATCCTGCTTCCATCATCCCCATCATCACCTTCCCTTTCTGACACACTGGCCCCATGCCATTGCAAAGCACTGCCAGCCCTTGGCAGAGCCCTGGTGATGCCTGGCCCTCCCCTCTCTTGCTGTCCCTGAGAGCCAGCCTGGCCTCTGAGGTCAGGCTAACCAGGGCTGCCTTCTCCTGCACAACTTGGCCAAGGAGGGGTCACATCCCTGTGGTGTCACCATTCCCTCCCTGAGCCCGTTTGGCGTAGCCAGCAGGGCCTGGCTGCAGTCCAGCACGGCTCCGTGCGATGCTGGTGTGTGGTTGTGCTGGCAGCAGCCTCCAGACACAACAGTTTAAGGTCAGGAAAAACTTCCTATCCCTCCACAGCAGTTGTGAGAGAGCTGGGACACGCACCCACCCCATGGGGAGCCCTGGTGTGGGGGCACAGGGGGCTCAGCCTGACCCCAAGCTTGGCTGCAGTGGGATCACTCGGCTCCATCACCCTTCAGTCACCAGATTGCTGCTGCCTCCACACTGGCTGTGGTCCCCACAACTGGGAGCATCCCCCTTGCTTTGGGCATCTCAAGAGCCACTGGGCAGAGACAGCAGCTCACTGGTCATGACTTGATCCTGATGTCATACTTTGATTCCTTTTCCCACAGGGATGTGGCCTGTGCAGCAGGATGAGGGGTTGATGTAAGCTGTCCCCTCTGGCACAGAGAGCTGGGGGTCTGCTGTCCATAGCCCTGGTGAAGAGCAGCCTGGCAAGCTGGCACAGCTTTCTCCCACCCCAGACCCCTCAGGGCAGGTCAGCAGGAGGAAAGGGGTGACCAGTTCCCACCCTGGTCTATTTTGTGGTCTCGGGTTGCTGCATGGTCCCACAGGATGACACAAGGATTCCCCAAGGCTGCACTGTGAGTGTGACCCTGGCTCTCAGGGCTCTCCCTGAGCTGACTGGTGATGGTGGCCAGGGGTCATGGGCCCCTTTCCCAGGATGCTGGACTGGGTGGCTGGGTGCCACAGCATAGAGCTGGCGGTGGCTGGTGCTGGAAGACATTCCTGGAGCATGTCCCAACTGGCCCCTGTGGCAGGCAAGTTTCCCCCACCCCAGGCTCTGGCCAGCTCCTCCTCTCCTCACCCGCCTCAGGACCAGCCCCCTGCTGCTCCCCTCTGTCTGAAAGCTCCCCGATTTCAAAGTGCCAGGAGAGGTGATTTGCCCTCCCAGAAGCCCCAGAGCTGCCCCACTGGCTGGGGATTCACATGTTGTGCTGGGGTGAGGAGCTCTGCAGGACCACTGTAGGGCCAGAAAACTAAAATCCTGTAAAGGTTGTGCTGAATCCCAGCCCATGTCAGATCAGTGTCAGAGGCAGTGGCTGCAGGAGGGGGAGAGGGTGAGCAGAGGATGGGGCACAAGCCCCACAGCACCACGAGTGCAGCTGGCTCTCTGTCTTACTGTGATGTGTGACTCATCCTGTCCCGGAGAGCTGAAACCTCACCTGGGGCTGATTTTCTTCTTGTTTCCCACTAAGGCAGCAGTGAGGCCTCATGCCTGGCAAGCATGGGCAGGGAAAAGCTCAGCTCTGGTGATTCCCTTGTGTGCAGTCTCGAACCAGGGGGCTCCTGTCCCTGGGGATGGCATGAGCCACTGTGGGGCTCGGAGTTTGTGCCCTGCAAGGACCAGGGTTGTTGGGACCTGGGGAGATGTTCTGGAATGTCTTATGATCTGGCCAGCTGCTGAGCAGCATTTGGGAACCAGGTTGGCACGCACAGGTGAGAAACTGGGGTCAGGCTCAGCCCGACAAATTTTGGTCCCTGTCAGTGTAGAGGAATCGGCACACTTTGGGGCCGAGCCAGCTGGGAGATGGGGAACTCCAAGTCTGGGCTGTGGGAATGACTGGTGGCCAGGCTGCCAGCCTTCCAAGCTTTGGGAAGGGCTTACAGCCTTTCGGGATGTTCCCGCGGGGACTGGCGTGCCGCGGCGCGGGGGTGCCTGCTGAGTCACTCGCACCTGGCGCTCTCCCTCTGCAGAGGCAGCGCCGTCCCGCGCCGGGGGCCGCGGATTCCTTCCCTGGCCCTGGTATGCGGAGGGAAGCTGGGAAACACCGCGGAGGGGGAGACACTCTGGTTTTGGGGACCCAGCACACCTGCGTGCCCCGCTCCAGTGCCAATGCAAGGGGAATGCTGCTGGCAAGACGGTCAAGATGCTGCCGGGCTCTCCGCGGACGACTGGCGTTTGGGGACCACCCCAAACCAGTGCCTGCCACACTCCTGGGGGCCGAGGCGGCGGGCAGAGCTCCCGGTACGATCCCGAAGTGTCACTGCCCCGGTGCCGCCGCGGTGCTCCAGCCCCAGCGGTGCCCCCGTTCGCCGCGATGACCCCCAGCCGCCCGTGCCCTGTCGCCGGCACCGCGCCGTGGGGCTGCTCCTCCAGTTCCGGGCCCGGGGCCAGCCACAGAGCCCCTGGCAGGCCCCTCCGCTCCCTGTTTAACGAAGCCCCTTGTCTAATTGGGACAGGCCGCCCTGTCTTCATTAAACGGGCTCTGGCGGGAGGAGGGTTTGGGGATGGTCCTGCCCTGAGGATGCTGGACTCACGGCCGGACCCACGGGGCTGGGGCAGGCAGGGGGAAACCTGTGGCCACGGTGAACTTTGGAACTCGCTGGCCGGGTTTGGGGGCCAGGGCTGGGGTCTAAGGAGAGGAAGGTTAATGAAGAGGAGGGGACGTACTGCTTGCTGTGCCTTTAAGAAGAGCGGGGGCATCGCTGCTCCTCCCCTGCCTGGGAACAGCCTGTGCCTGGGAAAGTTGCCTGCAGCCGACCCTGGAGCATCTTAGCTCGGTGGCCGGTGGCCCTGCCCCGGGGCCCCAGCTGTGAGGTGGTCCTGGGCCCCAGCGACCCCCACTGTTGCTCCCCTTGCTGCCCGCAAGAAGATGCCCCTGGACCTGTCCATTGCCCTGCCAGGAGCCCAAGGGGAGCCCCTGGGCCAGTGGTCAGGAGGGCACAGGTATGTGGGGTGCTGGGGACAGGGGAATGCGGAGTGACCAAGGGGACAGAGGGTAGGTGGCATGAGGTGCATGGTCCATGAGCCAGGGTGAGCACAGGCACCAGTGGGAGGATGGGGTGCAGTGTGATGTGTCCCAAGAAGCAGTGCACTCCCACAGGTGCCCTGGGGACGAGGAGGACACAGGTGCACCCTGGGCTGAGGAGGAGCCCCAGGGGGCAGTTCCACCAGACGCTGGATGGGCAGGAAGTGAGACCAGGTCAATGCAGAGTCCCTGACGGCCTTGCTCGGTATCCTCTCCCTTTTGCCTCCTGCCAGCAACTGCAGCCACATCGCCAGTGGCTTACCAGCCAGTTTCTCCAGGTCCAGAGTAGGTCTCAGCCACAAGTCTGCTGTGGTGGCTGCTGTGAGATGGTGTCTAGAGTGGGGCAGGAGGATGTCCCACAGCTGGCTCCAGGGCAGTCCCTGTACTAGAATCATAGGTGCTGGGGCCCCACATGAAGGGTACCCTGAGCCATGGGTGCAGAAAAGGTCCCGGCCGAGGTCTGGCTGGTGTGGGGAACAGTCCTTCAGCACTATCGTCCTTTCCAGGGTCAGTGCCCAGAGCCAGGCTTTAACCTAGAGAGTGCCAGGGGCCCAAGTCCCTGTAGCAACACCATCCGGCTCTGCCCAGGGCCAGTTCTCCAGGACACATTGCCCTGGGATGGATGGATGGATGGATGGATGGATGGTGTGTGGCCAGCTCCTGACTGGCAGGTCCCAGAGCTGCTCACCTTCCTGGAGGATGCAGATGCTGGAGGGAAAACTGCCTTGAGCCTTACTGGAGCCCACGCAGGCCCTCAATGAGGTCTCGGTGTCAAGTCCAGCTGCAGCACTTCCCGGGGGTCCAGCCCTCTCCTGCTTGAGCCGCATCCCAGAGCTTCTGCGGGTGGTGCAGTCGCGGGGCAGTCAGAGGTGGCACTTGAGAGGGAACAGCCCGAGGAGCCGCTTTCTTCCCTTCCCTCCCCGGGGAGCGGTGGGAAAAGCCCTTTGGGGGGCCGGGCTGGGCGGGGGCCGCGCCTCTCCGCTCCCCCCCCCGGACCGTGCTCCGGGCCGCCCTCCATAAAGGGGCGGGAGCACCGGGGGCCGGTGCGCGCCGGC
>VZRZ01007449.1:32242-65766 GCA_013398175.1 Climacteris rufus | reverse complement strand
GTCGGGCCAGGTGCCCCCCGCCGCCGCGTGGTGGGAAGCGGGGGGCTGGCAGGCGGGGCTGCCCACGCTGGCTCCCCGCTGCCCTAGAGCACCTTCCCTGGGAGGGGGGAGCCCCTGCGGGCTGGGGGCCCGGGAGGCCGGAGCCCCCGGGGTGCGCTGCTGCCGGCGCCGCGGCGTGGGGCAGGGGAAGGGCAGGCGGAGGCAGAGCCCGGGCTAGAACGGGAGGGCTGGAGCGGGGCCAGGCGCTCCCCGTACCCCCCGCACCCTGGACAGCCCCACCGGCTGTACACGGGCCAGCGGCTGCCCGCCCGCCCCGGTCCGAAGCGGGGCTCTCCCTGCGCCCCGGGGTGCCTGGGAAGGTACTGGCACCCTGCCCTCCCAGCGCTGCCAGGCGTCCTGGCACGGGTGGTGCTGGGGACCTCCCGGACTGCTGTCCCAAGGCGCGGGACTGGTGTGAGACGGTGGTGGCAGCATCCTCTCCTGCAGGCTCCCACGATGAGCAGCCAACTC
Source organism: Climacteris rufus (assembly GCA_013398175.1). Lineage (NCBI taxonomy): Eukaryota > Metazoa > Chordata > Aves > Passeriformes > Climacteridae > Climacteris > Climacteris rufus. Next base: position 65,256 of record VZRZ01007449.1, on the reverse strand, counting down.
CTGCTCCTGGCTGTGCTCCCGGCGCTCCTGGGTCCCCCAGCTGCCATGGCACAGAAGAGGAGCCAAGGTGGGTGCTGAGCACGGGGTGCACGCGGCAGGCCGGACAATAAGAGGGGTCCAGCACCACTGTGCCGTAGTGCCGGCCCGTGCCCTGAGTGCTGTCACTGCTCCGCAGCGCTGTGCGAGGATGTGCTGGAGGCTGACATCGCCTTCCTGGTGGACGGCTCCTCCAGCATCGGCAGGAACAACTTCCGTGCCGTCCGCACCTTCATGGACGAGCTGGTGGCGCCCTTCGTGCAGGTGGTGGGCGAGAAGGCGGTGCGCTTCGCCCTGGCACAGTACAGTGACGACCCGCGGTGAGCCCCAGGCGGGGGCGTGGGGGGCGGCAGGGTGCCAGGGCTGGGAAGTGACAGTGTGCCCCTGCGCTCTGCAGGGTGGAGTTCCCATTCTCTCAGCACACTGATGGCACAAGCGTCCGGAGGGCCATCCAGCAGCTGAGCTACAAGGGTGGGAACACACGGACCGGCGCTGGCTTCCGCTACGTTGCTGACAACTTCTTCAGCCCCACACAGCGCCGGCCTGGGGTCCCCCAGGTATGTGCAGGGCAGTGGCCCTGGCAACATGAGAAATGTCAGGTCCATGGGTCCCATGCTGGATCCCACAGTTCTTGCGTGACCCCACAGATCTGCATCCTCATCACGGATGGCAAGTCCCAGGATGATGCTGAGGGACCAGCAGCAAAGCTGAAGAGCCAGGGCATCAAGGTCTTTGCTGTGGGTGAGCAAGGCTTCAGCACCATGTGCAAAAGTCTTCTGCTTGGTTCAGGTTCCTCCTTCACCTATCACCTCCCTCTGTGCCAGGGGTTAAGAATGCTGACCACAAGGAGCTGATCCGTGTGGCCTCAACGCCTACCGAAGCCTTCTTCTTCTATGTCGGTGACTTCAAGCTGCTGAGCACGCTGGTGCCACTGATGACACGCAGGGTGTGCATGAGTGTTGGGGGCACCCTGCGCCTGCTGGGTATGGGCCCCCATCCTCCTCCCTGAGAGACACAGGTGCTGGCAGTGCTGGGTGCCAGACTGTGCTCACCATGGGTGCACCTGTAGCATCCATCCCCCCAAAATGCCCTCCTGGCCATTCCATCCCATGGGCCACATGTCTGCGCCACCCCAGCAAGGTCTCCCTGCAGCTTCATGCACCATGGAGCCAACAGCCCCTGTGCTACTTCACAGATGGTCCGAGCCACACTGGCCCCTCCAACCTGGAGATCCCAGAGCGGGGCCTTGACCATCTGCAGATCCACTGGACAGCAGCCAGTGGTCCCATCACTGGCTACCGAGTGCAGTATGTGCCACTGACAGGGCTGGGGCAGCCGATCATGGCAGAGAGGCAGGAGGTGAGTGCTCCCACCTGACTGCCTGCAGTTCCTGGGGGCTCCTGGTTATTCCACGCATGACCTGGGCGTGGTGAGGGGTGACACTGTTCCTGCCCAGGTGAGCGTGGGACCACGGGAGACAAGCACTGTGCTGCGGGGACTGCGTGTGGGGACGGAGTACCTGGTCACTGTCACTGCCCAGTACGCCAACAGCATCGGCGAGTCAGTGTCCGGCCGAGCACGGACCCGTGAGTGTCCATGCCTGTGGGACAGGGGCACACTCAGGCACTGGGTGCCTGCAACACATTCCCCCGGGGGATGGCTGGGGGCTCATCCCTGCCTCCGTGTGCCCTCAGAAAGCCGTGCTGGCTCCATGCTGGACTTTCGCGTGGTGGAGACTGGACCGACCTTCCTGCGGCTGGCCTGGCAGCCTGGCCCCGAGCCCCCCCAGGGCTACAGCCTCAGCTACGCGATGCAAGGTGAGGGGACAGTCCCCGAGAGGGTCGGTGCTGCCTGGATGGCCGGGCATTGCGCAGCCCCGTGGGCACGGGGATGTGTGGATGGGGGTTCATGCAGGGATGCACGCCCGGGGTGCTGCGGGTGTGCCCACGCCCACCTTCACCGCGGCAGCCGGCACACGTGTGCGGGGTGTGCCGTGGGGCACGCGTGTGTGCTGAGGTGTGGAGGCAGCCTGTGAATTCCTGCGCCCGCAGGCTTCATGTGCAAGGCTCAGGGTGTGTGCGTGGGTGTGCACGATGGCTGGGGGCCTGGCCTGTGCCCCCATGGCTGCTGCACGTGGGGGGCAGGCAGCAGACCCCGGTCCCAGCCAGGGGCTGGGCTGGAGCCGCACACCTGGCAGCCCCACCCTGGCCTTGGGCGCTCCGGAGGGTGCCCCTGCCCTGGCCCACGTCCCAGCCTCTCCCGGTACTCCCCACCCCTGGCACTGACTGGCATCCTCAGGGCAGGGTGGCGGCTCACAGACACCCCTTCCCTGCCGGGTCTGGTGTGTGCCATGTCCCTGTGCCCACCCACACCCCTCCAGGAGCAGCCCAAAGGGAGGAGAAGAGCCTGGCGGCCAGCGCACAGTCCGCCACGCTCAGCAACCTGCGCCCTGACACCGAGTACGTGGTGATGCTCCGACCCCGCTACGCACAGCAGCCGGCTGTCCCTGCCACCCTCACCGCCCGCACACGTAAGCACTACCCAGCTCTGGGCCCAAATGAGGTTAGGAACAAGTTCCCAGCACAGGGATGCCCCTCCAGTCACTGTGCCCCGTTGGGATGGGGCTGCCTGGCTCATTGCTGCCTGTGGGAGTGGGATTGGGATGCAGGTGAGCATGACTATGGGGTGATGCTCTAAGCCGCAAAAGTTGCTCCCAGGGCAGGGTGCAGCACTGTGTGAAACCCAATTTCCTTTGCAGCCTTCTGGGAGAGTTTCCACCAGAGCTTTCCTCCCGTGACGTAAAAATGTTGACTTAAAAAAATGCAGGGTTTGAGTACAGTGCTCTGCGGGAGGAAAGTGTGGTTTCCACCAGGGAAGAGGGTGGTGGAAATCATCTCTGGGTAGAAGTAGGGGTGAGGCCCCAGGGCAACACCTTTGCAAGCATCAGATTTTGGCAAACCAATTCCTTCAGGTGCCCCAGGCAGTCTTAACCCACAGAAAGTATTTAAGGCATTAAGAGGAAGGCATTTGAGCTCCAGTTTGCATGTGTTCAGTGCTTTGAAGGAGCTGCCTGGGCGCAGGCTGCACTCAGTGACCTCAATGTGGTTCAGCATCTTGTGAGCAGGGGCAAGGGGGCTTCCTGGAGAAGGTGGGTTGCAGGTGGAGGTGCTTCCTGCTGCCCCCTGCCCCATTCTCACAAGGGAGATGGACAGTCACCTCATTTCCACAGGGCGCCCGGTAGGCGTGCAGCACTTGGCTGTCCACAACATCTCTGCACAGAGCATGCTGCTGGCCTGGCAGCCCACCAGCGGTGCCACCGGCTACCGGCTCTCCTGGGTGACCCTCGCAGGTAGGTGCCTGTCCCAGAGCTTGTGTCCCTTCTGCTGGTGGCCTCTGTGAGGAAGGACAGGAGGGGGCTGGTGGCACCTGCTGCTAGAACCCCCAAGGACTGCTGCACCGGCTCCCACAGGGCAGGACAGGCACAGGGTGGACCTGGATGCCGGGCGGACATCGCATGCACTGGTGGGGCTGCAGCCCAACACCGACTACGTGGTGACAGTGGCCCCACTCTTCGGGCAGCTGGAGGGGCCCACAGCCACCGTGCGGCAGAGGACAGGTTGGTGTTGGGGACAGGTGATGCCATGCTGCTGCTGTCCATGAGAAGAGGCTGGGATCAGCCCTCCTGGCCCCTATCTTGCTGTGTATGGGGACCAGAGACCTGGGCAGGGTGGCTGGCAGCAGAGTGGCACAGGGTATCCTGGCGCATGGGGTCCCTCTTGCAGAGGCAGGTACAGACCAGACACTGCAGACCAACATCCTGGGCCCCACATCCATCCAGGTGCTCTGGACCAGTGCCCGTGATGCTCGTGGCTACCGTCTGGAGTGGAAGAGAGCCACAGGTGGGCTCAGAGTGCCTGTTGCCCCTGTGGGCCCTCCATGCCAGCAGCTGGCAGTGACCCTTCCCTCCCTGCAGGACCGGAACCCCCCAGAACGGTGTCTCTCCCCAGCAGCACCAATACCTACCAGCTGACGGGGCTGAAGCCGGGCACCGAGTACCGCATCACCCTCTACACCCTCTATGATGGTGGGGAGGTGGCCACCCCTGTCACCACCTTCCAGACAGGTGAGTGCTGTTCTGGGTCCCCTGAGTTGTCCCCCACTATCCCAAGCTATTGGGATGGACAGATGTCCCACATGGCATTGCTGAGCCTGAGGACTGCCTTGGCCATGAGACCCCCAGCTCTCTGGTCACAGCCCAGGATGAGTATGGAGGGTGTGCTGTCCAGGCTGGGCAGCTCCAGCCGTGTCTCACATGTCCCCTCACAGGCGTGGAGGCGCCCCTGGGTGCTGTGTCAGACCTGAGGCTTGTTGAGGAATCGAGCAGGTGGGTGCGGCTGAGCTGGACCGGTGTCCCCGGTGCCACCGAGTACAAAGTGGTGGTGCGCAACAGCCAGGGTGAGTCTGTGGGCAGGGGCACGGGTGGCACCTGGGGGATCCTGACTGGGAAACACCAAGCGTCTGCACTGCACTGCCCTGCTCCTGGCAGATGGCACGGAGAGGACGAGGCGCATCCCAGGCAGCCAGACGGGGCTGGAGCTTGGTGACCTCCGGGAGGGCATCGCCTACCTGGTGCGTGTGTCGGCGCTAGCAGGCAGCCGGGAGGGCAGTGCTGCCACGCTCACCGTCCGCCTCAGTAAGTCCACATCAGGGTGTGGCACCAGGAGTCCTGGTACTACCTTTTCCCACTCTGGCATGCATCTCTTCCCCTGCAACACCTCGGGGTGGCAGTGTGGCTCTGGGGTCCCTGTGGGCTCCCCAGGGTAACGCTGTGGTGCTGTGGGGTGGTGCAGAGTACCCAGTGGTGGGCAGCATCTCGGAGCTGCGGGTGATGGAGGCCGGTCCCAGCCAGCTGCGGGTCACCTGGCGAGGGCTGCCAGGCGCCGGGGGCTACCTGCTGACGTGGCGGGACAGTGACGGTGAGTGTGTGGACTGTGGGATGCTGTGGTGGCAGTGCCAGAGCCCTTCCTATCCCAGCCATCTGTCTTAGGTCTGAAGCAATCCCGCTTCCTCCCTGCCGACCCCACCACCTTCACCATCGAGGGGTTGCGTGCCGGCATCGTCTACACCATCGGCGTCTCAGCCATTGTGGATGGCCGTGAGGGCAGCCCTGTCACTGCCACGGGACGCATCGGTGAGGTGTTCCCCTGCCCAACAGTGCTGTCTGGTGCCACTTGCTGTGAGCCTGGGTGACAGTGGCCCTCTTGGTGTCACAGCGCCTGAGCAGGTGGGGACGGTGACCCAGCTGGAGGTGCAGGCATCCAGGAGCAACGTTGCCCGTGTCACCTGGGTCGGTGTGCCGGGAGCCACTGCCTACCGTGTGGTGTGGAGCCGCAAGGATGGTACTGTAGTACTGGGGATGGAGGTGGGTGGTGAGGGCAGCAGGGTGGGGGGACTGATGCCACTGTCCTTGGCAGGGGGCTCGGAGAACAGCCGGCGAGTTCCTGGCCACACCAGCTCCTTTGACATCCCTGACCTGGAGGGAGGCGTCTCCTACACTGTGAAGGTGACGGCGCTCATTGGCAACCGGGAGGGCAACCCTGTCTCCATTGTCGTCACCACCCGTGAGTGCTGGGGCAGGGGGCGGAACCCCAGGGTGGCACTGGGCACTCCTGCCCCTAATGCCTGCCCCCCTGCCCCACAGCGGAGGCAGTGCCACTACGCCCTGTCAGCGGCTTCCAGGTGACAGAGGCCTCGGAGCAGCGCCTGCGCCTGGCCTGGGTGCCAGTGGCTGGCAGCACTGGGTACCGCCTGTTCTGGCGCCTGGCTGAAGGTGAGCATGGTTGGCTGGCACCCCTGCATCCCCACCAGCCCCTACCTGCACCCCCTTACCCCTCTTTTCTCCTCTTTGGCAGGGGGGCCCCAGCGCAGCCAGCAGCTCCCAGCCACCTCCAGCTCCTATGACCTGTCGGGGCTGGAGTCAGGCCGGCGCTACCACATCAGCATCACCAGCCTGGCTGGCAGCAGGGAGAGCGAGCCAGCCACCATCACTGCCATCACTGGTGAGGGACTGCCTGCAGCCAAGGTGGCATCAGCCCCCTGACACATGGCTGAAGCCCAGAGCGTAACCCAGGGACTGGGCTGTCCCAGCATTGGGCTGTGGAGGGAGCTGGGAGTGGGTTGGGGGCTGCCCCATGAGGCCAGGATGTCCTTTCCTCCTCCTCGGCAGCTGCCCCAGGCCGCGTCACCAGCCTGCGGGTGACAGATGTGCGGAGAGATTCGGTGACGCTCACCTGGACCCCAGTGCCTGGTGCCTCGGGCTACGTCCTGTCCTGGAACCCTCCCGCAGGTGAGACGAGTGGGTGGCCCAGGGACAGCAGGCAGCACCCCGCAGGGGCTTGCTGATCCTGACTGTTTCCTGGGCGGCAGCTGGCGGGGAGAAGGGGCGGACACTGCCCAGCACTGCCAGCTCCCAGCAAGTCTCCGGGCTGCGCCTGGGCCGGCGCTACACCTTCACCCTCCGCCCGCTCCTGGGGAGCGCGCCAGGCGCCGAGGCGTCCGTCAGCGAGCGCACAGGTACGGCTGCTCCCTGCAGGGGTGGGCTGGGCTTGTCTCTGATGGTGGCTTCACCCCTTCCCTGCCTGCAGTCTGCAGGGATGCCCACGGTGACATTGTCTTTCTGGTACACGGCACCCGCGACGGCTCCTCTCTTGCCGACGCCATCCGCACCCTCCTCTCCAACACCGTGTCCGCCCTGGGGCGCCTGGGCCCTGAGGGCACACAGGTAGGCTGCTGCCACAGCGCTGGGGGCACGGGAAGCGCGGGCTGGCTGCGGTGCCCACTGCTCCCCTGCACCCTCGCAGGTGGCTCTGGCCACGTACAGCTACCGCAGCCTGCCCTGGCTGCTCCTGAACCGCTCCAGTGACCTGCCCACCGTGCTGGAGCAGATCCGCACCATGCGCTATGAGGAGCCCAGCGGCAACGCCATCGGTGAGGGGCGGCACTGGGAGCTGGGGCAGTGGCTTCTGGGGTTCTGCTGACTGTCCCTTCTTCCTCCTCTCTCTCTAGGGGCAGCCATCACCTTTGCCAGGACCTACCTGCTGAGTCCTGGCGCAGGGCGCCGGCCCAGGGTGCCAGCAGTGCTGGTGGTCCTGGCTGACAGCCCCTCCGGGGATGATGCCATCACTGCGGCCAGGGATGTCAAAGCTGGGGGTGAGGATGGATGGGGTCTCAGCAGGGTGTGCAGGGAGTTCTGTGGGGTGCTGATGGTGCTCTCGGCTCAGGGGTCCAGGTGCTGGCAGTGGGCTTGGAGGGGGCAGACCGGGAGCAGCTCCGGCGCATGGTCACCAGTGAGGACCCGCGGTACCTCTACCATGGCAGCAGCCTGGAAGAGCTGGAGGGAGACCTCACTGATGACCTCTGCACCATCATCTCCACCAGGGTAAGGGCCAGATTACCTTGGAGGAGTCTGGAGGGGGAGCAGCCCTGTGTAAGCTGGGGGGTTCTCCTGCCCTTGAGTGCACACAGGCTTGTCTTGCCTTGCCTTGCCAGCCAGAGCCAGCGCCGAAGCCGAAGCCCTGCCCTGTGCAGTGCCCCAAGGTGAGCATCCCCATGCTGTGCCGTGCCGTGCTGCACTGTGCTGTGCCACAGGGGTTCAGCATGGATCAGGGACCCGCAGCTGCCGATGGCAGCAGCCCAGTGGGGAGTCAAGCACAGCAGTGCCAGCCCCTAACCCCTTCCCTCTGTCCCCTTGCAGGGCGAGAAGGGAGACCGCGGTGAGGCCGTGAGTGCTTTGGTAGCCCTCCCACCCTCATCTGGTGGCTCTGGAGGGTCTGCATCCCCCAAACCATGCTGACACCAGCTAACAGGGGATGCTCACCACTGGCTTTGTCTCTGCAGGGATCGCAAGGACGTGTGGGACCACCAGGTCCCCCTGGTCAGCCGGTAATATCCTGATGGGGGGAGGGATAAAGGGATCAGGTCCCTGGAAAGGGCAGTTACATGGTCCCCATGTCCTCATGTTCCCTTGTCCCTTTCTTCTGCTGTTGGGTGGGTGTGGGGCAGAGACCTGTTCAGCCCTTGTCACAGGGGCAGACAGGGAACACCTCTTGACCACCACCTGCCACCCAGTCCATCCTCTCCACTCTGTCTCCAGGGTCGCCATGGGTTGCCTGGCCCTCCGGGGCCCCCAGGGCCACAGGGTCCGCCGGGAGAGAGCGTTGAGCGTCCGGGCAAGAAGGGGGACAGGGTGAGTACCTCCAACCCCCTCACCCAGGCACCACAGGGTCCCTGGGCACAGTGACCTGGTCCTGCAGGGCCTCTCACTGCCCCTTGTCCCTTTGTTCTCCTCCACACCCAGGCTGGAGGGGGGATTCTGTTGAAGAGCCCCAGTCCAGCCCCACGCTGCTCCCTCACACCCCAGCTCAGCACACATGGGAAGGGCACCCCAGAACCCAGCTCTGCCATGGGGCTGCCCTGGGCTCCCAGTGCGGGGACCAGCACTCCCTGGGGCACTGAGGGAGTCTGGCAGTGCTGGGGTTCACTGGATGCTGGCATGATGCTCCTCTGTCTTTCAGGGATTCCCTGGAGCCGATGGGACACCAGGAAGCCCCGGACGTCCCGGGAATCCTGGATCACCTGGGCAGCCAGTGAGTGAGGGTGTCCCTTGGGTTTGCTGCTGCACAGGGGGCTCTTCCCATTGCCCTGCCTGCTCCCTGAGCCAGCCTCTGCCTACCTTTTCCCTGTGCTGGCAGAGTCTCAGTAGCTGGCAGGGTCACTGCTGTCTCCTCTGCGTGTACCCCAGGCAAAGTGTACTGCCTATCTCTGCTTTGGCTGGAACTCCCATGCCATACCACTCCATCCCACCCCATTCCATTCTATCTCATCCCATCCTTGCTCCCCTGGCTGGCAGGGATATTTTCACCTCCTGACCTGTTGTTTTCCAGGGCATTCAGGGCATCCCTGGTCCTCGAGGGGATCCTGTGAGTATGGCCCCCGCTCTCCCCAGCCCCACTCACACCCAGTAGCCCCTCTCATTCTCATCTTTTCTTCCCAGGGGACACGGGGGCCCATGGGACTCACTGGCCCAAAGGGGGAGAAAGGCGAACCGGTAGGTGATGGGAAGGGGGCTGCACCACAGGGGTCCCTGGGGAGCAGTGGGGACATCTTGGCACCTGGCCTCTCCTGGCTCCAGGGTCTCCCCATCTCTCTGCCACACTCCTGGCCTTGTGGCACTGTGGTCCATGTCCTGCACTAGGGACACAACCGGGTACGTGTGGACACTGATTTTTCCTCCCTCTCCTGGTGCAGGGAGAGCCCAGGGTGATCACGGACGGAGAACAGGGGTTGCCAGGCCGGAAAGGGGAGCCAGGTGTGCCGGTAGGTGTGGGAGCATGGATGTGAAAGGGTCTCTGCCCACATCCCCAGCCCACACCACAGCCTCAGCTAATGGAGCATCTCTGTCCTCCAGGGCAGCCCTGGCTCACCCGGGATCCCTGGCCCACGGGGGCCTCTGGGTGATCCAGGCCCCCCTGGGCCAACTGGACCCATGGGGCTACCAGGACCTCCTGGAGAGTTTGTGAAGGTACATCGCCCCTGCACTGCATGGGGACAAGCTGGGGAGATCTGTGGGCAGATAGATGAGGGAACAGCCAGCAGCTTGGAGCTGCTCTCACCTGGGCTCCTCCTGGCCCTGCTGGTGGGCTGTGGCCCCCACCACTGTGCTGGCACTGGGCAGTGTGGGGAGAGCATGCACACACCCTAATGCCACTGATGATGGGTTCTGTCCAGCACATTTCTCTGCTATTCGAGGAGGGCATGGAAACAGCCCAGACCTGCCCTTATTTGCTTTTTTGCCCTTGCAGGGAGAAAAGGGTGACCGAGGGGAAAGGGTGAGTGGTTCTGCATTTCCACAACTCCTCTGCCCTCCTGAATGGTGATCTCTAGAGTGTCCAAGGGTACTGCAGCCCCTCAGGGTGCTGGGGAGGGCTGAGTCCCCAGGGTGACCACAGAGGAGCTGACCCCTGTCTCTGCAGGGCCCCCCTGGACTCGTGGATGGGGCAGCGCCTCGAGGGGAGCCTGGACCCCCGGTGAGTCCAGCCTGTAGGCCAACAGGATTGGCAGAGGGGATCAGGGCTGCAATAGCTGTGTGTACCCAAGGCTGAGTTGCATCCCCAGAGGTTGAGCTGTTCTCTCTTGCAGGGCCTGCCTGGGGACCCTGGGCCTCGGGGACCTGCCGGGCCCCCTGGCCTGAAGGGAGAGAAGGTAAGAGGGTGTCAGGGATGTTCCTTGCTGGAGCTGGACCTCACACCACTCTCCAGTGGGGATTCTCATCCCCATCTCATGGGCATCCCCATGTCATGAGCATGGCTGTCACCTTTCCTAATCCCCAGGGTGATGGCACAGAAGGTTTCCCAGGATCGCCTGGCCGCCCTGGAGACCCGGGAGACAGGGTGAGTTTCCTGAGAGAAGGTAAGGCAGGCAGGAGCTGGCCACACTGAGAGCCAAGCCCCAGGGTCTCATTGGAGGGCTCCAGCTTTGGACAGCCTGGCATTTGCCCTGTCACACCAAAGGTGACAACATCCCCATCCTCTTTTGCAGGGCCCTCGGGGGCCTCCGGGAGAGCAGGGCAGGAAGGTGAGTGATGCAGGGACTAAAGTGATGCTCTTGCCATGCCTTTGGAAGGGAGGAAAGGATTCTGGATTCTGTGCCAGGACCCAGGATGTCCCCCACAGGTCCTGCTGCCCCTGACCCTGTCTTTCTCCCACACCAGGGAGACCGTGGGGCACCAGGCGAGCTGGGAGAGATGGGTGAGAAGGTGAGATGGTGCTGGAGTGGGGCTGTGCCATTCAACAGCATCGGCAGTCCTGGTGTCCCTGAGGCCCCGTGGTAGCTGTGCCTGGGGATTGCTGACATAGCCCAGTGGTCTTAGATGGAATTCAAGGCTGGGCCCTGAAGGGCTCTGGGGCAGTGGGGTGGGAGCAGGGTGGTGTGGAGGGAGGAAGGCTCCCTGAAACCCTCCTCTGCTTCGCTCTGCAGGGGGACCGTGGTGTGCCGGGCCCCGAGGGAGAGAAGGTAGGTGTGCTGGGGCAACTGTGGCCACGGTGAGTGACAACTACTCTGCCCTGGAGCAGCCACCCTGGCATGGGGTGGCAGGATGCCCACGACACCTTCCTTTTCCTCCTCTCCTGCAGGGTGAGACAGGAGCCCCGGGGCGCCCAGGACCATCGGGCAGAGAGGTGAGTTGGGGTAGTGGTCGTGGTGCTGTGGAGCTGGGGGCTGACATGCCCTGGGTGCAGGTCCCCAGGTACTGCCAGCCCCCTGAGGTCTCTAATCTTGCCACAGGGAGCTCCAGGACCGGCTGGCCCCCGGGGGGAGAAGGTGAGGGCAAAGTGGTGTCCCAGCGGGGTGGCAGGGTTTTGTTGGGCAAGGGGCTGGCAGTGACACCTGTCTCTCCACAGGGTGATCCAGGACCACCCGGCAAGCCAGTAAGTGATGCTGCCCAGCAGGTCCACCTCTGCCTGCCCCAGCCCCAGGACAGGGAGCTATGGGCAGTGGCCAGCATGGTCTCCTCTGCTTCCCCTCCAGGCTCCCAGCGTGGCTGGTGTTGGAGGAGAGAAGGTAACCCTGCCCCAGCTGTGCCCTCCACACTCCGGGCATGGCTGTGGGCTGGGGAGGGGGATTGCATGGCTGGGCATCGACCTGAGGGGATGCTTGTCATGGTCCCAAGCCTGTCTGTCCACAGCTGCAGTGGGGGGAAATGGGTGGTTTGGTGTGCTGATTTTGTCTGCTCCAGGGTGACAGAGGCTTCCCAGGACCAGAAGGACCTCCTGGCCCCAAGGGTGACACAGGAGATAAAGGTGCCCGTGTGAGTACTGCCTTGAGGACAGGAGGCACAGGGCACAGCCCTCCCCAGACTCATGGTGCCTGTGCCATTGCTCCACACTGCATTCTTTTGTGTCTAGGGTCCCCCTGGCCTGAGCATCCCAGGGCCAGCTGGCCCCAAAGGCGAGCAGGGCGATCGGGTGAGTTGTGTGCACCCCAGGGTCCTGGTCCCTCCCTTGTCACAGAGTCTAAGGTTCCTGGTGACATGTGCCCTTCCTCTCCATCAACCAGGGTATCGTTGGCCTCACAGGCAGGAGTGGCCCAAAGGTAATGTCACTGCAGGAGGCATCGTCCCTCCATCCATCTGTCCATCCATCCATCTGTCCATCAGGCTCTGGAGGGACTGTCCCTGCAGGCTGTGCCCCTTCTCCCCCTGGCAACCCCTGAGCTGCCCCAATGCTGCCCTGACTGTTGCCCTTCCCTTGCCTAGGGCGACCCAGGGGAGCCGGGGGAGAAGGGGGAGCCAGGCCGAGCAGGCGCCCCCGGGCAGATTGGGATGCGAGGCAAGGAGGTAGTGTGGGGCAAGGGGCACTGTGGCCCCGAGGGGGGATGCTGACAGGAGCAGGGGCATGCTGGTGACTTGTGCTTTTCTCCCCTGGCCGGTGCCCACTGACTTGTGCCACAGGGAGAGCGAGGAGAGAAGGGTGATGAAGGCACCCCGGTAAGTGAGGATCCCCAGGACCACTGCCCCCCTCCCCTAGTGCCCCCACTCATCCCCTCTTTCCCTACAGGGTGAAGCGGGCCTGCCTGGCAAACCTGGAGACAGGGGTCCCCGGGTAAGTGGGGGCTGCTGGGCTCCCTGGGTCAGGTGAGTGACCCATGGCCTCAGTTCCTGCTAATGCACATCCTGCCTCTGCCCTCCACCCAGGGCCTCCCCGGCTACCGTGGCCCCCCTGGGGAGAAGGGTGACTTGGGGGACCCGGGACCTGAAGGCAGGAATGTGAGTACCCACTGCTCCATGGGCACCCCCACCCCTCACACCTTGTTGCCCTCACCCACCCTTACCCCAAGGGTACCCGCCACCCCATGGGTCCCTCATTCCCTCCCCTTCTCACCCCATCCCTCTTTCTTGCAGGGCAGCCCTGGAGCACCAGGGAGCAAGGGTGACCGTGGGGACCCGGTGAGTGACACAGGGCCCTGTGTGGACCCCCCACCCCAGAGCCAGCTGTGCCCTCCCCAGGGCTGAGCCAGCTTCCCTTAACCTGCTTCCCTCACCCTTCTTTCAGGGGCCTCCTGGACCCCCAGGACGAACCGTGAGTTCTGCCTCCCTCTTCTCCCTGTCCCTGGGCTGGTGCCCAACACCGTGTGTTCCAACAGCTCCTCTCTGCCCCACAGGTCGATGTTGGGCTTGGAGGAGTGGGGGAAAAGGGTGAGAAGGTAATGAGTGAGTCCTTGGGATGCTGGGGGTGGGACACCCTCTGCTGTCCCCCACTGGGCGCTCCCTGGGCACTGGAATCATTGTCCATCAAGCCCTCCCTGCCCCAAACAGCCCCTGCCATGTGGAGCTGATGTGCACCATGGCTGAGAGCCACATCCAGGGGCAGGTGGGCTGATACTCCTGGCCACTGCTGGGAGGAGGAGGGTGCCATTGTGTGAGGTCCTTGTAGGGCTGAGGTCCCCAAAGGAGCCAGCATGCTCCTGGCTGCCCAGCCCCACAGGGGTCCCATGGCAGCATCCCATGCTCTGGGCATTCTCTTTTGCAACCCAGCCTAGGGTCAGGGCACAGGCCACAGGCTGTGCTCTGTGCTGGGTGACATTGTGGTCCCCAGCCATGGCCGAGCTGGCTCCTGGTTCAGCAGTGCTGCTCGGTGCCTTTCTTCTGTGACCACTCTCTGGCCCCTCAGGAACTGCACTGAGCCCAGTCACTTCTTAATGAGCCCAGTCACCTCTTACTCAGCCCAGGCCTCTTATGTGGAGACCTTTCCTCTCATCCCACTCTTAAACCACACAGCACGAGCACAGGTGCTGGGTGTGTGCTCTGGCACGGGCCTGGCACAGGGCAGTACCCTCTGACTGCTGTGCCCTTCCCTGGCAGGGGGACCCTGGTGACCCTGGCGAGGATGGCGCGAAGGGCGCCCGGGGCGATGCTGGATCCCCTGGAGTGCCTGGAGAGAGGGTAGGTGCTGGCTCCCTGGGGAGGGAGGTGGTGGGAGAGGATGAGGGTTGATGTTCTGCAGGAAGCCAGGGGTCCTGGTAGGCAGGGACTGGCTGCTGAGCACCCAGCATCCCATCCTTTCCCCTGTGCCCCGTGCTGAGCATGTCTCTCTCTTGCAGGGTGTGGAGGGACCCCGTGGCCCCCCTGGCACACGGGTAAGTGCCCCCTTTGGGGGTCTGAATTGGGGACCTGTGCCCTGTGCAGCTCCTGTTCATGGGAGATGGTGCTCACTTCTCTTCCCACAATAGGGTGACCCTGGGGACCGAGGCCTGCCAGGAGAGAAGGTGAGGGGACTGGGGGCTGAGGGCTGCCCCACAGCACTCCCATCCCACCCCACAGCTCCAACCTTCCTGCCCTGCTCTCTGACAGGGGGACCGTGGCCCACCAGGGCTGGATGGCCGCAATGGGCTGGAAGGCAAACCTGGGCCCCCAGGCCCTGCTGGGCTGCGGGTGAGTGTGGTCCAGGGTGGGGGGAATGGCTGTCCATCGGTGCCATGGGTAGGAGCTGTGGGATGAAGGACAATGGGGTGGGAGGAGTTGTCCTCCTGGACTCCCTCTGCTTAGGCTAGGGATGCTCCTGAGGGATGGCCTTTGGCAGGATGGGAATGTCTCTGCCCTGACCACCTCCTTGTCTGCAGGGGGACCCAGGAAAGCAAGGGGACCCTGGCCGGGATGTAAGTACCTCTGGAGAGGGTGGGTTTAGGTTGTGTCCCTGCTGGAGCCATCATACTTGCAAGGGACTGATGTCCTGTCCCATGCTTCTTGGTCTGGGGCAGTGCAGCAGGACCCTCCCCTGTCCCCAGCAGGGTGCCACTGTCCCAGTCACACTCCCTGCTCCCAGGGCTGGGGTGGATGGATGCCCTGCTGCCCTGTGCTCCCTATCTCCTTCCCCTGCAGGGGCTGCCCGGGCTTCGTGGGGAGCAGGGACCACCTGGCCCTGTGGGCCCCCTGGGACCACCCGGCGTCCCTGTAAGTACCAGCCACCCTGCACCCTGGGAACACAGCCTCTCCTGTGCCCTCTGTGGATCCCAGACAGATCCATCTGCTGGGGCTTGCCCTGTGCCCAGCTCCTCCTTCCCTGCACCTTGATGCTTCAGTGGGGCCCAGGGACCCCTGGCTGCTGGTGCCCCTGGCTGGTGGAGAGCCTCTCTCACTGCCTTTTCTTCCTCCCAGGGCAAACCTGGTGAGGATGGCAAGCCTGGCCTGAATGGAAAGAACGTGAGTAGGGGGAGTAGGGCTTGACTTTGGTGCTCTCCCAGGGGTGCTGAGGGACAGTGATCCCAGTACAACATGGGGGGAATGTGGCAAAGAGCCCCCATGCTCTGAGCCATCCCCCGGTCCTGTGCCCATGCTGAGATGGTCGAGTTGGGCACTGACTGGCAGCCTTTGTCCCCAGGGGGAAGATGGGACGCCAGGAGAGGATGGGAGAAAGGTAAAGAGCATGAGCCATGGGTGGTTCCTGTGTGGTCCCTGCATGTGTTCCCCAGAAGCCAGGTGGCTCCTCCTTGCCCAGTCCAGGAGCACCACTTTGGGGCATGCAGATGTGGCAGCATCCCCTTAACTTCTTTCTCTTTGAGTTAGGGAGACAAAGGTGATACAGGACTACCTGGCAGAGAGGTGAGTGCTCCCCAAAGAGGAGTGTGGTGATGGGAGGTGCTGTGTACATGCCCCCACCAGGGACAGAGCTGGATCCCAGGTCCTGGGGTGATGCTGCTCTCTTGGCAGGGCCGCAGCGGTGCCAAGGGCGAGCAGGGGGACAGAGGTGTGCCTGGCCCCCTCGGCCCCCCTGGCCTTCCCGGTGTCCCAGGGCAGGTTGGCCCCCCAGGCCAGGTGCGTAGTGCTCAACCCCACGGTGCCACCCAGACCCTGGAGTCTGGACTGCTCTGAGGCAGACAGGACCCCCATCCATGGCTCCCTCAGGGCACTGCTCTTTGTCCATGGGCACTGGAGGCCATTGCATCCCCTCCATGTCTTCCAGGGCTCCCCAGGTCTCCGTGGGGTGGCTGGACCAAAGGTAAGTGTGCTCCTGCCCCACAGCCCCACAAGGCAAAGGTCTGGGGGGGACCCCATGCCAGAGGGAATAAATCCCTGGCAGGAGTCCCCACTCCCAAGATGACAGGGGTGGACCCTGGTGCTGCAGTTGGTGCTGGGCAGCCTGACTGCCTTCCTTGACCCCTTTACTGTGTTTCAGGGGGACCCAGGGGAGCCTGGACTGCGAGGAGAGCCGGTGAGTACCCAGCACCGAGCCTGACAAGCTGTGAGCACCCCAGCCACAACCACAGCTCCTGCCCAGGCAGCACCAGAGTGCTCACTCTGAAACCTACTGAGGGCGAGCACTGCTCCCCTCTCCTACTGCACCTCTGGACATCTTCTCATTCCCTCTTTCCCTGCAAACCTAGGGGCGACCTGGCAACCCTGGAGCACGTGGAGACCCTGGGACTACAGTGGTGAGTCCCTACCCTGCCCTGCAGCGCTGGGACATCAGCCCTGGGGGACAGAGAACCGTCCACAGGCCCCACGGTGGGAGCAGACTAACACCCACTTTGTTTTTATTGTCGTCTTTATTGCAGAACGTTGAACGTAGCCTGGAAGCGCTTGGCATCAAAGTATGTATTTCCTGACGGTCAGGCCGGGGCTTGTTCCTGCCACACGGCAGCAGGAGGAGGGCATGGGAGGTGGTGGGAGGTGCAAGCAATCTCGGGCAGGTCAGCAGGACTGTGGGGTGCTGCCGCAGCTGGGTTGCACTTATGCCCTGACCAGTGGCTCTTTCCTGTCTCCCAGATTTCATCCCTGAAGGAGCTCACAGGGGCCTATGATGGGAGCTCAGACTCGTTTCTGCCGGTGTCCGAGCGGCTGCGTGGCCAGAAGGGCAGTCGGGGGGATCCAGGAGAAAGGGGGCCCCCAGGCCGAGAGGTGAGCAGAGCCAGGCTCGATGCCGGGCCCCAACAGGCTGCCCCACTCCCACTTCCTGGGCTGTCTGAGGGGACCCGCTCAGCCCTGAGGTGCACGGGGAGGGCTGACAGCCCTGCCTCAGGGCTGGCTCTGGCAGCATGGCTTATGTTTTGCAGGGCTCCTTAGGATTCCCCGGCGAGCGAGGACCCAAAGGTGACAAAGGGGACCCAGGTACCCCCGGCCCCCAGGGCCCCATGGGCCGGGCCGTGGGTGAGCGGGGTCCCGAGGGCCCGCCCGGGCAGCCAGGGGAGCCTGGCAAGCCGGGCATTCCCGGAGTGCCAGGCCGGGCTGGGGAGCTGGGGGAATCCGGGCGGTCTGGCGAGAAGGTGAGTGTGTGTGGAGCTGCGAGGTGAAGTCTGGGGGACCTGGGCTAGGGGCCTGGGGACAGCCCCATGACAGCCACCGTGTTGTTTTCACAGGGAGACCGGGGTGAGAAGGGCGACCGAGGTGAGCAGGTGAGCTGGGATGGGGACACAGTCCCCTCCATCCCCTTGTGTGGTGCCCCTCTTGAGGGCACGCAGGGCTCGTGGTGGGGCAGGCAGATGGCCTGTGGAAGCCAGGAGTGGCCATATCAGGATAGGTCTGCTCTGCCATGGCCTGCTGTCCCATTGATGCTCAACCTATTTCTCCATCCTTCCCAGGGCAGGGATGGCTTGCCTGGACCTCCAGGGCCCCCAGGGCCCAAGGTAGGTGATGGCTGCTGCTGGGAACCATCCTCAAGGTGTCAGCTTGCCCCTCTGGGGATGGATGGCCATGTCCAGTCCCTTGTCACAGGGGCCTGGGGAGGGCTTTGCCCCTGAGGAGACCTTCCTGAGGTCCCCCGAGTACTGGCCCTGACTGTGCCCTGCCCACAGGCGGACGTGGTGGAGGGCAGCCTGATGGGCCTCCCAGGCGAGCGCGGCCCCATCGGACCCAAGGGAGCAAAGGTGGGTGGCTGGTCCGAAGGGAGAAGGGCAGCCGAGGCAATCAAGCTGGGGCAACATCATGAGCTGGGACTGAGGATGGTGGTGGGACAGAGGGGCAGCAGGGGCTGATGGCATCTGTCTTCTTCCCCACACAGGGCGAGCCGGGAGCCGAGGGCGAGCGGGGACCCAAAGGAGATAAGGTCTGAGGTCCTAAGTCTCCCATGCCAAAGGGGCAGCCCCATGGAGCAAAGCCCTGGGGGATGCACTGCTGGGCACACCCCTCTCTGGGTGTCAGCAGGCTCTGGAAGGTCACGGGAAGGTCCCTGTCTGTCCTGTGACCCTGTGCCTGTCCCCACTGCAGGGTGAAGGGGGCTCACGGGGCGACCGAGGGGAGCCTGGCGAGAAGGGCAGGGACGGCGCCCCGGTGAGGACTGCACCGTTC
The DNA here is from genome assembly GCA_013398175.1 of Climacteris rufus. Lineage (NCBI taxonomy): Eukaryota > Metazoa > Chordata > Aves > Passeriformes > Climacteridae > Climacteris > Climacteris rufus. Next base: position 46,886 of record VZRZ01007449.1, on the reverse strand, counting down.
CCCTGCCTGGCACTGACCCCACACCCCTGCCTGACATTGACCCCATCCCTGTCTCCATCTCTTGCTCCAGGGTCTCCCGGGTGAGAGAGGGCTGGCCGGCCCTGAGGGGAAGCCGGTGAGTGGGGACATAGTGGAGGGATGCAGGCTGGGATGGGGGGAGGTCCTGGGGTCCCACACAAGCCACCACCGGCACCACTGGGAGCGTTTTTACCTCATTTACCTCCATCCCCTCCACTCCGTGCAGGACCTGGCAGGGCTTTGGGGGCCTTCCCCCACCCAGTGCCCTGACCAGGTAACACACACTGGGAATGGGGAGCATCCCTGAGGGGTGGGCAGGGCTGTATGGGAATGGTGGGTTTCTGCTTGTCCGCCAACTCTGCTGTGGTTCTTTGCAGGGCTTGCCAGGCTTCCCTGGCGTGCTGGGACGTCCGGTAGGTTTCTGTGTGTCCCCCGTGTCCCTGTGCCCCACCACCTCAGCACACAGCCTGGGGCTCCTGGCCATGAGCGCCTGGTGAGGCCATGGGGGTCACCCTGCTGCTGGGCTGGGTCCTTGGCCCCCCTGCATCTTAGCAGGAGCTGTCCAGGCTTGTCTTACTTGGTGTGGGTGCTTACCAGAGCTGCTGGCACTGTCTGGGTCTCCTCTCCCTGGGGACACCCCTCTCCTACTGGGGAAAACCCATCTCTGCAGTGATCCCAGCTCTTCCTCCCTTCAGGGCAATCAGGGAGACCCAGGACCCCCAGGACCTCCGGTAAGGAACCACTTTGCAGCACATGCAGGGAACTGTCATGCATGGGGGATGTCAGCCAGGGCGGGTGTTCCCCCAGGGAGCATGGGTGGGGTGGCAATGCTGGGACAGAGCAGCCCTGCTGCCCCCTCTCTGTCCTGTGCCACTAGCAAGCACCACCCCAATAACGTTCCCTTGTCCTCTGCAGGGAAGCACTGGCCCACCAGGGACCCAGGGCCCAGCTGGGACCAAGGTATGGCATTGGCATTGGCATTGGCATCTGCATGGGCATTGCCATGTCCAACCTGGCAGAGGGAAATGGTGCCTTGTCAGATTTGGGGGCTGAAGGGAGGGCCGCATTTCGTGAAGTTTTGGGCTGGAGGGAGAGACATTTGGTCTGGGCCCCCTCCTGGATCCAGGCATGGAGACATGGCTGTGACCACGGCAGCTGGTGGGCTGGGGTGGTCGGGCTGATGCAGCATGTTCTTCACAGGGTGATCCCGGGGAACCTGGCTCCGGCATCCGTGTGAGTACTCATGCCTTCCCTGCCAGCACCCACCTGGCCCCTCCAAAATCATCCAGCCTTCCCAGAAGCAGTCCTACTGCAGCACACCTTCCCACTGGGGCAGCCAAGGTCCTGGCTGTGCCATCCCCTCTCTGAGGTTGCTGTTTCCATTGCAGGGCTTGCCTGGCCCCCAGGGCAGCATGGGGCTGCCAGGACCCCTTGGCCCCCCTGGCCCAGTGGTAGGTATTTGCAGCACCCCAAAACTGCCCTTGGCTGTTCCTGATGCCCGGGATGCTGCTCATGTCTCCATTGCAGGGCCCACCGGGTGTCCCTGGGCTGCCAGGACAAGTGGTGAGTGTGTTGTGTCCCCCTGACTGCCATCAGTGTGGGTGCTTGGGGCTGCCTGGGGGGCTGTGGGGCCCCCACACTCCAGCCCCACTCTCACTGCCTGCAGGGGGAGAGCGGGAAGCCAGGTGTGCCAGGCAGGGATGGAGTGCCAGGGAAGGATGGCGAGGCAGGAATGCCTGGGAAGATGGTATGTTGATGCTCACCCTGTCCTATCCCAGCAGAACCCCCATGCAGCTCAGCCTGGGGTGTCTGCAGCTGAGGCTGAGGGCTGTGCCACTTGTCCCAGGGCTTACCAGGACCTTCGGGCCCTGCCGGTCCTAAGGGAGAGCCAGGGGATGCTGGAGCCCCAGGGCAGGTGAGTGCAGAGCTGCCTTGCCCAGTGTTCCTGGCTGGGATGAGGGGGAGCATCCCCGGGCAGCCCTGCTCAGCTGCCCGCTCTGTCCTCTGTGCCCCAGGCCATCGCTGGCCCCCCCGGCGCCAAGGGAGAGAAGGTAAGGAGCCAGGGTGTGAGGGCTGGGGTGGGCAGGGGTCTGCAGGGCCCTGGCATCCGCTGTGGGCACCACTGAGCACCCGTGTGTCCCTGCAGGGCGAGCCGGCGCTGCTGGAGGGTGTGCTGGGAGAGCCAGTGAGTCGGCCCCATGAACCTCCACGCCCCCATTAACCTCATCTCCCCTCACTAAGCCTTCCCCCCCATTAACCTCATTCCCTCCCACCACCCTTGCCTTCTGTGGCTGCCCCCTCCCCTAACAGTGCTCTCCCCCTGCAGGGCTCCAAGGGTGACCGAGGCTTGCCGGGCCCCAAGGGCGAGAAGGTGAGCACTGCCCTGGTGGTTGGTGAGGAGAGGGTTGTGGGGTCTCCAGGCTCCCTGGCTGCTTGGCCACAGTGTGGGGATCCGGCTGCAGCTGCTCCCCCAGTCCATCATCTCACACATCTGCTTTATCCTTGTTTTCCCCTGCCAGGGGGAGCCAGGAAGATTTGGGGAGCCAGGAGATCCTGGGGAAGATGTGAGTAGGAGGCATATGGGGGTGGCAGGTGGATGCTGGGGCAGAGGGTGCTGGTTCGGGGTGGGGTCTGTGTCCTTGTCACCTACTGCCCTTCCTGGGGGCTTGGTGTCTTCACAGGGAGCCAAGGGATCCACTGGAGCCAAAGGGGAGAAGGTACTTGTCCCCTGCCTGAGGGGTGCTCTGGGTGGCATGGTGGCCCTGGCACCCCTGTGCCCACCAGCCAGGGGCTGTGCCACACACTCTCTGCCACCACACAGGGATCACCGGGCGTTGGTGCACGGGGACCGCCAGGACAGGATGGGCCTCCAGGTCTGAAGGTAACCCCTGTCCCCATGTCACCCTGGCCTTTATCGTGTCCCTAATGCCCCAGTGATGCCCTAGCTTGGCTGGCTGAGGGAAAAAGACACTCTTGAGGGGCTGTTTTCATGGGCCTCATCTTTTTCTTCCCTGCTTCAGGGTGACACCGGCTTGCCAGGATTACCAGGACCCCCAGGCTCAGCAGGCATTTCTGGGACGCCAGGACAGCCAGGCCTGAGAGGGGACAATGGGCAGCCTGGCCCTCCAGGTCCCCCAGGAGAGAGGGTAAAGACTACCAGGTGTCACTGGTCCTGCTGACCCCAGACCCTTGGGCAGCGTCAGCAAGGTCCCTGCAAGCCCCACTGCCTCCCAGCCACAGTCCCTGCCCATGCTCTGCTATTTCCCTGCCAGGGTTTGATCGGCTTCCCAGGCAGAGATGGCACTGCTGGACCGCCAGGACCTGTGGGGCCCCCAGGGCCGGCCGTGAGTATGGTGCCATAGCATTCCTGGGGCTGTAGGTTCTGCCCTGGCTTCCTCCCTGGCTCAGACAGGGTGACAGGGACCCAGCTGGCACCTCCCTGGCCCCTGGGGCTAGGAGTTGCCGGAGTGTCTGGTCCGGTGGTGGGATCCTCAGTGGGAGTCTCAGCAGTGGTTTGCAGAGTGCATGGCATTGCCTTACTTCCATGGCTTGCTGACCCTTCTCCTTTCTTTTAGGGCATTCAAGGGGCCCCTGGCCTGAAAGGTGACAAGGTAGGACAAGGGGCAGCCCTACAGCATGAGAGGTGTGAGGCTGCTTCTCTTGTGGGATGTCCTTGCAGCCACCTCCTCCCTGTGGGTGCTGAGCCCACTCTGGATGGTGGCACATGGGAGCCTGCTGTGTGCCAGGCACCCAGAGAGGTGGTGGGCACTGTGGGGTGTCCCCTGGCATGGGTGGTACATGGCAGGGCTGGGAGGAGCAGTGGGCAGCGAGGACAGGGGTGAGTTCTTGCTTTCCCCTGGCAGGGTGCTCCAGGGGCCGGGCTGCCAGGGGCCAGAGGCGAGCGTGGTGACCCAGGGCCACGGGTAGGTACTGCCCCATGGCCCCACAGCCAGGGACAGGAAAGACCACACTGCCAGCCCTGAGGGGACTCAGAACCAGAGCCACACCTGTCCCTGGGGTGGTGTGTGGCCCATCCCAGACCCCCTTCTCACATCCCTTCCTTCTCCAGGGTGAAGATGGACGCCCAGGGCCAGAAGGGGATCGTGGACCAGCAGTAAGTACCCCCTTCCCCAGCTGCACCCTGATCCAGGCCCCTCCCTGACCACCCCTCTCTTCTCTCCCACAGGGCTTGCCTGGGAACCGGGGGGAGCGCGGGGACAAGGTAAGGGACTCTGTGGGCTGGGGAGCTGGGGGGAAAATGATGCACCTCCAGGGACTGGGGTCCTCAGGAAGGTGCTGCCTGCTCCTTGCTGTGCGTCCTTGCAGCATCTCGCTTTCCACACAGGGGGACCTTGGGCCCCCAGGATCCAAAGGAGACAAGGTGAGTCCCTGGAGCAGGGGGCATTGGGGGGATAGGCAGAAGCCAAGGTCTTCCCCACTGACCTCCACCTCTTTGTCTCTGCTTTGGGTGTACAGGGCGATACTGTGGTGGTGGAGGGGCCGCCCGGAGCACGGGGCAGCAAGGGGGAGCCGGTAAGAGCTGTCCCCATCCTCCCTCTCCCCAGCCTCCCTGTCCCTCTGGGAGAAGCTGGGGGAGCTTCTTCCTGCTGAGGGATCCTCCCCTCCTTCAGCCACCCTACAGACCCTCATGTCCCTGCCCCAGGGGGTCTGTCCTGCCCACCCTGACGTGCGTCTGAGCTTCCCCTCATTCCCTGTCCCCTCCCTGTGTTTCCTCCTTTGCAGGGAGATCGTGGCCTGAAGGGCACAGAAGGGGACAAGGGTGACAAGGGAGAGCAAGGCATGCCCGGAGAGAAGGTACAAGGCTGGGAGACCTTGTGCAGTGCTGAGGGCTGCTGGGTTGGGGATCACAGAGGGCTGTTGACAGGGGAATGGACAGAGGGAGTGTCCCTGTGCCCCATGCACTGGTTTTTGTGGGCACCCTGACATGGTACAAGGGGAGCTGCCAGACCTGGCCTCAGAGGCAACCATGGCTGTGCTGTGGCCATGCAGTGGCTGGAGCTCTCCCTCCTGCCCTGTGTTGATCTGGTTTCTGCTTGCAGGGGACGAGGGGCGAGCAAGGAGAGAAGGGCTCCATGGGCTTCCCTGGGGCACGTGGCCCTGGTGGGCAGAAGGTACGGAGCTGGGCACCCCTCACTGCTGGGGGATGCTGGTGGCACCATCCCCCTCGCCTGCCCTGACCGATGCCTTTGCCTTCCCCAGGGAGAGGTTGGAGTGCCGGGAGAGCCTGGCGAGCCGGTGAGGAGCTGTGCCCTGGTGCTGCTGCCACCCCACTGCGGGGCAGGAGCAGACCCCTGCCACGCTGTGTGCTCTCCCACAGGGTCAGCCTGGCCGCGACGGGATCCCCGGGGCCCGGGGAGAGAAGGGGGACATGGGGCCCCTGGGTATGCGTGGCCTCAAGGTGGGTTGGCCTCTCTGGGTGCTGGTGCTGTCCTGGCCAGGACTAGTGCTGGCTTGGCATGGCTCTGACTTCCCTCCTCATCCTTGCAGGGTGAGCGGGGCATGAAAGGTGCCTGTGGCCTCAATGGGGACAAGGGCGAGAAGGTGAGTGGGTGCCTGCAGGGTGCTGCAGGAGCCTGGATATTGCCTGGAGGCTGTGGCCCTTTGGATTCCCCGTGTCAGCCGGCGGGAGCAGGGAGATGGCTGAGGCCGGACCTTGACCCCACAACAGGGTCATGGGGTCACCTCCTCTGCCTGTGGCTCTCGGGTGAGCACTGAGGGGGGTGCAAGACTGACTGCCCTGCCTCTCTCCTGCCTGCTGTAGGGAGAGCCAGGGATCCCAGGGCGCTCGGGACTGCCAGGGAGGAAAGGCGAGCCGGTAAGCACTGCACAGACACCGGGGTGGGACGGGAATGCACGGCTGGTGGCTGATGGACATCTGCTCTGTCTCCCAGGGAGAGCTGGGTCTGTCAGGACCACCAGGCATCCCTGGGAAGGAAGGGCTCATGGGACCCAAGGTAGGTCAGAGCAGTACAGAGAAAAGCTGTGCTGGCACTTCATCCCCTTGCTGCCTGCTCCCCACTGCCTGTCCCCTGCTGCCTGTCCCTTCCTCTTTGCAGGGTGACCGGGGATTTGATGGGCAGCAGGGAGCCAAAGGAGACCAGGGGGAGAAAGGAGACCGGGTAAGCAGGCTGAAAAGGGACGGGATGCATTGCACCACATTGCTTGTACCAGGATAAAGCCTGGGTCAGAAGCACATCAGAGCCGGAAGAGTCACTTGGCGCTGCTCTAAATTATGTCACTAAACTATGAGTGACAACTCCCTGCTCTTTACAAGAGGGCACCAGAGCCAGTGCTTAGGGGATGCCCAGCTGCAGGGTCAGAGGATGCCCATGGCATCTGCTCTGGGATCAGGGGCTCTGACACCCTGGCCTCACCCTCTGCTCTCCTGCAGGGCGCCCCGGGTGTCATCGGTGGCCCTGGTCCCCGAGGCAGTGACGGTGCCCCTGGTCCCCCCGGGCCCCCAGGGAGTGTTGGCCCACGAGGTCCCGAGGGCATGCAGGGCCAGAAGGTGAGTCCTCACCAGAGGTGACTGGTCCCCCTTTGGGGCTGTGAGGAGGGGAGGGCCCAGTAGTGGGTGAGGGGTTGGTGGCATTTGGAGTCATGTCCCAGCTCTGTCCTGCCCTGCCACCTCGCTGGCTTTGGGTTCCTCCCTTGTGTCCCCCTGCTCAGGGGATGGAATTCTGAGGGGTTTGGGACCCTGCTTGTCCTTGAGTGGAGCTGGACCTATTCCCATCCCCACTCCACTGGCGTCCATGGGGTGCAGGGTTGGGGAGAGCAGAGAGACTCCAATGCCCACCAGCCAGATCCTGAGCACATGTCCTTTGCAGGGGGAGAGAGGCCCCCCTGGACAGTCAGTGCCAGGTGCACAAGGCATGCCCGGCATCCCTGGCGAGAGAGGAGAGCAGGTGAGTGAGCAGGTGCCTGGTACTGCCTGGACGAGCTCCAGCCAGGGCCAGCTTCCCACCTCCTGTCTGCTGTCCCTAGGGCAGTCCCGGCACCCACGGGCTCCGTGGGGAGAAGGGGGAGCCAGGCATGACGGTAAGGAGCCAGGAGGGGGCCAGCACAGGGGCATGGCACTCGTGGGGTGGGAAGGGGTGATGGATCCATCCCACTGCCACTGATGGAGGGCCTGCCTCCACCTCTGGGCTCTGCTGGAGCCTGGGGAAAGGGTTTTTCCTCTTCTTTAACTGCACCTTTTCCCCTTCGTGTACCCGGCAGGAGGAGGAGATCCGTGCCTTCGTCAGGCAGGAGATGAGCCAGCACTGTGGTGAGCATCCCCCACTGCTGCCCTGGGGCTGGGGGTCTGGACCCGCTGCCCCTGACCCCCACCCTGTCTCTCCCACAGCCTGCGGCGGCCACTTCCCACGGCACCAGGACTCACGTGAGCACTCAGGTTGCGGCTCTTCCTTTCTACCCCCCTGCCCCACGCGTGTGGCACCAAAGGGGTCCTGGCACCCAGGTGTGCTGCTGGTTTTGGGGAGCTGGAGGTGGCTGAGACCCTCCATGACTCCCTCAGTCAGTGTGGGACCGTGCACAGGGAAAAGGGATGGTGTGTGGCAGAAGTGATGGTGCAGCAGGGATCCCCAGGAGCAGCTGGTTTAGGATTATAGCAGTGGGGTCTGGGTGCTGCCCAGCTAAAGGGATCACAGGAACTCTGCCCCATCCATATGTGAATGTCAGAGCTGGGGCAGGGGTCTTGCAGAGGTCAGAAGTGCTGGAGGGGAGGGTGGGTTGGAGGAGTGGGATTGGAGGGATGGAGGCAAGGAGTGGGCTGGGATGAGGTGGGTGCTTTCTTTCCAAGGAGGCTGGGGGGCTCAGGCCAGGAGCAGCTTCCACTCTGCCCAGGGAGGAGGAAGAATCGTCCGCCAGGAGAGAGAGCATGACCAAACAGGTGATGGAGAGCCCAGAGGACTCACAAGATCTGGCCCCATGGCCATGTATGCCTCCCTGTGCCCTCCCCTGTCCCTATCCTGCTGGGCTCCACGTGAGTGCTGTCTCCCTGGGCCTCCCCTGCCTGTTCCTCCTCCAGAAGCCCTGGGTAGCCCTGGTCTGTGGTGCAGAGAGAGGAGGGAGTATCCCCAGGTCCACCATCCCTGTCCATGTACCCTGTCAGGCTGCTACAATGCTGGACTGCTCTGCACCTGAAAGGGGTGGTTTTCCCCTGGGAAATAAGGGGAAAGCACTCCAGACACCTTTGCCTCTTCTCTGATGCCTGTGCTACATCTTTCCCCTTCACAGGGTCCTTCTCCACCCAGCCATTCCCTGCTGGCAGCACTCACACTGTCCCTGTGCTCAAGTTGTCACACACTGAGGAGGAGGAGGGTGTGTCATCCCTGTGCTTTTACTCCTTGTCCCCCTTCTTCCCTGCTGCACATGTGTGCTGAGGACTGCTCACTCGTGGTGCTGTCTCTCTCCCAGGGCAGGACAGGCAGATCATGCTCGACAATGATGACCTGGAGTACGACAGCATGGATGGGGAGGAGGAGGACTACGATGAGGTCCCAGAGATGGACAGCTTGGAGCAGCCCATAATGGATGGTGAGCTTCCCTGTGCTCACCTGGCTCTGAGGATGAAGCCATTGGGGGAAACTGTGGCGTTGCCCCAGGTTTTGCTGTGATGGTGTCTTCATATCCAGCTGGGCAGCAGGTCCCTGTGCCCTCTGGCTGTGGGGATTTGGGATTTGCAGCCCTCTTGCTGGTACCTGGGTGGGCTGTGCCTTCCCCATCATGGCACTGTGCTGCCCACACCATGCAGACCTCACGCTCTGTCCCTCTCACTGAAGTTGTCACCAGCAGTAATGGGCGGTGGGACCTGCTGCCCTGGCAGGTTTTCCTGTGCTCTGGTCATGAGCCACAGGAGGGGATCCCAAAGCCCCCAGGAAATCAGGGAAGCCGCAGCAGCAGCAGCATGCAGAGCATCCCTCCACAACCCTTCCAAAGGGTGCTGTGGCCATCATGTGCCTACGCCACCTCCTTCCCAGCTCTATCTCCAGCCTTTGCTGGGAGCTGCCCCTGGGAGAGGGCTTTCCCAGAGCAGCATCTCCTGCCCTCACTTCCAGCACTTGGGCAGAGCACAGAAATGTCTCCTCCAGCCAAACCCTGTGCTCAGTTGGGAGCCATCCCCTGCCTTCCCCTTCTGGGCTTTCCTTGCCTGTACCAAGTGGGTCTGGCTGCCTGCACGGCCGGTGTGCTGCCAGCCCCTGCCTGCCCTCACCAGCACGTTTGCCCCGCAGCTGAGCCCTGCAGGCTGCCGCTGGACGAGGGGGACTGCCAGCGCTACACCCTGCGCTGGTACTACAACCAAAGAGCCGCCGAGTGCCGGCCCTTCGTCTACAGCGGCTGCCGGGGCAACCTCAACCGCTTCGACAGCAAGGAGGAGTGTGAGCTGCACTGCGGGCAGCGCCCGGGGGCAGGTAGGCACGGCTTGGCACTGCCCAGGTCCAGCAGCATCCCCAGCCCGTGCCACGGGCTCGGCAATGCAGAGCTGGGGGGACAATGCTGGTCCCCCAGCCCAGCTCTGGCAGCGCCTCCCTCTCTCCGCAGATTCTCGTGGCAGTGCCGGCGCCGAGGCAGGAGGGCAGCCACAGATGTAGGCACGGGAGGTGTCTCGGCAGGCAGGGCTGCCTGGAAGTGGGGCCCAGCTGCTGCCCCGGCCGGGGCTGGGCTGCCCGTGGTGGTGGAGGCCACGCACCCACCAGCCCCGGCAGGAACCTGGTGCTATTTCTAACGTGTCTTTATGCTGCTCATGGGTTTTTCATTTCGTATCAGTTTATTGTCATTAAGGTGAAATTTATATCAAATGGGAAACCACTTCCCACCAAAGCTCTGAACGCCCTTTTCCACATGGAGGTTTCTTGGGCTGTCCTCAGTTTGATTTTTAAATTATTTGTTGCCAACAGAATGGCTCTTAGCTCTGTTCCCCTCCTCTGGCAGCTCAGAAGCAGAGCTGGGACTTGGCATGGTTGGACTCCCCTCCCCTCACATAACACCTTTGTACCCTTTCCAGCCCCCCACAGGCCTCCAAACTCCTCCTTTGCCCCCTGCTCCCTGCTGGGAGAGCTGCCCACATCCCTGTGCCAGGCAGTGCCTCCATGCACAACATCCCTCACCTCTACCCTGCAACCAGCTCCATCTGATTAAATTTCACCTTAACCTCAGTCAGGGCACGGTTCCCCTTTTGTGGCTGCAATGGTTTGGCAATGACCTGTGGGGAGACTGGAGGCTTTTCCCATGTGCTGCCCTCCAGCTCACATGCCTGCCAGCAGCACATCTGTCTCTAATCTTGGGGGTCCCACTTGCACCCCCGGCCCGTCAGGGAAACACTGAGGATGGTGCTATGTTAGAAGAGGTTCCTGCTCTTCCACGCTTACTCTCAAAGGCTTTGTGAAAGTGATGTTGGCTCCTGGGGTCACAGCCCCTGCCTCCCCCCAGCCCCAGGGCTGAGTGGGGATGTGCCCCTCACTGCCCCAGGGCCCGAGGGGCAGCCGGGTGGGCTCTGTGGCCCCACACGTACCGCTGCTCTCTGTGTATATCTGTATACAGCGAATGTATATGTGTACTCATGGGGGGGATGTGTATTAAAGCTGTGCTCACAGGGAGAGGTCACGCTTCTTGGCACATCTCTGGAGATGCCTGTGGAGTCTGGGGACAGCTTCTGAGTCAGCCATGCCCGCTGCCCACCCCGGCTGGGTTGCCCTTTCCAGCTGCCCACTGCTGGCAGCGCTGGCTGGGGTTCCTCACCCCTTCCAGGGATGCCAGTGCCCCATCCCTGTGCCCAGCATGTGCCCAGCTGACGCAAGCCAGGCCATGACCCCCTGTCCAGGCCCTGACGTGTTGGCATGTGGGTCTGTGGTGCTGCATGATGCACTCTGTGAATCAGTGCTGCCAGCTAATTTTGGCTGCTGGGTGTGAGTTCCTGGCTGTTCCTGGGAGGAGGAACAGAGCTGGCATTATTTCTGTTCACTGTCACTGCTGGGGAGGGTGGCATAGGATGGGTCACCCTGCGGCCACAGGGGTGGGCAGACCCCCAGTGGTCTGAACCCTGAGCACCCTGACTCCTTGCCCTGGCCAGGAGCACCCACCAACTCATGCAGGGCCCAGCCGGCCTGAGAGCCTTGGGATGCTCCCACAGTCCCTAAGGGGGGAACTTTGGAGCAAAACCTTTGTATGTGGGGCTGACCCCACAGCAATGCCTACAGGCTGCTACCCACCTCAGCCAGCTGGCATAGGGGCTGGGCCAGGCTGGACTGGTGCAAGTGCACGGCAAACCAGTGGTGTTCCAGTTGGAATGCATTAAGATGAGCTGCAAACCACTGGTGTCCTGCAAAGCAGTGGCCAAAGCTGTGCTTGAGTTTGGCACAGCAGGAAGGTGACATATCTCTAGATATGTCCTCCACGTGGCCAGGGAATCTGTCAGGACACAGTGCCAAACTGGTACCAGGAGATGTCCAGGAGCCTCATGAGGCACAATGCCCAGAAGGCTGCTCATGGCCATTGGCCAGCAGCAATATGCATGTTCTCTCCCTTAAGTGATTACCAAGCCTGACAGGAACGGGGGGGGCCTAATTAGATGGAGAAAAAACATCTTGCAAGTCAGACACAAAACAATTACAACTGAGCTGTCCCAGGTTCCCGGAATCCCCTCCAAATGCAGCTGGTGGTGCTGCAAGGGGACACACGCCCACCCACATCCCAGGATGACTTCATCTGCTATTAGGCTAAATGTATTAATAACATTTCCACCCCCCCATCATCGTCACCCCCTCTGTGGGTCAGAGGTGAAGCTGGGACAGGATAAGAGCCAGGGTTTGGAAGGGAGCAGGGCAAAGCCCCAGCTTGTGGTCCCTGTTCCCCAGGAGCACTGCCTGAACATCGGGGAGACGAGAACCTGCTGCAAATGGTGAGGCTGCGCCCTCAGTGGTGCTTTCCAGGGGCTTTTAGCTGGGAAATGGGTTGCAGGGGGTTGGATGCTTTTCATTCCCCACTTCCCAGCCAGTTCCCTGGCTGCCCGCTCTGGTACTTTCCAAAGGGTTTCACCCCAGAGATAGGTTGCAGGAGGTTGGATGCCTTTCACTGCTCCCCTTCCAGCTGGACAAACCCTGCCGGGTGACTGATTTTGGGGAGAGGCGGCCCCTGCCTCCGACTTGTGCAGCAGTGCCCCTGCACCTGCTGTGACCCCACATCCCAACACCCTGACCCTGGCCCTGTGGCACAGCACCCTGCAACCCCCAGGGCCCTCCCTGGGCCCAGGGTGAGGGATGGGAAAAGCTGCTGAAGCTTGGCACAGCTCAGCACACGTGGCCAGACTCCTGCCCTTCTCACCCCACTGCTATCAATATGCTGTGTATTTTAAGCCAAGTGTCTCGTGTCCTCCTAGGTGGGTGGCTTTTGCCCCAGAGAACCCAGCAACACTGTGAGGGATGCCATCTGCCAGGGAAGGTGTGGGAGGAAGAAAGCCCCACAGCCCGCCCAGCCCTGAAACCCTGGGCATGTCACACTTCCTGGGCCAAAGGGCAGGAATAGGTTGGGGAGCAGCCACAGCACACAAGCAGCCACCCTGCAAGCAAGATTGTCTCCTCCCTGGGTGACAGAGGGCTGGAGGGTGTGAAATCAAGGGCACAGCCAGCATCTGGCCAGGGGCTGCATGAAAGAGCAAGGACACCCAGCTGATTTGCTTCCCACGTCCTCTTCAGCCTCCCCAGAACTCCCCACCCTGTTCAAAAGGGTTAAAATCAGGGTGAAAAAATGAAGGGTTCCTGAAAGAAAGGTGTAGTCTCACCAGCTGGCACAGGGAGCAGAGGGGCTCTGTGGGTGGGGATGTGTCCTGCCTGGGGGGCTGTGGGGCCATGGCAGGGTGGTGGGGGTGATGCTCAGTGCCAGCCATGTGCTCCCCACAGGCACTCCTGGCCACGCTGCAGGGCAGGATGCTGCTCACCCTCCTGGTGGTCCTTGGGGCACCAACGAGAGCCTGGAAGGGACCAAGCCATGAGCAGCTCCCACCAGCCCCCCGAGCTGTGGATGGAGGGAAGCTGATGAGGGAGGAAACCACCAGCACCAACAAGATGCTGCCAGGTCTCCCCAAAATGAGGACAGGTGATGATGGCTCTGGAGAAGGGTCTCATCTGGACAAAGCCAGCCCACCACTGCTAGAGGGGTCAGAAGGAAAAGCATGGCCCTGGCCGACGAGTGCAGCCACCAGGAGAGCTGCTCCCAGGAAAAAGGGGAGGAAGGTGTTCCTGTCACTCGATGTCCACACACACTTATTGAAAATCCTGCTCGACCTGGCCAGAGAGAAGGAGCTGCAAGCCAAGGCGGCCGCCAATGCCGAGCTGATGGCCTCCCTCGGGCGCAGGAGATGAACTGCCCCAGCTGGGCAGTGACAGGGCTGGAGAGGGCAGTGGGGCTGCCGGGGGCACAGGAGGGAAGCGTGGAGTGGCATCGGTGTGTCCACAGGGGACTGTGGGTATGGCACCTCGTGCTTGTGGCACAGGCAGCAGCCACGGGAGGATTTGGTTCAATAACCATCACCTCAGCACCACTGGAGAAGACACAGCTGGGTTTACTTTTACCTGGGCCAGTGCTGGAGCATGGCTGGTCCCAGCCCCAGGCATCACAGGGATTTATATGCTTGGCTTTGCTCTCTGCTCATCCACTGGTGGGATATCTTCAAAGGGGCTGCATCCAGTCAGGCAGCTTCTCCTGTGTGCTTCTTCTCTCTGGGTGACTGGAGCACACAAAATCCTTCAAAATGCTCGGCTGAGCCTCGAAGCTGGAGTTGGTGAGCGTGCACAATAAAATGTGGCATCAAATATGACTTTTTGTGGTTTATAAGGGTTCTGCACCCCTTTACACCCCCATTTTGTGTGCCCTTTCCCCAGAGCTGCTGCAAGGGCATGTTCTGGGCTGGGCCAGCACTGGAGCTCGTTAAATTCCAAATGAGGGGTGTCAGGCTTTCCACCCACAGCAGAGCCGCTGGCTCAGGGAGCCCACAGCAGCTCTGGGCCAACAGGGACATCGTGTTGTGGCACTGGAGCTGCCACTTGCAGAACAGCTGGGAGATAAGAGCAGTGCAGCGCAGAGTGCGGCCGCCCCGTGCAAAGTACAGGGTGCTGCGAGTGAGGCAGAGGCCGGGAGACACCTGCAGGGGGGCACTGGAGCTGGTGGGGGACACGGCCATGCTCTTTGAAGAGTACCTGGTGCAGGGTGAGTGACCCTTTCGCCTGGGAGTGAGCACTGGCTTTGGGCAAGGGGCAGAAGCAACTGGGGTGACCCCGCATTCCATGGGAGGGACAGATTTGGGTAACTGACGAAGGGGTGTGCCAGCAGATGGTGGGTTGGGGCGAGGTGGGCAACAGGTCCTTTCCTGTCCCTGCCTGACCCAAGGTACAGGGCAGTGCTGGCCCCTCGAGAGACCTCGGTGTGTGTGCTGTGGGGCTGGAGTCTGTGGTGCAGGGTACAGACACAGTGCCGGCAGTGGGGACAGGGGGCACAGGAGGAGCTGTCAGACATGGTGCACCAAGTGGGACACTCCAAGGCAGGCAGCCTGGGTGACAACTGTCCATGCCCAGAAGGGGACTCATCCCTGCCACTCCCACTTATCCCTAGG
>VZRZ01007449.1:5281-32209 GCA_013398175.1 Climacteris rufus | reverse complement strand
GCGCTGAGCCTGCCAGGATCTCCTCCTTTCCCTGTCCTGCCCCAGCGTCCCAACGCTCCTCGCCGGGTCCCATTGTGCCCCCATGCAGCCCCCTCTGCCCGTAGTGTCCCCTCATCCCAGTGCGCTTCCCTTCCTGCCCTTCCCCTGCCCAGCGTCCCCTCAAGTGCCACTCCCCATCACCAGAGCTTTCCCTGGTACCAGTGCCTCCCGCCGCAGCCCCAGTGCCCTCCCCAGCCCCAGTGCCCTCCCCAGTCCCAGTGTCCCCTCCATTCCCAGTGTCCCTCCAGCCCCAGTGTCCCCAGTGCCGCCCCTTCCCCAGAGCCACCCTCACTGCTGACCCCCTTCCGGACCCCTCCTGGCCCCGCCCCCGCCTCTCCGCCAATCAGACCGCGCCGTTGCCGATTGGCCCCGCCCTCTCCCTGTCAGTCACGGCCCGCGCCCCGTCTCGCGCCACGTCCGGGGGGCGGCCCGCGCCTGCGCAGTGCGGCGCCGCGGTGCCGGTGACAGGCTGGCAGGAAGGGGCGGGGGCAGGAAGGAGCGGGGGCGGTGCCGGCACCGGGATCGCGACCGGGACCGGGGTCTGGGTCGGGAGTATCGTGGTCATTGTCACTGCCAAGGGGCGGGAGGGCCGCAGCGACGGGCCGCTCGGCAGCACCATGCTGAAGAAGTTCGACAAGAAGGACGAGGAGTCGGGTGAGAGGAGGCCGGGGGCGCTGTGAGGGAAGAGACCCCTCTGTGGGTGCGAGGGGGGGCTTTGAGGGGGCACCCCTCCTGTGGGTACGGGGGCAGCTGTGAGGGGAGAGGTGCCTCTGTTGTGCGGAGTGGATCCGTGACCCCTTCGTTGCTACGGGGGGAGCTGCGAGGGGGGACCCCTCCTGTGGGTACCGGGGGAGCTGCGAGGGGAGACCCCCGAGGAGCTGTGAGGGCAGACTCGGTGCCAGCTGGCAGCGGGGGCTGGCCGGTGTGCACACAGCGCGCTGGGAAGCGCCATGGGAGCGCTCTAGGAAGCACCAGAGCAGTCTGCTGCCGTCTTCTCACTGCTGCAGCCAGAGGCTAAACTGGTTGCATTGACACAGCACACCGAGGTTACCTGCACATCACCAGGTGCAGAGTCTGAGACTGAATACTGAGCATATTAGCCCTGTTCACAGTCACCTAGCTCACAAACCAGGTGCTAAAGCCGGGTAGAATCCAATTCGTAGTTTCTGGCACTTTTTCTGGCACACGTGATTTGCTCTTCCAACATCATCACTGCTACTTTCGGTGGATCAGAAAATGTGAGAGCACCAAAGAAACGCGGGGTGATTGCTTGACTTTTCAAAACTTTAGCCTGAGTAGTAAGGAAGAGGTTGATATTTTATGTGGTGTGTAATTCAGGTGAAATCGATGCTTCATAATACAGTGTTTCCTTTCATGGTTATGCCTTGTGGTATCTTTTTCATCTTCCTATGAAGCTTCCTACATAGCTTGCTCTGCATAACAAATCAGTGTGACCTGAAGCGAATTGATTCAGCTTAAATCATGGTGATTGTTCTGTTTGACTGTGCTTGCTTTTTGTTTTAATGGGCATTAAATGCTTTGCCAATGTTTCCCTTGTCCAAAGCCTCTAGTGATCTCTTGATAAGCAGAGAATTTAGTGAGGCAGCTCTTGGAGAGGAATTGCTCTTGGCTTTAGTTTTGGGCCTGTTCTTTATTTGCACCTGCCACACCCTTCAAGGTACTGAGGTTACTATGGCCAGGGTTGGCAGGAGATGCAGGTATCCAGTTAATTGGCTTCTGCATCTTTGCTTTCCATGGATGATTTAGCCAGCCTTGGATGAGCACCCTCCACTCTCTTTGACATGTTATTTTGGGTATAAAATACTGTTTCTCTACAAATCAGAATAAATTGTTGCTAGTTATCCAATATTAGGAGCTTTCTGAACACACAGCCTCTGCCCTCCCTGCATCTTTCTCCCTCTCTCTGAGAGAATACTTGGACAGAGGGTGCTGTGAGGACCAAGACCACATGTACAGTGTATTTCAAGATCCTCAGTGCCATGAAAAATGTGTTGTGCTTGGCTGATTTAGGGATTGTAGATGTGCCAGATCATGGGAATACTGTGCTGCTGGGCAGGTTTCTTTGAACACATTCCCATGCTCATACTAGAACTGGTTCATACTCATATGAGAGACACTTTTGCTCTTTCCCCTTGTTTTCTTCTACCTCCTTAACCTCACATAAGTGTCTGTGCTTTGTTCAGTCACCTCATGCCTTTGCAAACATCTCCCTAGCCAGAGGAGGGCAGTTTGTGAAACAGGAAGGAGGCAGAGTGTTTGCAGATGTGTTTGCTTTTAAATGTAGTGCTTATTGTAGAAAGGGCTCCTGGCACCAACCTAGGATGCTTCATGCTTGGGTCAGGTCGGATTTGGACCCAGGAGATGTTCTCTTTGGTGAATCAGGCTTTGGAGCAAACTGAAACAACCCTGGAAAAGGCTGCATTTTGTCCCAGGGCCAGGCTGAACATAGGTACTAATTAAAACCTCCTTATCAATAACTGGCAGCTTTTGAAAAGCTGCAGCTCACAAATGCTTGGGAGGCTAATCAAGACCATGCAGAATGATAGTGCTTTTTCCTCTGATTATTTCATCCTTAATTGCTGAGGTTTTTAATTATTTAGTATAATTTATTTTGTTAAGTGGAACAATGCAACTTTCTTTGTGTCCAGACTATCTGGTCTGCTTGTCTTGTTCTCTTAATTAGTGATAGAGCCAAAAATACTCTGCTGGTGGATTCTTGGTTGGTTTATATGGGAGGGATAAAACACTCTTGACTCACCAGTCTGGCAAGTAATACCTCTTTTTGTCTAAGCTTTTGTTTCTAGGCCTGTCTTATTGATGCTCTGACTGTCAGCAAGCTCCCAGCCCAGGGGCTGGAAATAGGTCTTTGGGGATACAGTGGAGCACAGTTATTTTATAGCTAATCAGTCTATCTTGGCTCACAGTCAGTTACTTCTGAAGGGGATGACAAATCGCATAATGTCCTGTCTGCTCTGCCTTCCCTGACTGCCAGGAAGACATCCAATTAATTACTCGTAAGAGGGAGCTCTGCTTGCTTGGTGTTCATGAAAAAAATCACCCCAAAATGCTCAGTCTGTTTTTAAGGTGTGGGCATGGTTCGAAAGTTGCTTTCCCACGGCACTACCCCTGGAGAGACTTCTACTCTCTTTGTTTTGCAGGTGGGAATTCCAACCCATTCCAGCACCTGGAGAAGAGTGCAGTCTTGCAAGAGGTAAATCCTCAGACCCTCTCCTCTGTGTACCCCACCCTGGCTAGGGTCTCTCCCTCTCTTGAGTAGGTCACTGGAGAACTTCAGCAAGGAAATGAGGGTTTGTTACAGTCCCGCTTGCTCTGAATAAATGGGAAATAGTTCTTATTTTATTATTGGACAGAGGAAGGGAGAAGTCTAAATAGGAATAAAAGGAATAAAATAATCTGGGAAAGCTCACCCTAAAATGGGGCGGGGGGGGTTGGGAAATTGGCCTTGGACACCCCAAATATCTTGCGTATGACAAAATTAATGAGAGGAGTGTGAATGGTTATTAGTCTGTGAATTTCCTCTGGAGAAATGCCATTGTTCAAGAGCAGGTGAACACCTCCCTGTGTTTCAGTGTTCTCTCTTTGCTTGTGCTGTTGGGAACGGTGTTGGCTCCCACAGCCTCGCCAAGCTCGCGGTCGTCTGTCGGAGAAGTGTTTTAGCTAGCACACCATCCAGGCCTGTGTGGGTGCAAGTGTGATGAAGGTTTGGCCTGAAAACCTTCACTGCTCTTTGATTTGCAATCCCAGACTACAAAACCAGCTGTTTAAAAGGATTCCATATTTAAGGGAAAATCCGATCCAAAGTCATCAAGGATCTTGCCATACCTCACTGACAATGTGTTGTTTGTATCACTGGCCAAGACCAGACAGGACAGTGTTTGCAAGGGGATGTTGGTGTCAGCATCCTTGTGCTTTGTTTCCAGGCTCGAGTGTTTAATGAGACTCCTATAAACCCAAGAAAATGTGCTCATATCCTCACCAAGATCCTGTATCTCATAAACCAGGTAAGAGAGAGAAAATGTACGCTTATACAGACATGTGCTTCAGGCCCAAAGCTGATTGTGATAACTGAGATTTCCTTCCTTCTTTTCAAACATCCAGGGGGAGCACCTTGGTGTCATGGAAGCTACCGAATCCTTCTTTGCTATGACCAAGCTGTTTCAGTCCAATGATGTAAGTCTGCCTTTTGTTTTCTGTATTTACCTGGTAGGACAAGTTGTCCCTTGAGATATGCACTTTTATACAATCAGCTTTTCTGTCCTGTCTGGAGCTACCCAATCTGAGTGGAAAGAATAGGGTGAAAGTTTAGAAACAGTGATCAGCCTCCTAGCCCTTTCCAGAACTTGAAGCAGCATAACTGAAGCATGCTCTGCTCTTGAGGCAGAGATTCCTCTCTCTGCATTGCTGTTTAACTCTTGAGGCACAGATCAAGCATGTGATAAGCTGGAATTCACTCTGCTTTGTGTCCAGCATTAAAAGATCCTGCTTCCTGCTGAGAGTCAACAATTGTTTTTTCTGGAGGAGGCTGGGAGTTAGTGCCTACCCACAGCAGTAGCACTGTCATTAGCTGTCCCCCAAAGTGCAAGACACTAGTGTAGAAATCCCCAAACTCGGGAATATAAATTGTTTGCTTTCTCACTTTTGAAGCAACGCAGTGCCTTCAGCAAATGGTTTCAAGCTTTTCTCCTTGTTCATGTGAATGACAAGTGCAAGATAAAACTGTAGATCCAGCTAAATCTGGTATCTCTATGGCCTGACCCTAAGAGTGAGGGATTTAGAAGAGGAAGAGGTATTTTGTTGGTTTTTGTACATCTTTTACACTCAGGGAGTGAGGCTCTCTGAAGGTATCAGGTTCTTGTGATCTTCACAATAAAATGATGTAAGCAGGGAAAACTGAGATCCTTTTCTATCTGGGATCATCTCTGATGTCTTTCTTCCCTCTTTCCTTGTCAGCCAACTCTTCGCAGGATGTGTTACCTGACTATCAAAGAGATGTCTTCCATTGCAGAAGATGTGATCATTGTTACTAGCAGGTCAGTCACTTCACTTTCCTTGCTGTAATATTGAAATGCCCTCCAGTAATGTCTGTCCAACCTCTTGAAGATAACTGTAGTCCCTAAGCAGTGTGATGATAAGGAATGCCCTGGTGAGAAATAAATTTTCCTTTATAAAAGACCATTAAAATACAGGCATTAAACTAAGAGTGATGTGTGTGAAATGTGCTGTGTCCCCATATCCCATGCCCATGGGTGTTTGGAGAGTCTCTTGATTACAGGATATGGCAGCACTGTTTTTTCCCCTTTTGCAAAAGGCTGTTTCATTAACTCCTGTCTGAATGCTTTGAAGCTTTTTGAAGAATTCTGGCATAAATCCCAAGGCTTTCAACAGGTAGACAGGGGTTTACTGCTCCTGTAGCAGCACAGAATGCGACTTCACCAGGGAACAAAATTCCCTCTGTGAGCCATTCCTGAACTGCTGATCATTCCGGTGAAAGGCCCTGTGGGGAGTCAGGAGCCTGAGGGTACAGGCTGTGTGAGGGCTGAGGCAGAAGCCAGTCTCAGGTGCTGTGATATGATGAACGCCTGGTCCTTTGCAGATGGTCTCACACTGACCAGGACCCCAGGGAAAGGGCAGGAGTGAGGGTTCAGTAAGGAAGGCAAATGCCCCAGGGGTAGTGTGTGTGCTCCAGCCTCCCTTGGTGAACAGGAGCTCTCACAAACTGTTCATGGGCTTGGAACATGAGTACTCATCTTTTCCTCCTGCCTTCCCACCCCCGTGGGACTTGCCTGAGACCTGCAGCTGCCTGCTTGGCATTCTGCTGTGGTGCTGGCTGCCTGCTGCTCTGTGTGCACTCTGTGTGCACCTGAGAGCTGTTGGCTCAGGAGTGCACTATTGAGAGCTTCCTGTTTTCCCAGCTTAACCAAAGACATGACTGGGAAGGATGACAATTACCGAGGCCCCGCTGTGAGAGCGCTCTGTCAGATCACTGATGTAAGTGCTGCTTTTCCCTTGGGGCACTCTACACCCTTCACTTGTTCCTACTTTACGCTATCCCACCTTCCACTCTGTTTTCCATGGCTTTGCATCTCCCCTGTCACACTCCTAACAGCTTTCCCATGTTGGCTGTTGTTTCCCTCTCCCTGCAGAGCACCATGTTGCAGGCCATCGAGCGCTACATGAAGCAGGCGATTGTTGACAAAGTGCCAAGTGTGTCCAGCTCTGCCCTCGTGTCTTCCTTGGTATGTACTCCCTGCAGCACGGGCCTGAGGGACAGTCAAGCAGGAAGCAGTCATCTGTGGTGGGACTGGACATCTTGAGGAGTTTCAGGATTTTGTTGCTATTCCTGTCTGTGAACTGAGGGACTGGCACTGACTTTGCAAGAGACCATTGACCTGTTGAGGCCACAGCTGTCATGGCCAGGTCTCTGCATGCTGACCCCTTGCTCTTCTGTAAGTTGCTGCTGCCAGCACACTCATAGGGAAGGCTCATTGCTTCTTAATATAAGCAGAAATTCTCAAAGCTTCCTCCATCCTTATCTCATGGGTTGTTGTGGCTTCATCTCTTCTAGCACTTGCTGAAGACCAGTTATGATGTGGTAAAGCGCTGGGTGAACGAGGCTCAGGAGGCAGCTTCCAGTGACAACATCATGGTGCAGGTAGGACACCGACCACCAGCAGCAGCTGGGCATGGAGCAAACTGCTAGAGCTCAGCCAGGCACCTCTGGGCGACAGAGGGGACAACAGGGGAGAGAACACACCGTGGGTTTGTGACGTTCTCTTTCCCTGCACAGTATCATGCCCTGGGCTTGCTGTACCACGTGCGGAAGAACGACCGCCTGGCAGTCAACAAGATGCTCAGCAAGTTCACGCGCCACGGCCTCAAGTCCCCCTTTGCCTACTGCATGATGATCCGAATAGCCAGCAAGCTGCTGGAGGAGGAGGCTGGCAGGTGAGAGGGCTCCCTTGCCCTGCTGGAAGCATTTCCTGGTCCTGCTTCCATCTCCTCTTGCAAGCTCACTTGCCATCTCATGAGGGTCACTATTTCTGTCTTTCAAGAGCAGCATGCAGCTTCTACCCTCTTACTGTTGGGTAAAAGAGAACAGAGAAAATATCGGATGTCTTCATGGTTGCTTTGAGATGGCTTCTGTGAGTCTTGTCTGTCTGCTTGCACATCATATAATATCTTGTTTCTCTAGACTGTTTTGCAGAGCTTAATTTTCTCTTCTGTTGTTGTTTGTCCACCATGTATGCAGTGTGGCTTCCTGGTGAATAAGAGTTGTGGTGTGTACAATCAGTCCTTACTGTGTGAGGGTTGAGGGAGATTCCCTTTAGCCTGTAAGGCAGAGGGTGTCTTCTCAAAAGGCAGGTTGACATTCAAGCATGCTGGAAGTACAGTATAGTGACCACTGCAAAATCTGGGGACAAAGTGGATTTATGGCTGCTTTTACCTTTCTGCTGCTGAGTACTTAATTTCTATTAGTATCTTTGTTTTACTTCATTCTTGTGGTTTTATCTTTTGTCCCTTAGCCGTGATAGCCCCCTGTTTGATTTCATCGAGAGCTGCCTGAGGAACAAGCATGAGATGGTGGTGTATGAAGCTGCATCTGCCATCGTTAACCTGCCCAACTGCACTGCCAAGGAGTTGGCTCCAGCTGTCTCAGGTGAGTGTGGTGCTCATGGCCATGGTGAGGGAATTGTGAGCCTCCAGTGGTCTTGGTGACACCTGCTGATTGTGCCAAGAAACAAGGACCTTGGGTAGTTTCAGGCTTGTTATGGTGCCATGTCCTTTGTTGCTTTACGCTGCTGCTGAGAGCCTGTGGTGTGTGTGAATAGCTTTGTTCTTGTAAAGGTATTTCCTGGTGTGTTCAAGTGTGGGTTAGTGGAAGGGTCTTTATTTTTTGTCTGTGAAACAGGGCTGAATTATAACTGACAAATGTCCCTGCTTTAGGCTGAGTGTCACTGTGCAAGAAGCCAAGGTGTTGGGGTCCTGCCTTCCCAGCTCGGTCCAGTGCAAAGGTCCTGAGCTGGGTTTGTTGGCAGGATGGGGGGCTGTATGTCTCCTCTCTGCACAGGGAGGGTGCCCTTCATGGGTCAGCTCTGGGAAAGGAGCAGAGTTTGTATGAAACGGAGAACAGCAGTTCAAATTGACGTAATAGGAAAGATGACAGGGTGATGAATTTGGCTTTCACGAGGAGTGAAGGATAGCAGCACTGTGGAAAACGAGGGAGGTGGGTAAGGTTTAGTTGTCAGCAGGGATGTGTGGCAAAGGGGACAATGTTGAATGTACAGTTGCTTCTTAAGCATGTTTCTAGTTACCTTATGCTTGCAGCTGTCTCTTCACTGAAGCTCTTGCTTTATGTATGAAACACTTCTCAATAACAGAGTGCCTAAACATCTGTCTTTGTTGGTTCTCCCACCTTGCAGTTCTGCAGCTGTTCTGCAGCTCCCCGAAAGCAGCGCTGAGGTACGCGGCCGTCCGTACCCTCAACAAGGTAGGAGCCAGTCTCTTGGGAGAGAGCTGTGTATCTCCTGCAGGGAGGTGCAGACATCAGAAGAAAAAGGGGACCAGATTATGGGATGATTTTGTTTGAATAACCTCTCTCTTGGGCTACAGCCTTACATTTCATTGCGTTCTGAGTGGAATAAAACGTTAAAGAACACTCTACAGAAGGAAAACAAAACCCCAGAGATTTTCACTGGTCTCTTAGAATATCACTGGTCTTAGTGTTTCTGCTTTCCCTTCTGAGCTTCCTGTGGTGAAGAAACTCCTTGTAAAACAGGGATCAAACCTTTATGCTGCTTCTAGCCTGCTCTGTGGCAGTCTTTGCTCCAGCTTTTCCCTTCATCTTACAAACTCTATAAAAAGAGAGAATGGCAGTGTCTGGTAGCTGCTGTGCTTCCACCCACAGAGCTGTTTTGCACAGCTCGTCTGGCTGAATTTTTGTTGGGGGTTTATAGCTTTCTTTTTTTACTATATAGAGGAGAATGACAGAGTTAAAAATAGTAAAAGATTGTTTATTACTACTGCTTCTCTTCCAGCAAGGGGTGCAATTCTGCAGGAAAGCAGAGCTTGTTACCATAACTCCAGATTAGCTGTTTGTCTGAGATGTCTCTCATGTATGGTCTATACATATATTTCTATGGGAAGGGGTGAGTTTTGGTGGGTTTTGCCAGCTGGGCATTTTGCATCTATTGAGTGATTTTCATTCTTCCTTCTGTGCTGCAGGTGGCCATGAAGCACCCATCTGCTGTGACTGCCTGTAACCTGGACCTGGAGAACCTTGTGACAGACTCCAACCGCAGCATAGCCACCCTGGCCATCACCACGCTGCTGAAAACCGGCAGTGAGAGCAGCATTGACCGCCTCATGAAGCAGATCTCCTCTTTCATGTCAGAAATCTCAGATGAGTTCAAAGTAAGGAAGTGGGAAGAGGAGGGACACTCAGACTCCTGAATAAACCTCATGGTCTTTGTCCATGTTTGTGTGTGTGCTCTGAAACCTGCATGGAGCTGCTTCCAGAAGCTGGGCTGCAGAATACTTGCAGGGAGGAGAAAGAATTTAAGGCTGTCCACCTAAACCATGCCTCAGTCGTATAGCTCCAAAGTCACATGCTCTCTTCTGGGGAGATGCCTTTTGAGAATCAAATCTTTCTTCTTTCCAATGGGCTTTTTTTAGGGGCTGGCCAGTGCATAAAAATCAATCTCCTCCAATTCCTAGGATTGTACCTCCTGGAACTGCATTTGTTGGATAAGTAAAGACAAAAATGTAGTTTCCAGGTTAGGGACCAGCACAAAATTGACACAATTCAGTCTTTCCTGCCTGGTGAAACAGAATTGTTTTTTACTTGCCCCCTTTTCCTCCAGGTGGTAGTGGTGCAGGCCATCAACTCCCTGTGTCAGAAGTACCCTCGCAAGCACGCCGTCCTCATGAATTTTCTCTTCACTATGCTTCGGGAAGAGGTAAGTTTGCAGGACAACTATGTGTGCCTTGTTTGTGTGCATGAACAGCAGCCCCTGTGAGAGTCAAGCTTTTACTGATAAGGCTGTGCAGTAAAAGCCTCTGTTTAGAAGGTTTGCAGTCTAACTGCAGAAATGCCCAGCTGTGCACAATAGTTATAAGCATACTGCCAGGCATATTTTTAGTGTGGTTTTCATTCTTTGATTTTTTTTCTGGGGGTTTATTAACTCTCAAAGCAAATGCAGGCAACAGCAGATCTGTTGGCAGTCCATGTGTGTTTCACATTTGAACCAGCTTTCTTTTATACTTTGACAGCAAATTCCAAGAAGTTTTGTCTTGTACACAAAGATTCGATAGCAACCTATTTATTGATGACACGGGACCACTTTTGTTCTGGTGTCTGTGCTGTGGCAGTGAAGGGATCACGAGTACCTATAACCATTCTCTGCATTCAGTCAGACATAAATTGCAGAAAGACAGCTTTACAGAGGTTTGCTGAGGCAATTTCTAAATGAGCAAACTTGCCTGCAACACAGCTGGCACCACTGCTTGCCCTGACATCACCTTCTGCCAATTACAGCCTCTCGGTTGGGAACAAACCAGAGCATCTCATTTTGCTCCTGTGAAAAATGAACCATTCTTCTTTCCCAGATTTTCTGTGGGTGGATGGTATCATCTTGAATGTGGTTTTGTACTTCAAACCATTCTGTTTTAAAGCCTTTTTTAATCCGAAGTAGCTCCAGAACGATCCAAATGCCTGGCGCTGTGCACGTAATTGGCAGAGGGTAGTGTGCAGTTTAATCCCCTGGTGTGTACTGAGGACTCTAGTAAATAATGTCTGAAGATAACCAAGCATTACTGGCATGTCAGGTTGTGGCTGTACCTGGGGAGATATTGATTGCCTATCATCCCACACTAATGGGGCTATTTGCTGCGTCCTGCTGTGCCAGATATGATCCTTCATGCATTTCTCTTGTGATTCATCCTCAGATGTCTGATGCTAAAGGGGAGAGGGTTGGGTTTTTTCTCCTCCCATATGGCTGTTTTTAAGCACTAATTCTAGCAGCAGAGGATTTTGAAGGAGATAAAATCCCTTCAGGCAGATGAATGCTTTTACTCTCTTTAGGACTTGTGTTTTTTCTTCACTGCAGCCATTCTGAAGGGAGCTGGCAAGAGAGCTTGAATATTAGCTGGTCCTCTGGGTGTAAAGAGGGTCAAAAGTGAAGGCAGAATTACTGCCCTTCTCCTTTAAAACAGATTAAAAGCACTGAGTGGGAGTGACCTTTTCAAACGAAATTTCTTCCTGTCTGGCTAGCTCAGAGTCTGTAAAATACTTTGAGATTTCCAGCTGAGCAGTTCCCTTTTGCTCCTTAGGGCGGCTTTGAATACAAGAGAGCCATTGTGGACTGCATCATCAGCATTATTGAGGAGAACTCGGAGAGCAAAGAGACAGGCCTGTCTCACCTCTGTGAATTCATTGAGGACTGCGAGTTCACTGTGCTGGCCACTCGTATCCTCCACCTCTTGGGGCAGGAAGGGCCCAAAACCAACAACCCCTCCAAATACATCCGCTTCATCTACAACAGGGTTGTTCTGGAGCATGAAGAAGTCCGGGCAGGTAGGTGACAGGCCTGAAAAGCTCTCTGCCCTGTGACAGACCTTCAAGGAATTATAGTGTATGAATGCCTTGGCTTTTGAGGGCTGTGATTTGCTCTAGGCCTGAGCAGATGGTTTTACACAGCAAAGATTCTGCAGTAATATTGATGGAAGACGTGGCCTGTGACTGAGAAATGGGAAGGAATATGCACTGGCTCTGAAACTAGACAGAGGTTTGCAGGCACTTCACAGTTGTAGCTCTGCCTCTTTCTAGTCACAGTAATGCTTTACTAGTGTAGCATCTCTGATGTGGCATTAGATCAAGGCCAAGAAATGGAGGAAACTTCAGCTGATTTCTTTGCTTTCTAATTCTGTTGTCATGACTTTTGCTACAGGTGCCGTAAGTGCCCTGGCCAAATTTGGAGCCCAGAATGAGGAGATGTTACCCAGTATCTTGGTGTTACTGAAAAGGTCAGTCGTGCCTCAGAGTTTCTCAACATCCTGGGTGAAAAACCATGTTTACTTGAGAGCTTGTCTAGTCTCTTCCAGCTGTGGGTCTGAGAAGGTGCAGGGGGTACCTGCATGGTGATGGGATCACCACTGCATTCAGCACCACAAAGTGGACAGAAGCCATGTGTGGCAGATTATTGCTTTTCTAATACAATTATTAGGAGACTGCTGGATTTCCCCTATAGCATGTTCTTTCTGGCCCTGTGAGAAGCTTAGTCAGCTGCTTTCATTCACGTGAACTCTGAAGAAAGTTTTCTGCTTTCCTCTTAGGTGTGTGATGGATGATGACAATGAAGTGAGAGACAGAGCCACCTTCTACCTGAATGTTCTGGAGCAGAAGCAGAAAGCCCTCAATGCTGGCTACATCCTGAATGGTACTGCAGGAAGGCCTTAAAACAAGGCTGCACCTCTTTTCTGCTTCAACAAGAGCTAAACTACAGGCCTGGCATTAGTGTGGATCAGTGACCTGTCCCTTCTGTCCCCAGGGTTGACGGTGTCCATCCCTGGCCTGGAGAGGGCTCTGCATCAGTACACCCTGGAGCCCTCTGAGAAGCCCTTTGACTTGAAATCCGTTCCTTTGGCAACAGCTCCGATCATCGAGCAAAGAACAGGTGAGGGACCACAGCCCCTGAATGCTGGTGATTCCCTGCATTGGGCTCACTGGGAACTGCTGAGCTCCATCCTATTTGAATTTTGTGGGAATGCATCTCCTGGTTGCTCCCACATTAATGTTTCAGTTTAGTCCAACTGCTAATAATAGTAAGAGCTGGCAATCCTCACTGGAGCTTCTGCAGTTCTAAAGCTGCTTAAGAAGCCAAATACGGGTGCCTAGTCCATATCAAATGAGAAGAGAGCTCCCTTCCTTTCCTTAGTCAAATCCCTCTCCAGACATTGATCTGTTTTCTGATTCAGTCGTTTCTTACTCTTCACGGTCAAATCTTTTCAGTTTGTTTTTTGTTTGATTGTTGTTTTTTTTTGCTTTGCAGAAAATGCCCCTGCTGCTGTAGTGAAACAGCCAGAGAAGGTGGCAGCAACAAGGCAAGAAATATTCCAAGGTAAACTGATGCCAGGACTCTCCTATGTGTCCTCCTCCTATGTGAGAACTCTGTAGAACTCTGTGCTTCTTACTGAGCCTGCCTTAGCCCCTGTGACATTTTCTCATCTTCTGGCAGGGAGTGACTCCCAGTTTAAGGTCAGCTGTTCACTCCCGGAGGGTGGGGATTCCTGCAGGCCGCTTCTTTGTATCTTGCAGTAGAGGTGGGCAAAGGATGACTCTGCCTTTAATTTTAAAAGTCTCTAGGGGATTTTTATGGGTATTTGTAGCAGCTTCTGGCAGCTGAAACAAGGGTTTTGAAACTGCTGACACCTCCCTGTGTGTTGAGGAAGACAACGATTTGTGTCCTCTATTTCAGAGCAACTGGGGGCCATCCCAGAGTTTCGGGGGCTGGGCCCACTCTTCAAGTCTTCCCCAGAGCCTGTGGCCCTGACAGAGCTGGAGACAGAGTATGTGGTTCATTGCACCAAGCACACCTTTGTCAACCACATGGTGTTCCAGGTGGGTAACTAAGGGGGTGTGCTGATGAAGAAAATGGGAAAATAAGCTCTTGAGTGGCTAAAAGCTTCCCTGTGAAGACATATCTCAGGGATATCATAGAATCATAGAATAGCCTGAATTGGAAGTGACTTTAAAGATCATCTAGTTCCAACTCCTCTGCCATGGACAGGGACACCTTTGACTACACCAGGTTTCTCAGAGCTCCATCCAGGCTGGCCTTAACATTTCCAGAGATGAGGCACCCACAATCTGTGTTCAAAGCATGATACTGCAATGAGGAGTTCTTAGTTTCTTATCCATAGCAGCAGAGCCCCAGAGAAAATTAATAAGGGGAGGTGTGTGTCTGTCTGAACAATGCTTACAGGTACACTCAAGTTCAGCAAGCACTAGATGGGGCTGTTCTTTTCTCACTGAGCAGTTGGCAGGGGGAACTGTGCTCTTTCCTCAGAGCCCCCAGGCATGTGGTTTGGGCATGAAAGAGTGAAGCTTACTACATCTAAAAAGCTGAAAAGGATACCCAAGAAAGGGACCCAGTGGGGGAGAGCTCCTCATTTGCTATGTTTTGGTTTAGCCTGTAGCACAGGTGCTCTCTTCTGTACACCCTGGCCTAGGCTGTACCAGCAGCATGTGAGATGTTAGGATTGATGTGGCAGTCTCCTTGCCTGGGCCTTGGGGACTGTGAGGCACAGCGAGTCCTGTGCTTGCTTGTGAGCAGCAGTGTTTTGTCCTTAGCCAGCTCCTTCCTCAAAGCTCCGAACTGCTTACACAGCCCTCACAGGGGTTGACCTTTGTTTCTGTTGTCCATCCACCAGATGCAATTGTATGAGCTTAAGAGACTTGGCATTGCAGCTGGAACGAAGTCTAATCAGCAAGTTTAGACTTGCTGAAAACACCACGCTTGCTGAAACTTACTCAAGCTGTCCCTAGTTTGAGCCATGCAAAGGATCATCTTTCCATCTGCTCTGGGGCAATGTCCCTGTAGCATGGATTGGGATGATGTAGGCAACAGTATTTGCATTTCCATAGAGCAGAGAGTTAACCCAGGAAGGACTGTCCAAGACACTGGAGGAAAAAGTTCCATACTAACTGGTGAACTGAAACAAGCAGAAGCTGATACATCCCTGCCGTCACTGAATTTGTGATCCTGCCTGGATTGCAGAGGGCAGGCCTTGGATTGCTGTGTGATGGTTCATTTAAGTGTTGTTTCCTTAAAAAAAATAAGTTTGCTGGAGCACTGGACTCCCCTGCAGGGTTTTAGTTCTCCCCTAAAGCATTTAAATTATTAGGTTTAGTCAGGTTGCTCTGTGATGAGCCAGCTGATAGTGAGGCGTACCCTGGAAACACAGAGAGCTGGGGGTTCACAGCTGTTTCTCAGCTGCTGCTGTGCCTTAGCTGTGCCTCAGCTAAGTCTGCTTTTCAGTGAGTAGTGAGCAGCTTCAAGCTGTAGCTGCTTTCCCCTTCCCCTGTTTAGTTTGACTGCACAAACACCCTGAACGATCAGATCCTGGAGAATGTCACGGTGCAGATGGAGCCAACAGAGGGCTATGAGGTCATTGGCTACGTACCTGCCAAAACCCTGGTGTACAACCAGCCTGGTACCTGCTACACGCTGGTGGCACTGTCTGAAGAGGATCCAACAGCAGGTAAACAGTTTGCACTCTTTTTTTTTTCCCTGTATTGCTTATCCCCACACATTCTAGCTTGCATCCTAGCCAGATATTTATATCCTGTGTGTGGGTGCAGCCCTGAGTGATGCTGAGCATGACTTGTCTTTGCTGTTTGGGGGCTGTCAGGCCTCTCTCCTCTGCTGGTTCCTTTGTGCTGTAGCACTGCCAAGTCAGGCTATGGGAGCTGGCAGGTGAGTTGTCTTTCATGCACCTTGGCATGTCCTTGAGCCTTTCTTTGTGTTAGATGAGGGGAGGCTGGTACTTGTAAAGTGCTGAGAGTGCCCAGATGCTCTGAGTAGCAAAGGGGTATTTCAGACAAAGTATTAGAATTTCAGGGATGTCTGTTTAACATCCCCATCTGCCACTATCCAGAACATGAACCAGGCCTTACCTGTGCTTCGGTCTCCCTGGTTTGTGCTCTGGAACTGCTCTCCTGTTGTGTTGCTGCTGTTCACTCAGCAGTACCATCCTCTAGGGATGAATCATTGCTCCCTCTCCCAGCCCAGTGCTGTTAATCAGCCGCAGCATTGCGGGGCAAGGTGCTTTCATTTCAGAGGTGCACGAACCGACCCCCAGATGTGGATCTTGACCCTTCACAAGGTGCTGGTGGGACATATTTCATTAGTATTCCCAACACAATGTGAGTTTCATCAGTAATAGCACTTGATCTGAGGATTATGGTTTTGTACAACTGTCATGAGCTTGTCTTTAGCACTGCTTGCTAGCCTTAATATTACAAATAAATAGCTTGTCCTTGGGAGACAGAAACTATTGGAGAGCTCTCTCTAGGTCAGTGGCTAAGCCTGTGCTGCTGACAGTGACAGGGAGAGTCTGGCTGCCCCAAACCTCCCAACGTGTTCTGCTGCAGGGGAGTGTGGATGTGGTGGTAACGTGAGCTTTGCCTTTGCCTCCCTGTCTCCAGTGGCCTGCACATTCAGCTGCATGATGAAGTTCACTGTCAAGGACTGTGATCCCAACACGGGTGAGACGGATGACGAGGGTTACGAGGATGAGTATGTGGTAAGGATCTGGGCATGTACCTGATCATGGAAACTGCTGTCATTTTCTGGGGTTTTGTGATCTGAGATCCCTGGAAGCAATGATGTGACAGCTGACACTGAAGTGGGCAGCATCACGTGAAGAAGGAGCTCTTGCTGTCTCTGGTGTCTGTCCAAGGGTGCAGATGGGTGTTTGCAGAGCTTGCTTTGTCTCATTTGGAGTATTCTCCTGTTGCTCTCCAGATGGACACCTGACTGTGCAGGATACCTGTGTTTTGGGAGGCCGTGGTGCATCCTCCAGTTTTGGCTGACTGTGCCCTATGAACTCCAGAATGGCACACTCAGGGTTGTGGAGACAGAGGGCTGTTGGGCATCTTTTGTTCTCCAGGAGTTGCTCCTGTGGTGGCATGGTTAACTGTCTAGAGGCTTGCCTGGCACAGGGAAGTTGCCATCCTTGTTCTTGTTCTGGGGCAAGTGTAACTCTCCCTCGCAAGCGCTGACTGCTGAAAGCAGCGGTGCTGCAGAAGCACTCCTCTTCCTTGGAGAGGAAGGAATGTTGTTCACAGCCTCAGCTTGGCCTGTAAGCTCCAGAGACTGTTTTCTATGCAGTGCCTGTCACTGCTGGGAATCTGATTAGAGGCACTGCTGTGTAGTGAGTCACTGTCTTCACAGAAGGAGTGGGGAGAGTTTTTCTCAATGGAACATGCAAGGTTAACCCTTCCCTCAGCTTCCTACCAGTCACCCAGGCCTTTGAGTGATACTTAAACAAACTCTTGCATGTGTTTCAACTAGACTCAGGAGGAGATCCTTTCCTGCAGGAATTGTTGGAATGAATGCAGGCTGGTGCCCAGCCAGCTCTGTCACTGCCTGCCCTGCAGTACATACCCTGGAGGGACAAGCCCCGTTCTGCTTTGCACAGGTGCAGTCACAGCAGCAGCTCAGCTACCCTGGCACCAGTGCTAGGTGATAGCACATGTCTGACAATGTCTCACTGTACTTCACCAGCCTAAAAAATGATCAGCAAGAAAGACAAAATACAAGGGAAAACACAAGCTTACATGCATTTCATGGAAGCAAATGCTCAAGCAGCTATTTCTAAGCTTTTGTTTTTCCCTCTGTTTTGGCCATTTGTCCAGTGCTTTGATCTCTGTCAGGCCCAGGGCTGTGCTCAGAGTGGGAACCTGGTTTGTAAGCCCTGGAAGTGGCATCACAGTGCCTTTCTCAGGCCCAGCAGTTGCTCGGTAGCAAACGAGAAGTGGACGTGGAGGCAGCTCCTGCATTCACCTGATCTCGGGAAATCCAGTCTAAAGTTCACTCTGAGGAGAACAGGGTTAAGAACAATGTTTCATTTGAGCCTCTTCTACCACCAGCTCGAAGACCTGGAGGTAACAGTGGCTGATCACATCCAGCGAGTTCTGAAGCCAAACTTCGGAGCAGCCTGGGATGAAGTGGGTGATGAGTTTGAAAAGGAAGAGACCTTTACTTTATCTGCTATTAAAACCCTTGAAGGTAAGGAAGGGGGTTTGAGCACAGCAGAGCTCTTACTGTTCCCTCCAGCAGGCAGAGTCCAGAGGCCCAGTCTGGCTCACTTTTGATCTGTCACAGAAAGGCAAATGAGGCAAAACCCTTCACAAGTTTTTCACCACAGCTGTTAAATGAGGAGCTACAGTGACTGTGATTAAGTTAGTTCAGGTTTCAAAAAAACCAGTGAGTGTTCTGGGGCCAGTGGAGTCCAGCCTGGATTGTGGGAGGCAAGAGAATATCTTGCTTTGCTGTCACCCTTTACCCTCCCCAGCAGACAGACCACAGTTCAGCTATGAACTCCCACCATTCTTCTTGAGACCAGTAAGAAAAAGTGAAAACAGCAGAAGACATGAGGTTGGTGGGCAGGCTGGTGGTGCAAGCCCTCTTCTCTTTCATTGTGTTTTAAAGAGTCCTTCTATTTTTACTCAGAAACCTGTGAAAACTCAGTCCTTTTGATGCCTTAGCCAGGTGTTCTCATCCTGTAGCCATCTCCCTGCTTCCTTGCACAGCCCCTTGGGGTTTGAAATACATTCCCTGAGGCCTTTTCAGATTTCTTCTGAAGACCTGTGTGTCCTGCAAGACATCTCCTTCCTTCTGCATGTCTCTCCAGAGAAGTGCGCAGGCTGTCAGGGCAGTGCAGTAAGTGCAGCCAGCTGCACTCTCCTTCTGCCCTTGTCTGGCTCATTCACCCTCGTCTTTCTGGTGCACATTTGCTACATCAGATAACAGAACTCTGCCGTGGTGGTGGGTTTTTTGTGTGTTGTCTTTGCAGCCCTTGTGGCCTCCAAAACCACGATTGTGACCAACGCTGTGTCCCCCTCACGACAAAGAACATGAACTCTAACATGTAGAGAGGGCTTGAGTCACCATTAGGTCACCACTTTATGTGCCCCCGTTAAGATGCCTGTGAGACAGAGCCCATTTTATTTATTTTTTCTAACAGAGGCAGTTAGCAATATTGTGAAGTTCCTGGGAATGCAGCCCTGTGAGCGGTCGGATAAAGTGCCAGATAACAAGAATTCTCACACACTGTACCTGGCAGGTAAGCTGTGGGGTGAGGTCTCTGCTTGAGGTGCAGCTCTCTGGGAGATCACACAGAGCTGCCTGTTGAAAATCAGAGCAGGAGTTTCTGATGGAGCCCACTGTGCTCCAGGTTGGATTTGGAGGTTTGTTCCTGCCATGGTTTCTGACTCTGCAGTGCAGAGCAGCTGGTGTTGGGATCAGGGAGGGTGCTGGGGTGGGGGGGATGTTGGGATCAGCCCCAGGCTCAGCTGGATGGAAGTTCTCTGTGATCTGTGGCATCCTGGTTTGGAGTAAGTCTGGGGTGGGAAAGGCAGCAAGCAGCCTTGCCCAGGAAAACAGATGAGTACTGGAGCTCTTAAGATGTGCCTGGATCTCTTCTCATCTGGAGTGTATTTTACACTTTGCTTTCATGGGTTTTACATTAGCAGAAGTCCCAGGTATATTATACTGAATGGGAACTGTGCTGCTTTAGGGCCTCTCCTGGCCCAGTGCTAGGATTTGCCAGACTACCTGTGGGAAGCATGCCCGTGTCAGTAGCAGTAGTGTTCATCTTTAGGCTTGCAGGGGAGGGCAGCCTGCGACGTGCTCACCCATTCCTCCCCTTCTTTCAGGTGTGTTCCGGGGTGGCCATGACCTCCTGGTGCGCTCCCGTCTCGTCCTCACTGACACGGTGACGATGCAGGTCACGGCCCGCAGCGCCGAGGAGCTCCCCGTGGATGTGATCATGGCCTCCGTCGGATAAACCCCCCTTTCCAGGACTGCCCTGACTCCGAGCCCGCCGCTTCTTTCTCTGGCAGCAGAATAGGGATCACGGTCACTACATCAGCTTTTGTGTTCTCTGCAGTACAGCTGTACTCGGGGCTCTATAAAACCACCTTGTTTTTAAGCTCTGGCTACGCCGCGCTTTGTCCCCGCACCGGCGCGTCGCGACGGCCGCTCCCTGTCCCCCTCCCGCTGTCGTTCCAATAAAACCGTGTTGTGGCTCTTCCTGGCTGTGTCGGGGGCGGGACCGGCGTTTCCGCGGCGCGGGCCGGCCCTGCCCCCGGCCGCAGCCCCTCCCCGCGGGCGGGCGGCAGCGGAGCCGGCGCTCGGTGCCCGCAGAGCCGGCGGGATGTGCGGGCGCACCGCCTGCTCCCTGGCCGCCGACAACCTTCGCCGGGCCTGCGCCTACCGCGACCGCCGGGGCCAGAAGCGGCAGCCCGAGTGGGTGCGGGAGGAGCGGTACCAGCCCTCCTACAACAAGGGCCCGCAGTCCAGCGGCCCCGTGCTGCTCTCCCGCCGCCACCTCCACCAGGTACCTCCTCCACGGGCGGCAGGGCCGCGGCCCGGCTCCGGCGGGGCCCTTTGCGGCGGGGGGCGGGGGCTGGGCATCCTGCGGCTCAAATCGGAGCGGTGCGAAGGAGGCCGTGCCCCCCGAGGGCTGTGGGACTCGCTCTGAACGGCCGCGGCTTGTTTGGTTTCGCTTTGCTGTACGTGGCAGGTACTGAATTTTCTGATTGCAAAAACGTCCCTTCTTGTTAACATTTACACGTTCAGAAGGAGGAGGGCAATCGGTACCGTAATTCCTGCACAGTGTTTATGTTTTCTGCAAAAATGTGTAGCTAAGTGCTTAACCTTGGTAGAGTTTTTTCCCAAGTGCCTGTAATTGCTTTGCTGGATTTAATTGGCTTTCCTGAGGCTATT
Source organism: Climacteris rufus (assembly GCA_013398175.1). Lineage (NCBI taxonomy): Eukaryota > Metazoa > Chordata > Aves > Passeriformes > Climacteridae > Climacteris > Climacteris rufus. Next base: position 11,618 of record VZRZ01007449.1, on the reverse strand, counting down.
TTGTTGGTTTTTTTCATTTCATAACGCTGCTGCATGTGTCCAGGTCACATTGATAGTAGGGCAGAGTAGACAAAAACAGATCTCACCTTGGGCTCGCTGCAGTAGCTGTACACCTGTGGTGACCGTTGTCCCGGCTAATTTCAGCCTCACCGACCTCCCCTGGGCAGCCCGTACGGCTGTTGGTGCTGCTCGTTGGGTTCCACACAGGAGGGTGCCCGGCCAACTGCTGCTCTTTGGCGTTCAGCGGGGTGAATCGGGGTGTGCTCAGTCGGAACACCCCCGTGTGCACCCACTCTGCTCTCCCTCCCCAGCTGGCAGGGCAGGTGCACTTTGCAGCCGTTACTGGCCCAGGTGATAAGGTGGGATGCCTTGGTGGGACTGCTCTGGAGTGCCATGGGCAATGCCATCAGCATCCCTCATACCATCCATTCCTGCCTTGGTGGTTCCACATCCCCTGAGAGCAGGCAGTGGAGCTGATGGAGCAGAGGGATATGTGGCTCAGAGTGTGGTGCAGGTCACAGGCAGACACTTGCTGGGTTGTCCTTCACTGTTTGAGTGGTTGGGATGCCGGTGTGGTGTTGGGTGTAGTTTTTGCCACTCCTGCCCTGAGGGATGCTCTGGAAGGTTTCACCAAACTGGGTGCATACATGTCCCTACACAGACACATACACACCTACGTCGGTGTGTGTATCTACTGCAGTCCTTTGGGAGCAAACAGCCCAGCGGGTGCTGCTGGGGCTGGAGCTGTGGGCAGAAAGTGAGAGCGAGCTGGGGGAGAATCGAAAGCCACAAACTGTTTCCGTTGTCCAAAGCTGGGTGTTATGTAAAGCACAAGCAGTGAAAGTGCACCAGGTCAGTGGAAATCATGTTATTTAAATGAAAGTGAGGCTTTTGCCCCTTTGGGATGCTTGCTGTCACCAGGGGAGATTTTGAGGACTTTGACACCAGCCTGACGTGGCTGTTTACTCAAGAGCTGGCAAGTTCATGTCTCCAGGCACTTCCACTGAAAAGAACCTGTATTAATTCTTCCATAGAGTTGTTGGGTGAGCCTCACTGAGACACTTAGTTCTTTATTCCTGCAAAATATTCTTATGCTTTCTGCTGAAGATTAATTCTCACAGGAGGGCTGTTAAGAATATGCAAAGGGTTGTAATTAGTGGCTGTTTCTCCATGGCTGTGAGAGGAAGCCCTGCAGGAGAGCAGAGGCAGAGTTAGTGCTGGAGGGGTGGTGAGCCCCAGATGAGCTCTTGACAGAGATGCTGGCCACATTCCCTCTTGTAGGGGACAAAGCCAGTTCCACAGGACTCCCCAAAGCACTTCTCTCAAACTGTGGGGGTGCTCGTGGTCCCTGTGACGTGGCTGTGACCTGAGGTGTTTCTCTGTGTCGTTTGAAAGGATGCCGACTCCTCCGAGCGGGTCCTCATGGACATGCGCTGGGGCCTGGTGCCCTCCTGGTTCAAACAGGACAACCCCTCCAAACTGCAGTACAACACCTCCAACTGCCGCAGTGATACCATGCTGAGCAAGTCCTCCTACAAGGTGAGCTGCTGCCTCCTTTGTGTCCTGCTTGAGGAGATCCTGTAGTCAGCAAAGCCAGGGCTGAAGCATCTCCCGGGCGAGTACCGGTCACCGCTTGCCGCTGCACAGGGGAGCAAGGCCCTGTACTGCAAAGCTGGGGGATTTCATTAAAATAAAAGAACAAAGGTAGTTGCTGGTAAAGCTCATTGTAGCACTAGTGGTGGCATTTGTGCACGCCAGGGGCAGTTTAGGAAAGCCCTGATAGGGAGCGAGAGGGCTTCGTGGTCACAAAAGTCCTGCCCTCTGTTGCAGGCTGCCTGAGGCTGCTGTTCACTGCTCACTTGTGCTGTCTCTCTCCAGGGTGCTCTCCTCAAGGGCAAGCGCTGCGTGGTGCTGGCAGATGGCTTCTACGAGTGGCAGCAGCAGAGTGGGGGGAAGCAGCCATATTTCATTTACTTCCCTCAGACCAAGGATGCCATGGTACGGAGTCCCTCTCTGTGTCTGAACACTTGTACCCAGCTCCGAGCCCCTGCTCCCCCTTGCTGCCTGGGGAAAAGCCCACTTCCCTCACACTATGCCCATCTCTGGGAGTGTTTCCCAACAGGGCTGTGTTCTGTGGTGGGCTCGGCACTCTGGCATCCCTCTGTGGCCGGCGGTCCCCGCCACTGCGGTGAAAGGTGACACAGCGTCCCTGCCGTCACGGTCACTGCTCCCCACATGCCGGATATTTGCATGGGCGGGCAGTGTGGCTCACAGGGGACTGGGCTGCGAGTTTCACTACCTCTTTCCTTTGGCTGAACCAGTGTCTGGGGTGTTCAGAAGGGCAGGAGAGCGCTGGCTTGCCTGTGGGAAGATGAGGGTCCTGGTACCTCTCCTGGAGTTACCTCAAAGGGGCGGGGAGGCTCCTGGAAAGCCTCAGATTAGTTCCACTCATGACTCAGATCTGAGTCAGTGACCTGCCCTGGCACTGGCAAATCTGTGCTGCTTTGGCTGCCCATGGGCCAGCACTGACCAGAGCAATGGGGCCTCTCTCCTGCAGGACAAGGGGACGGAGGGAGAGGAGGAATGGAAAGGATGGAGATTGCTCACCATGGCTGGAATTTTCGACTGCTGGGAGCCGCCAACGGGAGGAGAAATGCTGTACACTTACACCATCATCACTGTGGATGCCTCCAAGGATGTGAGCTTCATCCATAACAGGCAAGTGAGAGCAGGCAAGGGGGTTGCAGGATGAGGGAGGAGAGCTGCACCTTTAGACAGCAGTCTGGTAGCACACAAGCACGGAGCCCAGCCTCCTCCTGCACTCAGAGAAAAACACTACAACATTACTGACTCATTTCGGGTCAGCAGCTCATGCCCTTTCCATAAATCACCATCTTTGTGCCCTGTGGGTGGTAGTTGGAGTGGGATCACTTTCTGGAGTTGGTCTCTCTGCCTGACCGGGACCTGGCAGTCAACCCCTCTGCCTCTTCCAGCAGATCAGCTGCCTGGGTGAAGGCAATGCATACTCTGCCTTGTGGAAGAGCATCCTGCTGCTTCAGTTTTCCCCATTTCCCCCAAGCTGCCAGCTCCTTGCTGGCTTACAAGTCTGACTTTTTGCTGCCACACTCTGCCAGATCAGTGCTGAGCTTTGGCTCCAACTGTCTTATCCCCTAGGATGCCAGCTATCCTGGATGGGGATGAAGCCATCAGGAAATGGCTGGACTTCGCTGAAGTGCCAACCAAAGAAGCCATTAAACTCATCCAGCCCACAGAGAACGTTGTTTTCCACCCAGTGTCCACCTTTGTCAACAACATCCGCAACAACACACCTGAGTGTGTTGCTCCCATCGAGCTGGGAACTAAGAAGGTGGGTGCTGGTGGGGGACTGGCAGGGGGGAGCTCGGCCACAGTGGTGTCCCTGAGCAGGATCAGAGCTGCCAGGCTGCAGGAGGAGTGGCAGTAGGCAATGGCTGCAGGGCATGCCCGTGCTTGATGCTGGAGTGCAGAGCCCTGGACAGATTCCCTTCTCTCTGCTTCCAGAAATAAACTGTCAGCCCATGCCAGGATTTCTCTGCCAAATGAGGCAAATTCCCTGTGAAATGGGTCTTGGAACAATCCTGTTCCCAGCAGCCTGGGGAACCTTCCACAGATGTGCCTGACTGCAGGCAGGGCTATTGCTCCAGCCTCCACATCTCACTCTGGACCAGCTCTCACAGCCTGCCCTGCTCTCACCGTGCTTCTGACTTCTCTCACACTTCTGTCTTTTGTCTCTCTAGGAGGTCAAAGCTACCCCAAGCAATCAAGTGATGCTGGGCTGGTTAAAAAGCTCGAAGGAGGGCTCTCCCCAGAAGAAAGAGAACGATTTGCCCAAATGGACAAGTCAGTTCATGCACAGCCCTTCACCCAAGAAAACGAGTGCAGATATCCTGCAGCAGTGGCTGGGCAAAGAGGGACAGCCAGCTGTGAAGAAGCGCAAGGCTTAGGCACCAGCTGGGATGGCTGGCCATCCCTTTTACCCCAGATTTTCCTAAGCAGAGCGAGAAATGGTTTTTTTAAAGGCTTTGCAGACTGGTGTTGAGATCGTCCAAACCTCTCTAACGAGGCTGCTCTAGGTCATTGTCTCTGTTCTTTGTGTTTTGTTAAAGGTTGATGTTTGTCTTTAAAGACTTTGGCTTTGTCTTGTGCTGACAGGAGTGAATATAACCTGCTGGCCTCCCTCCCTGCCAAGCAAAGATAAAGCCCTGAGAAGCACCTCAGCCTGCCAGGGAGGAATAGCTTCTGCCTCCTGACAGTGTTCATAGTTCATGTCTCCTGTTTGGTTTTCTCTTCCCTTTTCTTGGTATTAAACTGATACCTCTTTTCCACTTAATTCCACACTGATTCTGTACAAATTCCAATATTCTTGCCCTCAAAAGATGGCTGCAGTACAGAGAAACAAGCAGTAAATATTACGAGGAAACCCAAGGCTGGGAAGATCTGCCAGATCCACCCTGTTCTGCACCAGCATTGCTATGTGCATCCATGGCTCCTAAACAGGGACATGTTTAAGTGGTGCCTGGGAGGAAGTGGACTTTGCTTGGGTTTCCCTACTGGCTGCAGAATGGGACAGTGTGTCTCAGTCACGTTGTTTGTACAATGATTTTGTTAATGGGATTTGAAGGCTCAGAGAGGATTTCCTTGATCTGTGCAGGGATGCACTCTGCCTTGTTCGAAAAGGTCATTAAAGCCCAGATAACCAAAGTGCCATTACAGAGCAGCATAGGGCTGTTATTTTTGAGGTCAGGGATTTTGTAAACAGAGCCAGATGTTACAGACCAAAAGCCTTACACGGTGAAATCCTTGCTGGAAATCAGTACTTTCTTTGTATTGCAAACAATAAAATGGGCTTCACTGTCTGGCTGGGCCATGCCCTTGTCCATGTGCATGTCTGTATCCCCCTTGCCCAGTGCAGCTCCAGCTCCTGTTTTGCAGGCAGAGCTTGTACCTCCTCTCCATCTGCTGAGGGGGAGACCACCTCTTCACTGCTGAGCTCTGAGGGTAACAGGAGAGCCATGTTGCTGGAGCATTTGCCAGTTCAAAATATTCCCAAGGGCTTGATTTTGGAGCTCCTCTAGAATCCTCTTTCCCTGGGGAGCTGCAGGGGTGGCTGCAGCTGAGGCTTGTCACTGGGCAGGGGTAGCAGAGCCAGGGCAGGAGCCACAGGATGGACACCTGGGGAGACCCGAGCGCTCTTGGAGCGAAATCCATCTCTGAATCCCTCGCGTGCTACAGAGGCGGCTGAGCCCAGGTTTCCTGGCTTACGGGAAGCTGGGGTAGGATTAGGATTTCTATCCAGAAGGCCTGTTGCTAGCTAGCTCCTCATCACTCCCACCATGACTTGAGGCAAGAGAATCATTGTATTATCAGCTCCTGGCAGAAAAAATAGATTTTCAACTGCTGAGACTCTCACCTTGGTGCCTTGTCCTTGCAGGAGCCACAACAGGAGGTTTCTCTCCCTGCCCGGCCATTGCTGTTCCAGGATGAGCTGCTCAGCTGCTGTAGCCTAGTCAGTGCTAACTAGAGATGAGGCTTTTCCAAAGGTCACCAGCTCATCTCAAATTCATTTCAGGTCTCTGGTTGCTGTGGAGAGAGTGAAGATGCTGAGCACGACTAGGGGGATGCTCAACTTTCCCCACTCTGGGGAACATAATCCTTCCCTTGGGAAGGCAGGGGCAATGCAAAGGCACAGGGTACAGATTGTCTCCCTCCAGACTGTGAGCACCAGCAGCAGCATCACCAAAAAAACCCCAAACCTATGCTGCGTGTTTAATGAGGAGGTGTTATTGATAAGCTACATCACCTTTAAACTGGAGCCTGGCCCCTTGCCCAAGGCTGAGGCGGTTGCTCTAACCTGGTGGGGAGATGACCGCAATCAGCCTGGCCTGTTCCCAAAACCTGATCTGGGAGAAACTTCGTCCTTTGATAGATGATAAGACAAGGGAGGGTAGTGCTCACTGCGGGTTGCCCTCCCTATCGGGGGGGTTCTTTGCCCCGTAGCATCGCCCTCGCCCGCAGATTTTGGCATCCTCCCGCGAGAGGCATCCCTCTGCCCGAGAACGGGGCCATGGGTTTGGGCAAGGCAAACGGGGCACCGGTGAGGAGCAGCGCTGCCGGGACACCCACGGGGGCTCCGGCCAAACCCCCTCCCCAGCTCCTCGGCCCCAGCGCAGCCACGACGCAGCTGCCGGGATGCGGGATGCGGGATGCGGGGAGCGGGGCCGGGCAGAGCCGCCCCACTGCGCGCCCTGGGCGCCGGCCCGCGGCGGAGCCGGGGCGCCGCGAGCCCTATGCAAATCAG